>JAKSZU010000015.1:110381341-110951341 GCA_026018925.1 Tupaia tana | reverse complement strand
TGTGTGTGTGTGTGTGTGTGTGTGTGTGTGTTTGAAGCCCAGTATTCAGAGGGGAGGATGGAGAAGGGATTGTGGCGTGGCTGTACTTGCTGGGAGGTGGTTTCTCACTTTCCCTCTCTCTGGCAAGTTCAGGTACCTTATGACAAAAATCTTTTAAAAAAGGAAAAGAAAATAAAGGACAATGAAGGAGGTGGTGGCTCAATAGGAGTCCAGCTGGCCCCACATGGGATAGGTCCTAGGTTCATGTCCTGGGACCTCCCTGAGCAAGCTGGGCACCACCATGGTCCAAGCTGGCGGGGACTAGGACCAGGCTGCGGCATAAAGGTTCTGTTTGGGGTGCGAATATTTATGTCTCTGTCACTGCCTCTGTCCCGTCTGTTAGTCTGTTTCTCTCACATGAAAAAAAGAAAATAGGTAAACTTAAAAAAAGAAATGACAACTTTTCCCTCTGAGGTTAAGCTCAAAGACTGCTGAGCATGACAGAAATGCTTGTGCTACACTAAACAAATAGGCAATTATTCCAAGAAACAATGCCATTTTCACTGTGAGTATGAGATGAATCAGGCAAAATTGCAAACTTCAACTTACTAAACTATGAACATTTATGGAGGAATATAAATTTGTGTTTTAATGAGCGTTATCTTTAAAAATAATAATGCAATACGAAGTAAAAACGTTAGCTTGGCAAATGTTCTTAGAATCATTAAAACATGTTGTACAGTTTAAAATTTCTTCGGTGTGAGTTTTATCTAAGCAAGGGTATGCCTATACATACTTAATTATCTAAAATTCCTTTCTAACACACTGTGCATTCAGTCCGTCAGTTAATCAAACTTGTAGAATAGGAGAAATTGGTGGAGAGAGGGAGTGAGATGAGCATACTATTAAGTAAAGTGTTTGTAGAAGCATTAGCTGTAACTTAAATCATGAATATAATTCTAGCTCCAAAATGTCTCTTTGATGGGTAAGTTAACTGATGGTATTCCTCCATTTACACAGACTACTTTGTTAGCACTGAAGTTCAGGATATCTTCCTGGGACCATTTAAATTTATGTTGAAGGGGGAAGAGGAATAATATTTCCATGTTTTATTTAAATACCAAAAGTTCATTCGCGTAAGTTTATGACAAATTGATTTTTAACTGTTAGCCAATCAGCATTCAGTTAGATTTTATTTTCGGGTTGCCTCTAATTTTTAAGACTTTTATGAGCATGAAATTGGTTGGGAAGCTTAAAGTCTTGGATCTAATGGGAACCTAGAGATTGCCAATTTTAAAATTTTAAATTTCAGCCAGTGCAAGGATTCACTCAGCTGAGTATCAGGCAAGGGGATGGGCACATCCCATTGGTATTTCTCTGTCACGGAGCAAGCGGGTCCACTTTGGGTGGTTCTGCTCGTTCCGATGGCCACCTCGTGTAAGCTGAGTTCGATCTTCTACAATCTCACCCACTGGTCTTTGTTCTGATTTTGTATCTCCGAGACTATTCTCTCTTCTACCTCACCACTGACTTGTTTATGATGCTAACATCCAAGTTCTTGGAAACAAAGAACTATGTTGAGCAACTCTATCAAAACCTAGTGTGCATTAGGTTTTATAAATAGTAACTATTATTTTTCCATCGTCTTCCGTTCACGTGTAAGAGGAAACGAGGCTCTAACATGGAGAGCGGCCTGAGCTTCTGTTTTAACCATGCATCTAATTTTCTGTATTCAGGTATTCTCACACGTGCGGTCTCACTGACTCCAAGGAACGTCGCTTACAGGGCTAGCCAACTTAGAGAGAGTAGAAAACTCACTCATGAGTGCCTTTGAAATGCAAACCGATGGATCCAGGGTCCACACCCAATCACCTCCTCTACAGGACTCAGTCCACATCCAGGGACACTGCCCGTCAGCCCTGATTAGGTGACCCCCTGGGCCCAAGTGGCAGACACACAGGGATGGCGCCCTTGCTCCAGACCTGCTGAAATTCCTCAAACTGGCCAATTTTATTTTATTTTTTTGAGAGGTTTTCGCTATAGGGCGTGTGCGCTCGCCAGAAAGACAGAGAGAGACAGAGACAGAAAGTGAGAAATCACCCCCCATGGGGGATGGCCACACCGCAATCCCTTCTCCTCCATTCTCCTCTTGGGATCTTGGGCACGCACGCACATGCACCCGGCGTGAGTTTAAGCCACCAGGTCTGGGACTCGAACCACAGTCGACTACATGGAAGTCCAGCGACATAGCCATTACTCCAACTGCTGGTCCCAAACTGGCCAATCTTAAACCTATCCCCCCGCCTCATTATCCCTTTCCATGAAAGCCCCAGTAAAGCCTCCTGTCCCCCCGCCTACCCCTGCCTCCTCACCAACTTCTGACCCCTGTGAGGCCACCAGTGTCATGAGGAGGAGCTTCTCTTAGGGTCCGTGAGTCTAAGTACCTTTCCATGCCAGCCCGCTTCTAATCAGTTTGTCTCACCCTGCCTGAATAATAGTAAACCTCTACTCAAAAACGGGCTCCATATTCTGGGCTTATTGAAGCAGTGCTTCATCGTGTCCAGGTTAAATGACTTGGGAAGAGAAGAGCCGGGGACCCCGATGTCAGACCGAACCTTGAAAATGGGTTTAAATTTCAGTAAGGATTGGCCCTGCTGGGTTGAGGTCAGCTCGTGGAGACTCGGTGGTGACTAATTCTTTCCTCGTACTCTTTTATTTTTATATTTAATTGTGTATTTTCTTATTTACATTTATTAAATAAGAAATTTATATTTTCTTACGTACATTTATATTTTCTTATGTACATTTTTATGTCATATGACATGGTTTTTCAAGGTACAAATGCAATGTGTGATATTCAAATGAAAGATATTACTATATATAGATACATACTTACATATATAATCTCACCAAAAGCCTTGTGTTCTTGTGTCTAGAAACATCTTCCTGCTGAGCCCGTCTCACCCATCTCTCACTACCCACTCCCTCCCATATAGTCTTGGGTATCTTTCACCATCAATAAAAGTCAATTCAAAATGAATTAATGATCTAAATGTAAGCCTCAAACTACAAAACTACTTGAAGAAAACACAGGGGAAACATTCGAAGACATTGGAGTAGGCAAAAACTTCTTAAATAAGGGCCCTAGGGGCCAACAGGTAGCATGGAGGCTGAGGCGGGTAGCGCCCTCATGGCCAGCATCATGGTTCAAGTCCTGAACCAAGTGGTTTAAAAAACACATCAGGCACATGTGTGTGTCTGACTGCCTGAAATCTTGAGAAGAGATGGAGGAGATGGAATTGCAGTGTGGCTTCCTCCCTGCGGTAGTGATTTCTCACTTCACTTTCCCTCTCTTTCTCCCTCTGTCTCTCTCTGGTGAGCACATACACACCCTGTAGAACAAAACAAAGCAAACTATCAAACAACAACAAAACAAGCAAACAAACAAAAACCCTAAAGCACATGTAGCAATTCTAAAAATAGACAAGTTGGATCACATCGAGCTAAAAAAGCATCTGCACAGAAAAGGAAACAGTAATAGAGCAGAGACAGCCCGCAGAACGGGAGGAAGTACCCGCAAACTATGCTTTCCTCCGCCAATCGCGTGTGCTGGCGCCTTTGATTATAACATTCATTTCTGGAAAGGGCTAAGACTTTCTGGTTACCTGTAAGGTGTGATTAAAAGTGTTCCACTAAGAGAAAGTCACAGGTGGATACATCGTAATTACATCTCTCTAAGCCCAAGATGATCATCATTGAAGTTAAACCTTTGGCTTGGAAAGTAAATACATTGTCTCTACATATGTTGGCTAAAAGCTTTTATGTCTGTAGAAAAAGGGAGACACCAAAAGTTTATTTCAATAATTTATTTATTTATCTACTCATACAATAGTATTCAAAGACTCCTGTGTATACAAGAAATCTTGATAGGTTTTAGGGGTACTAGCAACTCATATATAAAACGTTACATAATCTCAGTAATTGATAACAGCCAAGTTAAAAACATCAGGTATGGGACCAGCAAATGAAACAATGGATACATTGCTGGAGTCCTGCATGGTTTACTGCGGTTCGAATCCTGGACCCAGCAGCTTGAGAGTCCTGCCAGGAGCATGTGTGTGTGTGCCCAAAATCCTGAGAGAAGAGTGGAGAAGAAGGGTAGCAGTGTGGCCACCACCACCAGGTAATGATTTTTTGCTTTCTATCTCTCTATCTCTCTCTGTCTCTCCAGTAAGCACACATGTGCTATAGCAAAAAATCTCTCTCTCTAAAAAAAAGCGTATAATTTGGTACCCATCGGATATTTAAAAATCTAACAGTATCAATGTTGAGAGCATACCAGAGGGCCCAAGATGTCCATCCAATTAACTACAAACTTCTAAGCTACCATTCAAGGCTTTCATGATTATTTTAATTAAATACCACTCTATTAACCTGCCAATAGCATATGTATCAGCATAGATAATAATTTAATATTCTTCAGAATACTCTTCATTTAAAGTTGTGCCTTGGGAACCAGCAGTTGGCGTAATGGCTATGTAGCTGGACTCCCACGTAGTCGACCGCGGTTCGCGTCCTGGACCCGGTGGCTTAAAACTCACGCCGGGTGCGTGTGCATGCGTGCCCAAGATCCCAGGAGGAGAATGGAGGAGAAGGGATTGTGGAGTGACCATCTCCCCTGGGGGGGTGATCTCTCGCTTTCTGTCTCTATGTCTCTCTGTCTGTCTGGCGAGAGCATGCACCCTATAGCGATAAACCTCTCCAAAAAAAAAAAAAAAAACGTTGTGCCTTTATCTCATTCTCTGCCCATCATAATCTAACTCACTGTTCAACCTATTCAATGTCATATTGTCGATCAAGCCTTTTTTGAGCTGTCAAACATACTATTATTAGTACTACAATAATGATGACAACTAACATACACTGAGCACTAGGCAACAGGAACTGTACAACTTTATGTTGTTAATACCAACAAAATGCCTATCAGGTAATATTGTTATTCTTATTTGCTGAGAGAGAAAAGCAGAGTATAAGAAGATTCAGTAACATGGCAAAAGTCGTGAGCTGGTAAGTAGTTGTGCTATTATTGTAAATTTGTCCGGACTCTAAGACCCATTTTATTGATATTCTACTGTAGTTACAGTTTACAGTTGAAGAAACTGAGGCTCAGAGATATAAAATTATTACCCAAAGTAATTTCGTTATTTCAAACCTCATGTTCACATTCTTGCTTTCTCATGCGTGTCACGATCTGCTTCTGTTTGTAAGTGTTCCCTGTTTCCCCACCTAGTGGGTTATGGGCAGCGTGTTCCTACCTCTCCTAGGTGGTGGTAAGTCCTTTGCTCTTTGGGACTGTATTTAACTCAGAAAGTTTGACTCACAGTCATCTGATCGTATATGCTCGATAAATATGTTTCAGATATAACAAGTCTATGAGGACTCTGAGGCTCTGTTGTCTCAGATGATAAGTGAGAACATAAAAACTGCCTTTCTTATCTCAAAAGGGCATGGACAGATCCAGTGAAATCACGGGCATGAGCATGAGCATGCTATGAAAGGTGCATTTTACAATGTACTTTTATAACTTTAAAGCATTATTTCTGGAACCGGCGATGGCATAATGGCTATGTTGCTGGACCCCCATGTGGTCGAATGTGGTTCAAGTCCCACACCCGATGGCTTAAAACTCAATGTCAGACATGTGTGTGCATGCCCAAAATACCGAATGGAGAATGGAGGGGAAGTGATTCAGGCCATATCCCATCTTCCGACTCTCTGTCTCACTGGCAGGTGCATGTGCCCTATAGCAAAAATCTCTCTAAAAAAATAATAAATAAAAAATAAATGTCATCACTGAAACAAGTGCAAGGGAGACACAATTTGCATGTTCTTCCAAGAATCTTGATTACCGACACCCAACTAGGTAAGTTTCAAGCTCTCAAAAGAACTTTTGCATTCTAGACTTGGTAAATTTGAAACATTGAAAATGTTGCCTGGGAGTTAAGTGTGAGAGTAACCCCCGAGATTTAGCGATGAACTGAACTGAATTCCATGTGGCTATGGGACGCCTGCGTCCTGGGATGCAGACTTCGGGTCTCCCGTGAGGGCTGTGCTGGAATGCGGGACGCCTTCCTCTGCCCTGTGCTCTTTAGGATGCCCTTCACACATACTGAACGAGTCCCCCAGTATCAAGTTATCAAGTTGAATAGTCAGCTTGAAACTTAGGAGTCGCGGGGACTGCTTCAAGCACAAAATGAGAGGTTAGCAAAAAGACTGTCTCTTTGTCTACAAATCCCTTATTATCTTCTATTCAGGAGAAACTGAATATCAGCTCATGGAATTTGGCTGATAGCATTTTCTTTGTATTCTCTCTGTTTTTTTTTTTTTTTTTTTTCTTTTTTCCCCTAAAATGCTTGTCAATTCTTAAGGAAAGCGTCTCCTCTTAAGCCTTTTCCCCCCAGAAACTTAAAATTAATAGTGCCCACAATTAGGTTCTGGGTAACTGCTGATTCACACAGAGGTATGCGGGGTCTTTATGAAAGTTAGTGGAAAATGCATATTATGAAAAGACTATACATAGATTGCACCAAAATAAGCTCATTCTTTATGTTCATTTTTCCACAGGATTTTGAAGTCCCTCCATGTTATCACTGCTGTTTGTGACAGGACTGTTCACTCGAGGCGAGAAATATGAGTAGCCCCAATGGCCATCAACGATGAGCGATGAAGACACGTAGTGTGCGCACAGAGAAGTTCCGGTCAGTCTTAAGGATGAAGGGGGTCCTGCGGCGTGCGGCGACGTGAACCTTGGAGGCATTATGCTAAGTAAAACATGCCAGCTGCGGAAACGCAAATCCCTCGTGGTCCCACCTACATGAGGTTTCTAAGAGACAAACTCACAGAAGCACATAGACTTGTGGGTCCAGGGTGGGCTAATTGGCAGTCGCTAATTGACAGGCGTCACGCTCCACTTGTGCAAGATGAATAACTTCTAGATATCTGCTCTGCAGCATTGTGCCTACGGTTAATAGCACAGCATTGTGTACTTAAAATTTTATTAAGAGGGTACACCTTATGTTCAGTGAGTTTACCGCAATCAAATTTTTACAAACAAATTAAGTTTAAAAAACTATCACGTCAAGGCCAGCAGTTGGCAAGGGTTGAGGCGCTGAACTCCCATGTGATCCACCATGGTTTGAGTCTCAGATCTGGTGGCTTGAAAAACATGCCGGGGTGAGTGTGTTGTGCCCAACACTCCAAACAGGAGAATGGAGAAGAAGATATTGAGGTATGTCCATTCCCTTGGGGAATGAGTTCTCACTTCCCTTCTCTTTATCTCCCTCTGGGAGTGTATGTGCCCTATGGCAAAAACCTAAAAAATCAAACAATACCAAAAATCTATCACTTCAGGGGCAGCAGGTGTCATGGTGGTTAAGGCACTGGATTGTCGCATGGCTGACTGTAGTTCGAGACCCAGACCTAGCAGCTTGCTTTCTCATTTTTCCTCTCTCCCCTCTCTCTCTCTCTCTCTCTCTCTCTCTCTCTCTCTCTTTTCTCTCTCTCTCTCTCTCTCTCTGATGAGTGCACATGACCTATAGCAAAATAAAAAAGATTAAATTAAATGGAGACCAGCAGTTAGCGTAATGGCTATGTCGCTGGACTCCCATGTAGTTGACCGCGGTTCACGTCCCAGACCTGGTGGCTTAAAACTCACGCCGGGCACGTGTGCGTGCGTGCCCAAGATCCCGAGAGGAGAATGGAGGAGAAGGGATTGCGGCGTGGCCAACCCCCTGGGGGGTGATTTCTCACTTTCTGTCTCTCTGTCTCTCTCTGTCTGGTGAGCGCACGCGCCCTATAGCGAAAACCTCTCAAAAAAAAAAAAAAAAGAAACAAAACAAAACAAAAAACTTGTCTATTCTATTTCTCTTAACAAAATAGTTTGCCTCTTCAGATGACTCATGGTCTTAAAAAAATATTGCTCACGAGACGTAGACCAGGACGGCACCTTCTGCTGACTGTTAGGACAGGGCGTGTGAGGGCACTTGTTCCCTTGAGCTCATTCTTGGGAGACCAGTACTATGCAGACAGTGGCTCACTATGCTTGCTAACACGTATTTGGAGCACGAGAGAGAACAAGAGGAAGGGAGCGGGAGTGAGAGAATGTTTGCACTGGGATCAGAGGGAAAATATATGCAAAGAATTTTAACATGGGGGCCCAAGGACCAGCAGGTAGTTGGTGGTTATAGTGCTGGCCTCCCATGTGACCAACCCCAGTTTGAATCCTGGACCTGGTGGCTTGAGAATCACGCCAAACTCATGTGTGTCCCCAAAATCCCAGGAGGAGAATGGAGACGGGATTGCGAAGTAGCCATTTCCCTGGAGGGTGATTTCTCGATCTTTCTCAGTGTCCCTCCCTGGCAAGTGCAGGCATGCTATGGTCAAAAGCTTAAAAACAAAAACAAACAAAAACCAGGGAGCCTAGACAGTGGCACAACAGTAACACACTCTGTGATTCTGGACTCACACGGGAAGGTCCTGACTTCGCATCCTGACGTCTCCCTGTGCACAGTAGATGCACACACGTGCATGCCTAGGATACATGCCATCCAGGCAAGTGAAAGGGGTGGAATTTTGGTGTAAAGATCCTTCGGGGTACTTGTCTCTCTCTTTTTCTCTATCCATTTCTTACTCTCATGGAAGAATGAATAAATTTTAAAAAATAAAGTGAGTCATTTACAGACAGAGCATTACTCAATCTGTTTCATTTTATTTTATTTATTTTATCCATTCAGCCACCAAATGCCTTTTTATTGGGGAGACTAACTCACCTACATTTAAAGTAATCATTGCTAGGAAAGGGCTTACTACAGCCATTTAAAAGGGTTTCTGTCTGCCTCACAGTTCTTCTGCCCCCCTTTTATGTGTTGCTCCATTTCATTATGCCTTGTTGAGTTTTAAAATAATATGCTTTGATTCCTTTCTCATTTTTTTTTTGTGTTTTTATCACAGGTTTTATTTTAGTTTGTTTGCTTGATTTTTGGGGAAGTAGTTATAATGGGATTTACATAGAATATCTTATAGTTATAGACTATCTAAGCTGAAAATGATTTAAATTAGTCACATGTTTAAAAAAATACACTTTTATTTTTTTACACACTACATTTTGTTATTTATGTGGCAATTTGTATGTATTTACATTGTGTATTCATTAACATATTTTCATGATTATAGCTATTCTTAATATTTTTGTCTCTTAATTTAAAAAAAATTTGCAAGACGGTATGTATGTTCACCAGAGAGAGAGACAGAGACACAGACAGAGAGAGGGGGAAGGACAAAGCACTCCATAATGAGGGTACGGCCATACAGCAATCCCTTCTCCTTTATTTCTCCATTCTGTTGGGATTTGAGGCACGTGCACATGCACCTCACGTGTTTTCCAAGATTCTGGGGCTGGGATTTGAACTGTGTGATCAGCCATTGGAATCCAGCTCTCTTAGCCACCAGGCCCAGGACCACTCTTTTCTTACTTTTATACTAGAATAGGGTCCGCTGGTAGTAGCCAGCCAGATTCAATATGGCTGACTATGTGATTCAAATCCCAGTCCCAGTGGCTTGCAAAACATGCCAGGCACACGTGGATGTGTACTCAAAGTCTTGAAAGATAATAGAGTTTATTGCAGTTTAGCATCTTTCGTTTTAATTTGAGGACCTCTTTCTAGCATCTTCTATAAGAAGTCAAGTGGTGATAAGCTCCTTCAGATTTTTTAGTCAAGGAAAGAATCTTTCCATTTTTGAAAGACATTTTTTTCAGGTATTTTATTCTTGGTTTGCATGATTTTATTATTGTTATTGGTTTGGTTGTTTTTTTCCTTAAGGAATTTGGATATATCATCCAATCCCTCTTGCCTTCAAGATTGGCTCTGAAAAATCTATTGATAGTCTTATTAAATTCCCTTGTGCATGTTAAGTACTTAAATACTTTTACTACTTTAAAAATTGTCTCTTCATGTTTGAGTTTTGGGAGTTGATTACAATGTGCTTGTGTATGGATTTCTTTGGATTTATTTTATTTGTCATCTTTTGGGCTTCCTGGATTGGATGTCTATTTTTGTCTTTGGATTTAGGAAGTTTTCAGCCCTCATTTCTTGGATTTAGGTTTTGGTCTTTTCTTTTCTCTTCTATTTTGGTACTCTCATACTATATACATGGGTCTCCATATGGTGTATCATAAGTCATTTTGGCTTTTTTTTTTTTTTTTTTTTTTACCTCCTGCCATTGTTTTGCTTTGTTTTCCTCTCACTGGGTAATTTCAAATGATCTCTCTTTAAAATCACTGTTTATTTTCTCTACTATATTCAGGCTGCTTTTGAATTATTCTTTTGAATTTTTTATTTCAGTTATTTTATTTTTCAGCTTGAGATTTCTGTATAGCTTTTAGAATTGTATGTCTCTTTTGTTCACTTTGTTCTATTGTTCTCCTGAGCTAATTAAGCATTTTAGGATGAATATTTTGAATTCTATGGCAGGTAGTTTATTTATCTCTTTTTTTATTACGGTTAGTTTCTAAAGTTTTGGCTGTTCTTTTGTTTGTGTCATGTTTCCTTATTCATTCATTTCCTTTGACTCTATAGACATCTGTGTATTTCAAAAAGATAACCTCTTCTCTCAGTCTTCATGGATTGAATATAGAAGTCTTCTTCCCTAAGCCCGGCCACAGATTCTGTAGGCCTTTCAAATCTTTGTGCTAATCCAAACCATGATTTTTGCTCTCAGTGGTTGCCAGGTGCCATGACCTGTGTGTGGAGATGTGAACCTGAGAAGGAATGATGGTGAATTGGAAAAAAAAAAAACATACGGACACACAAGTAAAGAAAAGTGGGAGTCCGGTGGACTAGGCATCTCTGATGGAGATAGCCATGGCCCTGAGCTGTTCCCCAGCTTATTCTTTTATAGGAGTGAGGGCTGTAAAACCATGATGTGAAGCCAGGTGTTTTGTTGTTATCAGCTGAAGCTGTGGAACGTCTTGTGTCTTAGGGTTCTATATTAGCCTCCTCTTTGTATCCCTTGTGGTCTTGTCTGGCTGACACAGTTTTCTTTAACCTTTGCTCATCATGCAAGGTTAGCACAAGAGAGTTGAAGATGTCTCTGCTCATCTTTAAAGGCACCATTGTCAGTTCAGATGTGGCCGTTCCCTACACCCAAGCATCTAGAGTATGCTGGTTTCTTTTGGCACTTTGAAACAGAAGTCAGCTCCTTAGGTAGCCCCTGAAAAACCTGGAACATTTGAAGTGTAGTCCAATGTTTTCTCTCCCCTAAGAGCAAGCATTTTGCCTGCTTGTTTTGTACTGGACCAAGGGGAGGCGTTGTAGTCTGTCCTCATGTACCGTTACAAATAGCCATCTTGTTCTCTGTAATGTCCTGTGGTCTAGCATGTGACAGATTCAGTGAGTGCTCTGAGATACTCAGGACAGAAGCCAGTCTCTCAAGCAGCACTCGCAAGACATTGGGTCCATCGAATACAGGACATTGAATATGTCGTCTAACTCCTTCCCTTCCCAGAGAGCTGATGGGAGCTGGTGGTTTGGGTTTTCTCATTCATTGCTGGTTCTGGGGTAGGCTCTGTGGCGTAGATCCATCCTAGTTCTATCATTTTGTTCTCTGAAGTCCTCAGGTGTCTAGCATATGCCAGGTTACATCAGGTGACAGTTTACTAAGAGGAAAACAAATTGAAAAACCTGGATGGTGTCGTTTTATGCCAGTGACGCCAGCTATGTGCATTGAGTGTAACTAAGCTCTCTCATAAGTACACGTCGTGAACTTGGTTTCACTCCAAGATCCAACTTCAGGTGTGACACATCACACTCACTGTGCTATTAAGAATATTTTGTTGGCATAATGGCTATGTCGCTGGACTCCCAGGTGGTCGACTACACTTCGAGTCCTGGACGCGGTGGCTTAACTGCGTGTGTGCCCAAGACCCCGAGAGGACAATGGAGGAGAAGGGATTGTGGCGTGGCCATCCCCACTCCTGGGTGGGGGGGTGGTTGATTTCTCACTTTCGGTCTCTCTGTCTGTCTCTCTCTGTCTTTCTGGTGAGCACACACACCCTATAGCAAAAACCCTTCCAAAAAAAGAGAGAGAGAAAGAATATTTTATGAACCAGCAGGTGGCGTAATGGATACATCACTGGAATCCTATGTAGTTGACAGCAGTTCAAGTCCTGGACCTGGCAACTTAAAACACAATGGGCACATGTACGTATATTCCCAAAATCCCTAGAGGAGAATGGAGGAGAAGGGATTGGAGTGCGGCCATTCCCCTGGGGGATGATTTCTCATTTCCTGTCTTTCTCTGTCTCTCTGGTGAGCACACATATCGTATAACAAAAATGTCTCAAAAAAAAAAAACAAAGAAAAATGAAAAAATGAATTTTGCAAGCATTATTTTGTAAATATTATGTAACAAAAAATGAGGTGAAGATCAGTTCTATGGGTAATGGAGAGGACCACCCACATAATTTCATTTCCATAGAAATAAAAGAAAGAAAAAGGAAATAAACAGAGAGAGAGAAAGAAGACAACCCAAGAACACCAGAGAGCACATGTGCCAAAGCTGGCCGGTCAAGACCGAGTTCTGCATCTCACGTTCCCTCAAATCATCCTTGTCCCCCTGAGGATTTCATTTGCACAGCGCTAGCTGGGAAACCGAAATGATGAATACCAAACGGACCCTGTCCAACAGCCGCCTAGCTCACAGGGAATCAAAAGAAGAATGCTGCTTCCTGCAGGACAATCAGAGGGTGCAGCGACTGTAAATTAGTGTCGGAGTGGGCTCTGGCACCGTTAAAATTTAGAACAAGGCAACTGCAGACCGTGTCATTTTCCCAGTCGTGAGCTCTCGGTTTGAGCTGATCAATTCCATACAAAAAAGAGTGTCACAGAGTTAAGCCTAAAATTCAGCTCTTAGTGCAATTTTCTCTTGCTAAATTTAATACCAGTGTATTGTGATCAAGAACAAATTTACATTTGCTTTGTCCATTAAATGGAAAGGTGAAGTCTCCTCTGTGGCCAAAGCTATGAACCCACAATACAATCAAGGGCTTTCGGCTCTCAGCCCTCCAGCCTTTGCCAGCTTTGACACTTGAGTTTTTTTCCTTCACTTCTTTACTTCCAGGTTAAAAAGAAAAGTTTTTGAAAATCTCTTGAACTTTCAGGTTAACTTTCTAGGCATCAAAAGCTTTTTAACAATGGAATTTTCCATTGTACTTAACATCAGAAACTCACACCATCATTTTCCTTAAAATAACAAGGTTAATTTGGGTGGAGTAATGAACTTTAGGACAGAAATATTTTTCATTGCTTTTATTTTTAAAATATAAAAAAATCATTATTTATTTAATTTTATTTATTATAATTTTCAATTTGACTAAAGAGAGAGACAGGGAGAGAGAGAGAGGGAAAGTGAGAAAGCAGGTCACCAGGTCCGGGACTCAAACTGTGGTCAGCCATGTGAGAGTCCAGCACCCTAATCACCATGCTACCTGTGGGCCTCTTTTATTACACTTATTAAATTTTCAATAGTTATATTAATATTTTAATGTGCATGTACAGAATAAGGAATATAGGCAGAATTATCCTAATGTGTAACCACTTGGTCTAAGAAACAGATCAAAATCAATTCTTTAAAAACCCCCTGCCTCCTGGTTTCCAGGCCCTTCCCTACTCCTCTAGAGATAACCACTCTCCTAAAATTTGTGTTTTTTGATTCCTTTTAATGTTTGTTTTGTGTGCATTTGCAGGATATATATTCCTGATCTAAAAGTCATTTGACAGAATGTTTTAAATGGCCTAAGTCTAGGAGGTGTCCTCAATGACACTTTAGTGACTTGTTTTCTTCATTCAAACTTCATCTGGCTGCAGTTTACCCCTGCTGATGCACATGGCCTAGCTCTGACTCCCTTGCTCTGCACTGTTCCATTAACTAGCACACCCACGGCACCTCCTGCGCTCTTGCTGACGGGCCTGCGAGTCATCAGTAGATGTGTGCTGCGTTATGACCGGCGTGGCCACTGCCTGGTGTGCGAGGGTCCTGACCAGCCACTCGCCACCCCCCGCCAACCTTAACTCCTGAAGCTACGAGCTGCCCTGCTCCCTGACATGTCTGGCCTCCTCGCTCCTCACACTCTTCCCCTTCCCTACAAAATCCTGTTGAGCAGGTCTTCTTGGTGAGCTCCTGTCCTTTCAATTGCAGGGCTATTAAACTGAGCCACCTGGACTCCTCGGACCCTGAACAGAGTCCCATCAGAGCGTTGACTCAACTACACAAAAGGTGAGTTTCTCGAAGAGACAAATGAAGTGTTTCACCTTAGTGTTACCGGAAGCAGGGAGACCAGAGAGAGCTAATGTTCAGCATTTCTGACTCTTCATTTTTCCCAGCACACTGACTGACTGTTTCTGAGAAGAATCTTTTATCATGGGTATACAATGCACATCTCCCATTATCCCCTCTAAATAAGTGATTTCCAATTTGTGGTCCATGGAATACTTACCCCACCTGCTTTCCTTTGTTATTAAAGAAAAAAAAAGGAAAAAGTCACTAGAATTAATGGGGATTATTACACTGCTTTCAATAACACACATACCGACTCAAACAGTCGGTACAGACATGGATAAAATCACCCCCTGGCAGATATTCAAAGTCTGCCTGGAATATCCAGGTTCTACTTTGAAAAACATGGTTTTCAAAGGACTCAGAACTTAGTGTGAGTCTCTACAGAAGGCTCACACATGAAATAGCTTTTGTTAATTGATATGCTCTTTGTGGGAAATTTGGGTAATTTCTCTTGGTTGGAAATTTCAAATTTTGAAACTCATTATACAATAAAAAATGGCAATGGTCTGGTTTTTAAATTTCCACTAGTGGGCTGTGTTCAGGCTCTAGGTTAGCGTCAGGCCTAACGGGAGTCCTTGACATTTTTTAAATGAACACACTTTATAAAAATGTCCAAAATTATTTGAATGACAATGGAATTATAAACTAAAA
This sequence comes from Tupaia tana, assembly GCA_026018925.1. Classification (NCBI taxonomy): domain Eukaryota; kingdom Metazoa; phylum Chordata; class Mammalia; order Scandentia; family Tupaiidae; genus Tupaia; species Tupaia tana. The sequence continues at coordinate 110,936,317 of JAKSZU010000015.1, read as the reverse complement.
TTCAGGACAGACGACATGTCAATTCTTAGACAAACTTTCCACGAGCTGCCTTCTTGATGGGGGTTGATCAAGGCATATACCTTTGTACTACAGGCTGGGCGGAGCTTACTGCGACGTCACGCAGCCCAGAGAGCACCTGAGAAGGTGGGGGGACCATGCCACTTATCCATCTTGACGCCCCGAAGTCCAAGACCCCAGACTCCAGAGGTCAGAGATGCATGCGATGGGTGAGTGGGCAGAAACACAAGGTGCGTTCTCGTCCGTGGGGCTCAGGGCTCAGGGCTCTCAATGTGCAGCCCACCAGAAGACAGTACAGGAGTTGGGAGGCCGTGTTGTTTGAACAGCGGCGTCCTGTACCAGTGGAGGTGGAGGTGGAGGTGGACGTGAAGGTGGAGGTGGAGGAGCAGGAGCAAGGATGCGCAGAGAGCTCTGAGATCATACGTACTGAGAGGAGTGCTTTTCAAATCTCACAAACACAAAGGTCATAAAAAGCGTTTGATTCTGTTACGTAGAAGATATGGAAGTAGTAGTACAGAAACAGTGGTAAACTCCCTCGAAGCTGCGTGCTAAGTAAACGTACTGAGCGATCAGAAACGTCCTTTCCATCTAGGTCTGCAGTTTGGCATTATCATCTAGGGCCTAAGAAGGAGGTTAGGGCGTTTACAACCCTCTCTCCTACACCGCCATCACACACGCGCACACACACACGCACACACACACACACACACACTGGAAAGTGCAAACCTTTAATAGACATTTCACCTTTGTGTAATGAATAAAGAGAGAGAGTAAAAACAGTCCAGGACTTAGGAAAACAAATTATAATCTAAGGGGAAAGAAAAATTAAAAGAAGAACATGTCTTTAAAAAATGGTTTCAATGTCTGTGCTCTATAGCAGAAACTGGAGTATTGGAGCAGGGAGGCCATCTGTGGGTATCACAGACAATACAGAAGGAGAAGGGATGGGAGAGAGCATCAGGGGAAAATATAAACAACACATTCAATAGATACAAAAATGGAAAGCCCTCTGTTGATAACAGTGTTTAGGGTCATGTCTTTGACTTGACTGACACGCACCATGTTCGTGCTGGGAGAATCATGTTGGACGGACACTTTAAAGATGGATAGTGATTAAATGTAAATAAAGATAAATTACATCATCAAATAAAATTCACAAAAGTTTAATAAAATTATAAAATAAAAATGGACAAGATGGTTTCTAAAAGAAATAATATCAATGAACATTTTAACAAGGGGGGCCCACTCTAAGTTTTTTGACCGTTACGGAACGTGAGAGGGAAGGACAGTCAGGAAGACACAGCAGAGGTGTCTGGAGGAGCTGACGGAGGGCAGGAAAGGCCGCCAAGGAAGTTTTAAAAGGAGCAGGAATCTACTTAGGCCTGTTACATCCGATATGCAAAGGACAAGTGGGCGAGTGCCTCCTAAAATGCAGCGCAAGAGGGCAGTAGACACGTGTGAGGTTCTCTAGAGACAAAGAACTTACAGGGCCTGTGTATGGGCGTGGGCGAGGGGGTTACTTAGGAGAGTCTGGGGTGCACTGGTCTCTCCTGGAAGGAAGTGGCCTCTCCAGTCAAGGGATTCTGGTCTGTTTTAGTTTGTTTCTCTTGATATTGAGAAGTTCTTTCTAAAATTTATATTTTAAAAAAAAGGCCTAAAGATAATCAAGGCACTTATGAAAAAAAGACATTATAGATCAATACTGTGATTTTGTTATCCATTAAAACAGTGTCTTATTAGTGCGGAGTTCAACCACCACGCGGAGAGGAGCCCCCGGTGGCTCAGTCAGTAGCAAGCTAGACTGCAGAGCCAGAGGCCGCATGGCGCTCGTGGGTTTGAATCCCTGATCGGCCTGCACACTAGAGGTGTGCACACACCTGCCCAGGGTCCTGACGAGTTGCAGGGCTGGGAAATGGGATTGCAGCGTGAGACCCTGTGGACCCTGTCTCTGTCTCGTGGTGTGTGCAGGTCAGTCTCTCTTACACAGAGAATGACAGTGTGCAAGAACTCTTGATAGACAAAGACACTAGGGACCAGCAGATGGCGTAATGGTTACAGTGCTGGACTCCTGCATGGCTGATGCGGTTTGAGTCCTGGACCCAGCAGTTTAAAACTCAGGCTGGGCACGTGAGCATGAAGGCCCAAAATTCTGAGCGGAGTTGGAGAAGGGATTGCAAGCATGGCCAGCCCTCCACCGGGGAGGGGGGCAATTTCTAGCTTTCTGTCTCTCTGTCTCGCCAGTGAGTACATGCTTCCTATAACAAACATCTCTCCAAAAAAACAAAAAAGAAAGAAAGAAAGCCTCTCACCAGTGAGGAGACACAGTGTCAGGACGCTGGACCAAATGACTGGACACCCAGGACACAGCCGTGCCACCTCTCCCAGACCCATTCCAGGTGGGTTAATGATATGCAAGTCAGAAGGAATCCTTAAAACACTTAAAAGGAAGTTTAGGGTAGTAATTATAGCCTTTGAAGTAGTTGAGGATTTCATAAACAAAAATGTAAAAATAACATGTTTTTGAGAGAGAGATTTTTGCTCTAGGACGCGTGTGCTTACCAGAGAGACAAGTACACAATCCCTTCTCCTCCATCCTCTTCTTGGGATTTTGGGCACTCATGCACAGACACCCAGCGTGAGTTTTAAGCTGCCAAGTCCAGGATTGAACCACAGCTGACCACATGGGAGTCCAGCGACGTAACTGTTATGCCATCTGCTGGTCCAAGAACATTTCTTAATAAAACATATTCAATAATGTACATATGTGAAACTTTGACACTTCTGTACAGAAAAAGTATCCTAAACAAATAAACAAAAAAGACAGTGGTTATCTAGAACACGTTTGAGATGTACATACCCAATGTAGAGTTCACGGTGAGAATACATAACACAAATTGCGAAAAGACGGAAGTGGACATGGTCGAGGCGTGCGTACCAGCACATCACAGTGGAGGGCTGTGATGGCCAACTTGGCTCTGAGAAACGTGGGCAGGCTCCGTGGCCTAGTGGTCAGGGCAGCTGATCCCACAGGGCCCAGGGGAGAGAAGGCCAGGAGGGGTGCCCGTCCCCTGACTAGCCCACAACAGGTGCTCGCTCCACTCCCTCTTCGTCTTTCCAGCTCTGGTGTGTGCACATGCCCTTTAGCAAGACATAAACTTTAGAACCCAGCTTCATGTTATAAAAAAAGAAAATTTTCTTCATAAGAGTAAATGCAAGTATCAAAGATTTAAGAATTTGTACTCTTATAATTAAGCACATTTAAATGAATAGATCTAATACAATTTTTAAAAATTTTTAAAGAATTATTTTATTTAGCTTTATTTATTTATTTATTTATTTATTTTTAATTTGACCAGAAAGGGTGGGGGGAGGAAAAGTGAGAAAGCGAGACACCAGGTCTGGGACTCAAACCACTGTCGGCCATGTGGGAGTCCAGCACCCTTAACAACCTCGCCACCTGCCAGTCCTGATCTATACAAATTTAACATCTGATTTGCAGAATTATAAACAACAGTTGAAAATCAAGTGAAATAAACTGGAAGTCAAATAAATGTAAAACAAACAAAAACTCCATAATCTAATATCCTTTTAACTATATGATTGGAAAAAAATAGAAATATTCAATATATCCACTGTTAGGGAGGTTGCAGTGATTTTAACACTCACATACTTCTAAAAAAATGCCTAAATTGGTAAGATTTTTTGGAAAAGTATGTGACCAAAAATGTAGCAATGTTCCAAAGTTTATATCTGCAGACCCAGAAATTCTATTTTTACTACTCTGTCCTAGAAATATAAAATGAAAAGTATGTCAAGGCAAAATACCTCGCACAATATTAATAATGGCCAAAGTGAGAAAACAAGGTAACGCAAAGATAAGAATAAAATCATCGACCCTACAGGGAAGCTTGATCGGGTGTCTAAATACTCATTTTAACGTTCGTACAGAATCGGCACGTAGAACGGAGCCCCAGCACGGCTCCACGTATGCAGGACAAACACGAGACGCGTTATTTTGAATCGTGCACTTCCAAGCTTTCTTCGTCATTTTGTGTATTTGTCCAACTCTCTCACTAAGTGTGGGTTGTAACTATGATTAAAACAACAGCAAGCTTGTTTGTGTTTAGGTAATTCACATTCTAATCTTGTCATGAAATCATGAACTAATCTTAATACTAATGCTTTATGATTTTATACACACACATATACTACACCCATACCTGTATTTATACCTATTAGTATAAGACGTGTTTATAAAACATATTAACAGAAAAATACACTTCCATTTAAAATTGTTTAATTTTATTTTTTAGCAGAATGAGAACTGTATTCTCCTTTCTATAAAGATGGAGATCTTTTCGAGATCTGTCAGGATAAAATTACACTTCAAACTTGTATACTCTAAGAAAGTTTAAAGTATTCATGAAGAAAAATAATGTTTCTTTAAGAAAACATTCAAGTTAAGGGGAAATTTGTTTTTAACCAACCCTAACAGTCAAATAGAATGTGAATTTTTTCTATTTTTAAAATCTTGCTCTCTGTGTAATCTAAAGGGATTTGTCACAGGGAGAGAATGATTGACACTCTGGTTGCTAAGGTAACTGAACTAAATTTTCCCTGATTGGGAGTCTCAAACACTTCTTTATCTCTATCATCCATCATCCATCTCTCTACCCTCTATCTATCATTTATTTGGCCATCTATCCTCTATCTATCACCCATCTGTCACCCACCCATCATCTATCCATCTGTCCATCCATCTCTCTACCCAACTGTCACCCACCCATCATCTATCCATCTGTCCATCTATTTGTCTACCTATCCATTTATCGATCTCTCTAGGTATGGGCAGAAAGCTTGCTATACACGCTATACCTCTGAAGCCTGAGCATCATAAATAAGGTTAACCCTTGTCTCACGTGACCATAAAATTCAGGGTCACGTGTCACTTGAGGGGTGGACATAAACACATCGTGGGTTGTCGGGGAGGAGGGAAAGCAATGTTTCTCGGCTGTAAACTTAGAAGTGGATGTGGATGGTGGGACGGCGGTAAACGATACAGGGCAAGAGAACCACGATCATTTTCAGCAAGAAATATCCATACAAAGGCTCACATGGATTAGAGACACCAGACATCGGTAACAACAGCATTTTAACTTCTAAGATGCACATAGTTAGGACACCTGACGACTAGGTCTTTTTTTCTGGAGTAAACTTGTGTAAGTTTAGTTTGACTTTATTTGTGTATGTGTGTATGTATGGTTCTTCTCTTCTCTTTTAAAGACGTGTTTATTTATTTATTTATTTAAGTTTATTTATTTCTTCCATGAGCAAGAGAGGCAGGCAGAGAGGTGAAGCACCTCGGCAGAGTCTGGTGCCACAGTCCCCCGGGTCACAGGCACACGTGCACCCAGCACACTCAAAGAGGCCTCTGGACTGAACCCAGGACCCTCCCATGGGGGCCGCCTCAAAGAACCTCATTTCCACCTCTGCACCCTCCCCAGCTCTGGTTGGTTTATCCCCCCTCGTCCTCATTTCTCCTCCTTTTCTTCCAGTATTTTCTTCTTCTAAGGCTTGGTACTTAAAGCTAGTGAGGGCTAGCGGTGGGGACGGAAACGCTCACCGTGTGTCTGGCGGGGGTCTGGAAGGACTACAGTCAGCCCGTGCAGTGCTCTCGGGGAGCCGGCAGCAGTGTGGCCGAGCAGATGAGGAAGCACAACACGGCCCACGTCCCGACTGCAGAAAGGAGTGGAGCGAGTGTGGGGCCAGGGACCCGCGGCGTGGTTATCCAGGGCGGTCTGTGCGGGCTCGCCGCGCAGCTCTGCGAGTGCCTGTATTTCCTTGTGACGATTCCAAGCGAACGGGCTCCCTCCTCTCCTGCCTCCACGTTTCTGCCCTCACCCCCGTGCCCGTCCTCCGCTGGCCTCCCCTGGCAGCTGCAAGCCTGGTGGGAGCCCTACCTGCTGGCATTACCAGGGGCACTGGAAAGGCATACCTGCGTCTGCGGGAGGCAAACGGTTTCCTGGGGCCATTTGTGTAAATGTGCACGACACAAACGCGACATGAGTCAAACCTGCACACCGCTCACTTATGACAGGGTTCACTGGAAATGCTCAACGTGGAAGCCCCTGTCGAAGCGGCCTGGAGGGTGGCAGAATACGGAAGTCTTTCGTCCGTGCCCGTAAGATACGGAGAGACTAATGAAAATGAAATCATACAAATTGAGATGTGACTCCTAAGTATCTTCCACATGGCAATTAGACGTTGTAAACAGTGGCTCTCTCCGACGGGCTAGATGGCTGTTACGCAGACATGCGTGTGAAGCTTAAAAAGCAAACGTTTCCTGATCTAAGCCAGAGCTTATTCACCACTGCTGTCCAGACACGACCTGCAGGGGAGTCTCCCCCTGTGCACCCCTGCGCCTCCACACCAGCTCCTAGCACCGAGTGAGGCTCCCAGCTAAGCCCCCCACAGCCTCGCGTCCTTCCGGCCTGCCTCTCCCGCAACTTTACCAATCCCTGTGTGCTTCTGGAGCACTCGCGTGTAGCTGGGGATCATGGGAGCACGTGCAGCTTGCTCTGTTGTCATGCTCATGGGGCCTTCGGGTCCGGGACACCGAGGTCTCAGAGCTGACCACACGTGTGCTGGGGGGTGTTGTGAGGTTCCTCCACAGGCAGGTCAGAAGGGGTGAGACAGAGAGCCGACGACGTTAAAGTTACTCTGCACAACTGATATGCACAGTGAGCCTGGAGTAAGCTCCAATCGACTGAGGAGTGCGAACAGTCAGGAGGGAAGGAGTGGAGGTGGAGGAGACAGCCGGAGGTTCTCGGAGTCCAGCACGGCCTGGCTGTGTGGTGCAGGTGGGAGGTGGCACCGTGGGGTCCTGGAGCCATGGGACAGTCTGGGGTTCAGACTCTCAGTTGACCTGGAAAAGGCACACCCTGGTGCTGGCCCTGGGAAGGCCGCGGGGACTCAGTGTGGTGAGGTTCTGTTGAGGACACCTGTGTGAGTCCTGTGGTGAGAGTCCTTCTCCCTCTCATGAAGGAAAGAAGTAAACTCAAGGAAAGTAAGAAAAGCAACTCAGTGTGTGTAACGATCCCGGAGTATCTTACTAAAACTGTCCCGAGCCCCTTCCCAGGGAACACGCCCCTGTCAGGAGAGTTGGTCTCACAGTGCAGGATGGGGCTCGAGCCGGCTGCCGTGGGCTGGGAGGGCAGCTGCTGACAGCTGCGCCGTGCTGCCCGTCAGGCCCCAGGCCAGTTAGCCCGTTAGTGGCTGCGTGAGCCTGGCCCAGCTTCCGCAAGCAGACGTGGGATCCCTGCTGAAGAGTGAGCCCAGGCCGTGTGACATCCTCCCACTCGTCCTCACTCACGCACAAAGAATTTATGGATGTGCCCAGACTATATGTACCTATGCGAAATATCAGTGTATGATTTTAGGGTTGAAATCAATTCTCTGCAAGTCTCCATGGCCTGCTGACGCATGGAGTTTCATTACAAAGGAAATAGTTTTAATTCTCTTTTCCACTTATATAATCAAGGTTAAAAGCTTACGATGCAAATCCCCAGGGAGAGGGTTTACGTTCAGCACTGTTTAAGGTGCAGGCGATGCCTTTTGAACTGCGTCCGCTCACGGGAGCTAACACTGGGGTGGGGGTGCTCTATCCCTGAAGGAGAAGTTGGACTCGCCCATGGTAGGCAGGGAGAAGAGACTGGCAGACACCAAAAACAAGAAATGCCTCGTGAATTTGCACACAGGCTGCGCAGAACAAGCGCTACTGCAGGGGGAAGAGGAGGCACCGTGTCTGGGCTCAACCCGGGGAGGTATCAGGATGGAGGTGCTCCCCTCAGAGCATGAAGGGAAGCTGCAGGTGCCACTGTGATGGCAAACACCAGGACTGCAGGTGCAGTCCCAGTTACGGTCACATGCACAGGACCATGAGGACACCCCGAAATGTGAAACCGAGTCGGAACCAGCCTCCTCTGAACAGCAGAGCGCACCCTGAGAGGCAGAGCCCTGGAAGGTCCATTCCGACTGGGGGAGAGAGGGCAGGGGAGAGCAGGACACCCCAGGCCCGGTTCAGACCCATTTAACACGATGTTCCAGCAAGTCCGAGCTTTTTCATATGGTTTCTGTCTATTGCGTTTATTTTGCTATATCTGTTATTATGATTTTTGATCCTTAAGTGGAAGGGAATACCTTATGTCATGGATTTTAGGACATAATTGATTTTAAAATGCATCTCCAGTTTTGTGATGGCTTTCGGGAGGTGAGCTAAGAGAAGCGCCTGCATGAGAGGCACAGGCAGGTGTCTGCCTGCACCGGGCACCTGAGGCCCTTTAGGAGGCTTCGTGTTCCTCCTGATCAGCCTGGATCGTGCAGGCCTCTCTGTCATCCTGTTCAGCTGCACAGTCACACAGAGCCCAGAGGTCACATGACGATGCAGTGGCACCTGCCAGCACTGCTGGCAAGCATGCTAGGAGGCATTCCGTAACACTTCTGGGTCAGCTTTGCATTTCCAACCCTAGTAAGCCAGGACAGCCTTCAGTGCTGCCTAAGCAGATCCCATTAGGAAAACCCCAGAGAGGAGGGACGTCACTGCAGGTCCTCACATGGAACAATCGTGGTGTCTCACAATCACCATTCAGAAAGCATCGTTCTGCACTCACAGCCCTGGCTGGGCACTCAGGAACGTTTTCTGTCCCTTGTACGCATAAGAACGCTCTCTAGCTGATTGGTCCGAGGCAGGAAGGGGCTGCTTGCAGGCCTGCTTCTACCAACACAGAAGCAGCTGCCCCTGTGCAGATGAAACAGCCAGCCCGCGACGCTGGGTCCGCCGTGTGGGAAAGACCTATGTTCTAAGATTAGTGGGGAATCTGAGACACTTTGTTAAGGCTTTACCGTTAATCCTTAAGAAATGTAGGGATTTTGCTGCCTGTGGTTAGACCCTCATGCCTTCTTCCTACATTCTCCCCAATCCTAAACGCTGCGATGATCAAAGTGGCACTAATGATCAGGGACGGGGCAGGGCTACTCCCTTTGTCTGGCACTCAGAGCTCAGACCAGCTGAGCTTCACATTCAAGGACAGTCCCAAAGGACCAGCTGGCCCATATTCCTGGTAAGGGTCGTTTCTTCTTATAAGTGAGTGCCTCCATTTTCATTGAGGATTTTCACCCTCAACTTCCAAGAGAAGAAATGGTTCAAAGGCCCCCGCCAGCATCTGCTCCTGAAGAAGCATATATGGGGACCAGCAGTTAGCATAATGGCTATGTTGCTGGACTTCCATGTAGTCAACCGCGGTTCGAGTCCCGGACCCAGTGGCTTAAACTCACGCCGGGCGCGTGTGCATGCATGCCCAAGATCCTGAGAGGAGAATGGAGGAGAAGGGATTGAGGCATGGCCATCACCCCTGGGGAGTGATTTCTCGCTTTCTGTCTCTCTGTCTCCTCTGTCTTTCTGGCGAGCGCACACATCCTATAGCAAAAAGCTCTCCAAATGGGGCTGGCAGGTAGCGTGGTGGTTAAGGTGCTAGACTCCCACATAGCTGACTGTGGTTCGAGTCCTGGACCCGGCAGCTTGCTTTCTCTCTCTCTCTCTCTCTCTGGTCAAATTAAAATAAATAAGTAATAAAAATAAAAAAATAAATAAAGTTAAAATAATTCTTTTTAAAAAAAGCTCTCCAAAAAGAAAAAAGAAGCATGCATGTAGTTGGCAGTAAGATCTGAATGTCACTGCTCACACAACGGGGAAGGACATCCTTCAAGTACCAGGGGAGTTGTTCCAGCTGCCCTTTTAACTTCTAATACTTCGCTGTTAGATGTACAAATTTTAAGTTAAATATCTCATTCATCCGTATTTGTTATGTTACTAGCATCCCAAATGGCACTTGTAGAAAAATATTACGCATTTACACAGTCAAAGAAACTTAGAAGATACCGTTGAGGCAGACCAGCTTGAGGCTGAGCAGGACCGCAGCCATTCTGAAACCAAAAAAGGCCTCTAGGGGCTGGCAGGAGGTGCGGTGCTGGGCGCTGACTCCCACTTGGCAGGGTTCGAGTCTCAGACCTGGCGGCTCCCTTTCTCACTTTCTCTTTCTCTCTTGTGAGTGTGCATGCCTTATAGCAAATTTTAAAACATAAATAAATAAACAAACCAATTTTTACAAAGAAAAGAAAGAACAAGAACAATCTGACCGAGTGCTATGTCACGGGAGGCCTGGCTGAGGGATGGCCAGATGAGAATCCGGAGGTGGGTATGTGGGTGCTCGAGGGGTCAGCGTAATTCCCGAGGAGGAAGGGATGGACTTGACTGATGGTGGTGAGGAAGGGCTCCCCCTGCTTGTGTCGTGTGCCTATAGATATCTAACATGTGTGGAGGTTTTGAAGACAGTTTGGTGGTGCTGGCTGACCGTCTCCTTGTAACCGGTTATGAAAACAAGCTCCCTTCGTCCCCAGCCTCTGCCACTCATTCCCCGGAACAAGAGAAGCAGCAGCTGGACTCGGTTGGGCCATAACACCTTTGGAGGAAATATGAAGTGTGAAGCAGAGAAAGGGATAGTGCTTTGGCGTGGGTAACTAGGTGAGTGGTAGAAACAGCACTGAAAGAGAAAAGGCTATGGTGGACCCACCGGCCAGCAGGGCGGCGTCGAGAGGACTGTGAACAGTGAAGTCTGCGGGGAGGAGGCAGAGCACCCCTGAAGCCCTGGAGAAGCTGGCGGTGGAGACAAGTGCCAGAGAGGAACGTAAAGCTGTGGCGCTGGAGCTTACGCGGGAGAGAGCGAAGTGGTGGGAAGCAGATCAAAGAACAAACATGAGAAACGCCACCGTCTCTAAAGGTCAGTAAGAAAGGGAGGAGCCAGAGACGTAGACAGAGAGGGCGAGATCCATGATCAGACATGGCCTGGGGTGAAGAGCTCGGAAAAGAGGTAGAGAGTTATCGTGGGGGCCGGCAGCTGGCAGGGTGATGAAGATGCTGGACACGCACATGGCCAACCAAGTTCAAGTCCCAGACTTGGTGGCGTGACACTCATGCCAGGAGCCTGTGCACGTGTGCCCAAAGCCTCTCACTTTCCCTCTGTACCTCTGGCCAGTGCGCACACCCTTTGAAAAACAAAACAAAACAAAACAAAAAGTTATCTTTGAAATGTACGATAAGTCATGGCCAGCTACAGTCCACCTACCGTGCTATGGAATGGTAGAACTTAACCCAATGTCCGAAGGCTGGGTGTGCCGATTTTCTGACCTGGTCACTACACATCGTTTATGTGTTGAAATTGCACACTCTGACCCATAAATACCAATATATACAAGTGTTATGTGTCAATTCATTTTAATGAAAAAATAGAAAGTAAATGTTACAAGAACTTCTGACCTGCTATGCTCAATACTGTTCGGAGACCAAGGAAGATGAGCGTTGAAAATTGGTCTTGAGATTCATAATCCAGAGGTTGGTGGCCCCAGCAAGCATTAGAGTGACACTGACAGTGATGAAGCCATGGCACCCAGCGCACTCAGAGCGAGGCAGCGGGGCTCTGAGAGCTTGCCGTGGGGCTAGAGCATTCAGGTGGTGACGGAGGTGCCTGGTCCTTCCAGGCAGCCTGTGTCACCGCACACGTGGGCACAGAGTACTCCTGCCAAACCCCAGGCCCATGGCTCCGGGAGAACAGAGGCAGCGGCTGGAACCGCCTGACAGGTGTCCTCCAGAGGGCCAGCCAAGGGAGACTGGTGAGCTCTTTCTAAGGAAAGGCTGACGACTAGCCCGAGGCCGGCTTGCCATCTGCCAACCAGCTCCGCCATGACAGACCAGAGGGCAGTCTTTCCAGGTCTGCGGAGGGCACCCGTGGTCTCCCTGGGAAGGGACGTGGCCTCACGTGTGTGTGCATGTGGCGGTGTGGGGAAGGCCAGGGTGGTTGGCCTGGGAAGAGAATGGGACAGAGATTTTCCCAACCTCCCATGTGGCTCTGGGCAAAACCCAAATAGCTCTGAGCTTTTGATGCTCAGCTATGGAAAACCAAGGGGGTACATCGCAGCAGAGTCCTTCACAAACCCTTCAGTGCGGCCTTCGGTCTCCCTCAGCACGTCTCTGCTCTCAGCCAACAGCCCAGACTTCTCCCACAATGTGTGCCTGTCACGGGGCCGTGGGTTTTAGGGAACAGGGTGAGTGGGCTGGAGGCCGACCAAAGCAGAGCAGGAGGAACCGCTTGAGAGGAAGGCCATTGCTGTGACCACCGTGACGGGAGAGCGTGGGGCAGAGGGCCACGCGCGGGGGCCTGCCTGCGTCAGTGGAATTTTCTTGAAATGAGGGCACAGGTTTGGTCTTAGCCAGGAGAGTTGGAACAAGAGACTCGACGGTCACAGAAGGCTGGAAGCCGTGCCGGGCTCTGTGATGGAAATGGCTGAAGGGGCCCGCCACTGTCATGGACCACGATGGCACGTGGACCACGGCCTGGCACAGATGTTCGGGGAAAACGAAGCACGTTCAAGCCAGTTCGCACTGGTTTCCTGCGGGACCACCCCCACGTCACACGCGTTAGCTGGCTGTTCCGTGTGGCTGTGGCACTTCTCACGATGGAAAACAACAGCTCCTTCCATGTTTCCAAAAGAAAGAGCCAAAAATTTCTCACTCTATCTAAGGTGGGGTGAAGGACAAATTTGCAGAGAACTGGCCTTCGAAAGCCACCTCAACCAGAGAGGAATTTGGCTTGGCGAAGACCTCACCAGGTGGACTGCATTGTTCTGTTTATGTTAGCATTAAGCCCAAACTGGTCCTCTCTGATACTAATAAAGAAAACCTGTGGGGCCAGCAGGTGACACAGTGTTTAAGGTGCTAGACTCCCACCTGACCAACAGTGGTTTGAGTCCCAGACCTGGCAGCTTAAAAATCATGCCAGATGCATGTGTGTGTGTGTGTGTGTGTGTGTGTGTGTGTGTGCTCAAAACCGCAGGAGGACACGGACTGGCTGAGCCTCGCTGTCCCTCCTGCTCGCTCTGTCTCCCTGGCGTTGTGTGTGCCTTTGGCAAAAACTCCTAAAAAATAAAAAAGTGCACTTTCAGGGCTCTAAGAACCTCCAGGTACTTCCAAAAAGCCAAAATGAAAGCAAGAACAAATAAAAAAGAAAACATATACTTTTTACATTTCTCCAGCCAGAACATTGACGTTTTTCCATGACAAAACACATAGAACTTAATTTTCCTTAACTGTTTGTGAATTTTTCCTCTTGCTTTATTTCATTTATTTTTTTTTCTCTGTCATAAATTTCTTTTGATGTCAAGTGAAGTGTAGGAGAAGGATCAATAATTTTGAGCTTACAGCATTTATTGATCTTCTTTTCTCTTTTTTAATTTTTATTTGTCCAAAGGAGAAAAAAAAAAAAAAAAACAGGAAATAGCTTAAAACAAGGAGTCGTGATTTTTATTTACTGTCCTTTTTGTTCCTTTCTAAAGTGTGGTTCAAACAAGACCCTCCCACCAGAAGGTTCGTGGCGGAGCAGACCACAGCCTTTCTGGGCCTTGCGGGGCCAAGCAGAGCACTGGGCCGTGGGGGCCGAAGAACAGGCTCCCACCCAGGAGACCAGCGCCCTGGAACGTCAGGACACCCCAGGAGAGGACGAGCTCTCAGCTTGGATGCTTTCCGCAGCACTTCTCGAAGAGGTCAGGATGCAATTAATGTCTCACTGAGGAGGCCTGTGTGACCTTCCTCGGAAATGACTGCCACAGAGGGGACCGCTGGAGGACGTCGGGTAGTGGACTGGCATTCACACAGCTCCTTCCGAAACCCCGGCAACGCGCCAAAAAGATGTCACTCTTTGTACGCATAACCAAGCCCTGTGGTGGAGCCGTCACCCACGTGAGCAAGGGCACGGATTCCACGTCCTCTCCCTCTGCCATCTATCCCCCTCCTCTCTCTGCTTCCAGCTTGGAGGGCTTGGGGATAAGAGGACAGGAATGACGTTCTGGGACCCCAGAGCCAAGTCTTCCTGACGGATGGCACCCAGGAGCGGGCCTGTCTTGCTGGTGGCCAGCCACCCATCTGTGCCCTGGTCCCCCCGTCCCACTCGGTGCCGCTGCCTCAGATGAGAGTGTTGCTCACGGATCCCCGAGCTGCCATCTTCAGCTCAGCTGACCAGAGCCCTCTGCTCTCGGTGGGGCCTAGAGCAGCACTTCTTCTGTCTCAGACGCCCGATGTTTCCTGAAGGGGTATAATAGCACCTTAAATAAGATCCTAACGGGTCAGACAATACGTATTTGAGGCTTTGCAGGCCAGGAAATGAAGTGAAGGCGATTACGTAGGTACCCGTGTAGCCACTTAAACACATAAAAACCATTCCAGGGCCACAGACGGTAATCAAACAGGCAGCTAGCAGGACCTCGGAGATGGCTCATTTTATGACTGTGCGAAAATTAAATGTGTCCATGTATATAAAACTGTGAGATCATTTCTGACATGTAGCAAGCATTTGGCTTGTTTTCCTCCCCTTCCTTCTCTTGTAAAGAAAAACAATTTATCAATGTATAAAAAGGACGGGAAATGTGCCGTCACCCTAGGCCCATCATCTGAGCTTTCCTGGTCAAAGGCAGGCCGTGGCCACACTCAGGTTCTAGAGTTCTACCACGGGCGTTCAGCAGACGCAGTCGTCCGTCCTTCTCCCTCAACGGTGGGTGAGTGGTCGTTCAGCAGTCATTCATTGTTCTCCTAGCTCCTTTTTTAAAAAAATTAACCATTTTATATATATATGTGTGTGTGTGTGTGTGTGTGTGTGTGTGTATAGGCAAGGGTGTGAACTATGTATATATGTATATGTATGTATGTATGTATATGTGTGTATAGGCAGGGGTATGAACTATGTATATATGTATATGTATATGTATATATATGTATATGTGTGTGTATAGGCAGGAGTGTGAAGTATGTGTATATGTATGTATGTATATGTATATGTGTGCATAGGCAGGAGTATGAAGTATGTATGTATGTATATGTATGTATATACATGTATATGTGTGTGTATAGGCAGGAGTGTGAAGTATGTGTATATGTATATGTATGTATGTATATTTATATGTGTGCATAGGCAGGAGTATGAAGTATGTATGTATGTTTATGTATGTATATATATGTATATGTGTGTGTATAGGCAGGGGTGTGAAGTATGTATATATGTATATGTATGTATATATATGTATATGTGTGTGTAGGCAGGGGTGTGAAGTATGTGTATATGTATGTGTATATATGTATATGTGTGTGTATAGGCAGGAGTATGAAGTATGTATGTATGTATATGTATGTATATATATGTATATGTGTGTGTATAGGCAGGGGTGTGAAGTATGTATATATGTATATGTATGTGTATATATGTATATGTGTGTGTAGGCAGGGGTGTGAAGTATGTATGTATGTATATGTATATATTTGTACAGGCAGGGATATGAAGTATGTATATATGTATATGTATGTATGTATGTATGTATATGTGTGTGTGTAGGCAGAGGTGTGAAGTGTGTACACATGTATATGTATGCACATTTATGCATGTGTGTGTGTGTGTGTGTGTGTGTATGTATTAGGCCAACTCAAATCCACTCTCGAGGTAAAACATTGCTGTTGTTACCCAGCGCTTACCAGCCCCTGCGATCGCCTCTGCACACACTCACTGGACACCTGGGGAGGACGGCCTTCGGGTGTGTTGGTCCTCACAGCTACAGAAACAACTCCCCAGAAGGGGATGCCCCTAAAGGGAGCAGCCGGGACGGGAGGACAGGGAGGCACTGGCCCTTCCATCATTTTCACTCTCATAAATATTTAGTTTTGGCATCTCTCTGGGATGGCAATTGACGTTAAAATGCCGGTGGCCAGTCCCATATTTTTTTTTATAAATATTATCTTTTCCAGATATTTCTGGGCCAAGAAAATTGCACCCCATTTCGGACTGACCAGTGAGTCCCTGATGGGCCAGTGCAAGTCGCAGATGTGGACCTCGCCGAGAGGGCGGGGCTGTCAGTCCCAAATGCAGCAGGAGTGCTGGCGGAGCTCCAGTTTCTATGGCTTCCCTAGGGCTCTGATCCGGTTTCCACTAGCAACAGCGGAGAGCTGATTTTGTAGACGAGTGTCAAGGCGGAGCGACGTGGAGCCGTAAGTCAGGAGGCTGCCTGAGGTTGTGCAGTGCGTGAGTCGGGTCTTGCCTGGCTCTGAGTCCAGATCCTAACCTTTCCTCCTCAATGTTTCCAGCTTCCCTCAAAAAACACATCCTGGGGCCGAGTGCCAGCCCTCAGCTAACTGCTTCCATAACTCATTTTCCTGGATTAGGGGTTGGGCCGTGACGAGCCAGCAGGCCTTCAGCAAGTCTGAGGTGGAGTGGGCAGTGACAGAGACTGGCCATAGTCCCGAACTGGGTCAAACTAGGGCCAGGTCACGAGCAGCCCGAGGTCCGAGTGCGAGGCAGGCCCGCACCACGTCTTGCCCACGGCGTCGAAGCTCCATGAGCTGGTCACTTCACTCCCCTGCCGAGCCACGGCGGGATGTAGCTCCGATGTGACCTGGGAACCCGTCACGATCCATGAAAAGCACTAGGTCACTTCCCTTCTCTGGATGTGACCTGTGAACCCGTCACGATCCATGAAAAGCACTAGGTCACTTCCCTTCTCCGGATGTGACCCTGTGAACCGCAATGATCCATGAAAAGCACTTGGACGATCTCCAGCACGTGGGGAGCATTCGACGAGTGCCAGCGACGAGTGCCAGCCCGCGGTTCCCTGAGCGCCATCTGTGTCCTGCTTTGACAGAGGCCCAGCCTGCGGGGTGGGGTCCGGTTGAGGAACTGGCCCTGTGGGCCCCGGGAAGGTTTCTCCAGGAGACGCGCCCCCTGGCCTGCACGGCCCTGGACGTGACTGCCCAGAGCCGGACGCCAGCAAGGCGGTCTCTGGGCAGAGCCATTCCCTTCAAGGCTGAGGAGCAGCCCAATAGGAAATGTCCCCAAGAACGGGCATTTGAGAGGAACAGGGAGCTGTCATCCTGCGTGGAGACGGGCACTCAGGCAAGTCCACCGCTTCCAGTCTTCTTAAAGAGACCGGCCCTAACAGCCTCCTCCGGCAGGGGTTCCATGTCACATGACCACCAGTGAAGTCTCCCCCTTCATATTTTTGGTCCTGGTTTTAATATCTCACTTCTGAGTCATCTCCAACATTCTCTATGTTTCGAAAGGAGCTTTGGTATTTATTCTTCTCTAATTTTATTTTTACTTTTTAAGACAGACTGAGTAAAGCAGTTTCTTTCACCTCGACTCTGCTCCACTCAGTTGTACTGAGTGGAGGTGTGCGGGGCTCGGTCCACTCACAGAGATGGCCCCGGAGCCGGGGTACAGGTGAACAGGGCGGACACCCCGCCCTAAGCGCCTTTCCGTGGGGCTCGTACCGAGGCCGGCTCACGGGCACTCCAGGCAGCTAATGGGGAGGCGTTAGAACGTCTATTTCCACTCCAAGTTATCCCTCCCATATTAAAAATTATGATGGATTAAGTTACAATAAAACTAAAATTAATTCATCTCTGGAGTGCTAAATGCGCGCAAGGCACTCGGGTAACATAAAGCCGGAGAGGCAGGCCCTAACTGTGAGGGATGCGCTGCAGCTGAGCGGAGCAGACAGAAGCGCACAGGCCACCGCGTTTCAAGTAACAGCGTAACGAAGGCTGAGAAAAGCTGCGAGGGGTGGACTATCTCTGCAGGCTCCTTACCCAGAGACTTCCGGTGAGCTGACAGTGAGGAGCAGACAGCTGTCTTTTGTTTCTGCTGCTTTTCTCTTCTACAGAAAGAGAAGAAAAAAGAAAAAATAAACAACTTAGGCAATAAAGCCACCTTCTCTTTTCTCTGTGAAAACCTGCGATGGCCTCTCTTCCAATCAGGGAAGGGTTTCCCTTGGTAACCGTATCACTTATCCTCCTTTCCAACACAGCTCTGTAAATAAAAGTTATTTTAAGGAGACCAGCTCAAGATGACTGGAACAATTATCTGCTTGGTCTCACTCCAAATGAGATGTTGACATGGGCTCCTATTTAAGAGCTATATTTCGTACCCATTAGAAACATATTGAGAAATAGTTTGAAAAACATATGTTTAAGAATTGTTGATGCCCTTTAATAGGGTAGCTTGGAGCCCTCAAAGAGTTTGCCTTTTATTTCTAATCCTTCAGGTTAGATTCACCATATTTACCCTCATTCAGGCTTTAGATATAATTGAGGACTAATGATACAATCAGGCAGAATCGCATGGCCGCATAAGTCGTGGTTAAGTACACATAATTAAAATGTGTCTAAACAGTGCGGAAAACAGTTTGAAAAGAGAAAGATAAAATGCTTCCTCCTGACCCAAGTAACCTCTCTCTGTGGAAGTGTGGTGAGACTGGCCTTATCCTAGGGATAGTCTTGAATCAGGACTAATTTATATTTTTAAAATATCATTTGCAACATGTAGCATCTTTGTGATTTTAGAGAACACAGTATTTTACTTCTAAACTCACGCACCACTGCTCCCACAGTAGGCACAGATGTAAAGCACCACCTCGGCGGTGCTGGGGGGCGTACCCGTGGGCAACACCTCGGCGGTGCTGGGGGGCATACCCGTGGGCACCACCTCGGAGGTGCTGGGGGCGTACCCGTGGGCACCACCTCGGCGGTGCCGGGGGGCGTACCCGTGGGTCAGTCAGGTTCCGCTCCTCTTCTGGAGAGCCTCGCCAGATGCTCGAGATCGGAGCTGCCCAAGACGCTGCTGTGTTGGCCGGCCTGCCCCAGCTGCGGGAAGAAGTGCTCTGGCGAGCGTTCGGAGAATGTATGCGCAATGTCTTTCACGTCCGTGTCCCATCAGAGCGGCCCTGTGCATGCAGGCCCCTCCATGCTCATCACGCAACAGTTATTACACAGAATAAAAATTGGAAAAGTTGCCCCAAACATTTCTGTCCAACACTGATGGGTCTGAGGATATGCAAGACAATGGAACTCCTGCATCGGATGAAAGGACCCCGTCTGCTCTGAAAAGAAACCGGGCTGCCCTGGCCCCTCCCTGGCCACGGCCCTCCTTTCAGAGAGACTCACCAGGGAGCACAGGACCTCGGGCGTTCTCGCATGGCCGAAATTCCTTGTTAGTCTGCATCAAACCGTCGACCGACTCACAACTCCCCCCCTTAAAATAGTGACTTTATTTACGTACATACGTGTGTACATAAAATAAACATACTTAAATACACGTGTATTTTTATTCTGGGCTGAGTGGCGACGTTGTTTTCCAGGCCCCTTCTCAACTGCTCAGTGTCAGACTCTTCGCTGTCCCCGTAACCTGAACTAAAGGAAGTGGGACTGGGGACAGTTATTTAGACCATCAGAAGCCGACACCACTCTTAGGTGCCACATCAGTCTTCTGCGGAACTCTAGGGACATGGTTGGAGGAACTGAGACCCTTGCATCTTGTTACTATTTGTTCATTTGCTTATTTATATTTATTTGTTTATTTATTTATTTATTTTTGCCTGAAGGCGTGTGTGATCACCAGAGAGGGAGAAAGTGAAAGTGGAACAGTGAAAATGTGGCTTCAGTAGGAAATGGTCACACTGCGACGCCTTCTCCTCCATTTCCCCGTCCAGGACTGTGGGCACGCACACATGCACCCAGGGGGTTTCTTGAGCCGCAAGGTCTGGGACTCAGACCACGCAGCTGGCCACGCGTGGTCCAGCCACCTTAACCATCACGCCGCCAGCTGGGCCCACACACGCTCACTTTGTGGCAGTTGGGACAAGTCTGAAAAGCAGAAGGTTGGGGCTTCTGCTGACATTTTACAATTCCCGAGAGAATTTGGATCTTTCTGCCAAACCCATGTCACCACAGCGCGGCAGGTCCCACTCGTGTCCACGGCTCAGTATCCCTCCCACAGCTGCCTTCTGTGCTCTCGGGAGACTTCTTCATTCATTCACTCAAGCCGCAAACACGGCGAGCTCCCGTTATGTGTCAGACGTGCCCAGAGAGTGAGGGACATTGTGGTGGCAGTGTCAGGATGCTACACTCCGCAAGATGGCCTGCACAGGAAGGTCCTGGGTTTGTGTCTGGAGACCTCCCTGGGTGTGCCAGGCACGCGAGTGCCCATGAGCTGGGCTCGCTGAAGCGGGAGTCAGCTATGGCAGGAGACCCCACTGAGGGTGCTGTCTCCCCGTCTTTCTCTCTCTCTCTCTTTGGAAGACATAATTAACATATATATTTTTAAAGAATATTTATTTAATTAATTACATTTGTTGTCATTATATTTTTAATTTCACTAGAGAGATACAGAGAGAGAGGGAGAAAGAAAAGGTGAGAAAGCAAGCCTCCAGGTCTGGGACTTGAACTTCAGTCAGCCATGTGGGACTCCAGCACCCTTAAGCCCCACACCACCTGCTGGCCTCCTAATTAATATATTTTTTAAAAAGGAAACGTATGTTCTTTTAAGTCATAGCCAAGCGAATAAGAAGACAAGCCATAGACTGGGAGAAAATATTTGTAAAAGACACATCTGATAAAGAAGTCTTGTACAAAATATACAAAAAAAAAAAAAAAAAAAACACTTGAAATTCAACGCGAAAAGAAACAAAGAACCTCGCAATTAAGCAATAGGCAAAGCACCTAAACAGACACTCCTCCGAAGCAGATGTACACATGCGAATAAGCACATGAACGGATGCCGTGGTGACAGAAGAAAAGCAAAAGCAGTTGTTCCCAGGCAATAGCAGAGAGAGGAGGGGCACGTGGGGCAGAGGAGACTTTCAGGGCAGTGAGGCTGCTGCTTCTGACGTGGTCACAGTAGGTGCACATCATTCTAACTTTTCCAAAACCCATAATATGCACCGCAACAGTGGTCCCTAACATAAATCATGGGCTTAGGTGACAATAATGTACCAGTATAGGTTTATCTACTGTCATAATGTAACTCTCTGATGCAGAATGTCGAAGGGAGGGACTATTTGTGGGGAGCAGGGGGTATATAGAAATCTCCATTTTCTGCTCAATTTTTCTGTGAATCTAATACTGCTCTAAAAAATAAATACTATTTACTTCTTTTTAATTAGAAAGAGAGATACGCAGTGGTATAAGTGTTTATAATCAGGAGAAACCCTTCCTAGGGCAAAGATCTCTGATAATTCTCTCCTTCATAAAGCAACAGAAGCACTGGCAAATATGATTAAATCATCATTTTCAGAATGCTGATGATTAACCAAAGGCTCACAACAATCTGAATGTTTGCTTAAGAGAAACTGGTCACTCTTAGTGGGAACAGCAGCTTCTCAGCGTTTTAATTCCCGGTTCTCATCTCCGTCTCCTAGCTCCACAGCAGTCCTGAGAACCAACACCCTCCTAACTACAGTACCCCTGAAAACCTGGGGCCAGAGGAGGAGGCGGGCCGTGCTTGCAGCTCTCCGGGCTCCCAAAGTCCCATCTTCTCTGAACGGTCACCGTTTTACTTGTCTGGCAACCCCCAAGAAAGTTCAGCTGCGGAAACTGCCTTTGTTTAGTTTATCCTGGGTCAACAGCCTTATTCAAGAGCATTTGCCAAAAACAATCCATGGCAACTATTTAACATTGCAGCTGCTGAGACTCTAGTCCATGTTAAGAATAACAAAATGATCACCCAAAATCCCCAAACCCTGGAAACGAGAGGGTGATAGGCGTCTTGTAAAAGCACGGGGCCAGCAGGTGGTGTAATGACTGGGCTCTGGATTCCCATGTGGCCAACCGTGGTCTGAGTCCCAGAGCTGACCGCCTGAAACTCATGCTGGGTGCACGTGTGTACATGACCAAACTCTCCAGAGGACAATAGAGAAGGGATTACAATGTGGCCAGGGGGTGATTTTTCACTTTCGTCTGTCACTCTGTCTCTGGTGAGTGCACACATCCCATAGCAAAAATCTTTTTTTTTTTTTTTTTTTGAGAAAAAACAAACAAAAAAGCATGGACATAATCCTAGCAATTTAAAAAGAGGATGTGTATATGCAAAGGTTGTATGTTTCCAGGACAGAGCTGAGAAGTCTCTAATTTCTCACCCCTTTGACGTTGGAGCTGGGCACGACCAGGAAATGAAGACTACTGTGGAATTGTAAATTGCCGACTGAACCACTGCAGGTACGCCTTGAAACAAAGTGTCCTGGCAAGGGGTGGAAGACTTACTGGCTCAAGGAAATATCTGCCCATGTATTACCACTAAGCTAACAAAGCAAAGACTTCAATAGCTGCACCTGACAGAAAATACAGATTTTATAGAACTAGTTCGGCAAAGTCATTAAACAAAGCAGAAACAATGCATAGCAATAATGCCAAGCTCTGAGGGAGGAAGACCTGTTCTCAGAGCACTACATTATATTATCTTAAATTTCCAAACTTACACAAGTATTGCTGCCAGAAGGGAAGCAATCTGATGGAAGCATGGTTCTTGAGCCCAGATACCTAAGATTCGAGACCCATCCCAAAACAAAAGCCACGGCCATGAGGAAGTATTGAAAAGAGCTTTAATTAGTACACTCGGGAGAGGGCCAGTGGGCAGGTTACCAAGTGCAAACCACACCAAGAATGGGATTATACTCAGGGATCTTGGCATGGGTATTCAGGAGCTGCCCTCTTTTCTGCTCCCAAGGACTTTCATTGAGCCTGCACACTTCTTTTCTCTTAAGGGGAAATCAAGTTCCCAGTGAGGGGAAGTTGTGGGCATGCCCCGTGAGGCCCTGGAAGGCATGAGCCTGTGCACAGGGAGGGCTGATTTTGCCCGCATTGATCAAGAGTCCCCGGGGAAGGTCGAATACAAGTCAAGTAGCCAGGAGTGTCTGTGTGCGTGCATGGCTTCGAGAGAAGGAAGTTAGGGCATATCCCGGGGCCCTTCCATGCAGTCGTAGCAGGAAAAGTCAGGTGACCCTGCCCCTGTTGGTGCCAGGGGTCTGTGTGCCACCCCAGACGACGCCGAGTGATCGCTCGGCCGCCCTTCTCACTGGAGTCCTGAGACGTCCTGCTCGCATCTCGCTAATGACTTAGGAAAAACCTGTAACTCCAGCACAAGAAACAAGTCGGCTGGAACTATCCAGAAGGGTTAGAATAAAGGGTATCCGTGAAAACCGCATGGTTTACATTATACTTACCTGCAAAACACTGAATTTTTTTTTTCCTTTCTATCACTATATTCAATCTTGTACTGGAAAAAAAAGTAGGTCAAATATAAGAAATAAATGCCATTCAGATTAGAATGGGAGAGGTAAAACTTTATCTATTCTTAGATGGCATGAGTTTTGGTATAGAAAATGCTGAGAAATTCATTCAAAAATAAACAGTCAATAAGTCTGTGGGATTTAAGACCAAGATACAAAGAACAATCATTTATCTATATGCTAGCCATAAATAATTCAAAAAGGAAAATTTAAAAAATACATTTGTAATAGCATCTAAACACCTCAAGTATTTGAAAAGAAGTGTAATAAAGGAGGGAAAAACTTATGTAGATGGTTCTTGATTTATCATTTGACTTATAGCTTTTTTAATTTAAAATGGATTATCAGGATATCAATGCACTTTTACAATATTTTTGACTTACGATGGGTTTATCAGGATGTGCCCTCACTGCAAATTGAGGAGCATCTGCACCCTAAAAGCTACAAAACAATATTGAAATAAATTAAAGAACACCTAATAAAGGCACTACCATTTTATTCATGGATTGGACAACTTTTATTATTATCATTGTCATTCCCAAAAGTGATTAATTAATTGAGTGCAATGCCAACAAAATTCTAGCTACATTGTGCAGAAGGTAACCCGCTGGTTCTCAGATTAATGTGGAAATGCCAAGGAGCCAGTAGAGCCAAAACGATCTTGGAAAAGAAGAAGCACGTTTGGACTCACACTTCCGGATTTCCACAGTTACTGCAAAGCTACAGTAATCAGAGCAGTGTGGTACTGGCGTGGGGACAGGCACACAGGGTGATGGAGTGCAACTCACAGGCTGGAAGAGTCTGACAGGAAGGTCAGTGCATTTCTGAAACGGTGCCAATACTGTTCATCGGGAAATAGTCTTTTTAAGAAATGGTGAACCACACATAAAAAATAAACATGGGCCTCTATCTCAAATCATGTATAAATATCCATTTAAAAAGTTAGAGCTGAGTGAAAGAGCTAAGACTATACACCTTATTTTAGAATAAGACATAAAAGTAAATCTTCATGACCCAGTGGGTTAGGCATTTTTAGGCATAACACCAAAAGCATAAAGAAAAAAAATAAAGCGATCTTGTCAAAATTAAAAATTTGGAGGAACCGGGAACTCCATGGACATGGCGGGAACCGGCCCTTGGGTAGCAAGCCGGGACCTTCCCGCGTGGTTCGGCCTCGTGGAGCACGGCGTTACTGCCGCCCCACCAGCCGGCCTGTCCTATCGTTTTACAGGCTTTGACGGTGGAGTGACCGCCCTGACTCTCCTGGAGCCCAGGAGCCGCCCAGGCCTTGGGGTGGTCGGTGCTGATGCTGGGAAGGTCCCAGGCAGACAGGGCTGGGTTGGCCATTCCAAACCAAGGGAGCAACGTTTGCTTCAGACCTGAGGACGGGGAGGCACGTAGTAGGCGAGTGGGGAGAGCGCTGCGTTCGTCAGAGCCTTGTAGGGAGGGGGACACTGTCGGGGCTGGCATGGAGCAGGGACAGCTCAGGCCGGTGTACTTTAGGGAACAGTGAAGGCCCGGGTGTTCAGAGGTCTCTTCCTCAAGTGTGATGCAGCTCCCATGAGACACAGGCCCTGGGGTCATGCCGACCGATGCCAGGGGACCAGGGAAAGTGTCCCCTGTCTTGCTGTCCGGCCCGTGTCCGGATGTGCAGATCGGTGTTCTGCTCTCTGGCTCCTGACTGGGCTCTCGTACTTCTTCCTCCTCTCGTTCTCTGCTGCGGAGACTTGAGGGACCTTGAGAGCGCACAGGGGAGCCAGATGGGTGCTCTTCCACAGCCAGGATGCCAGGGAGGTGGCTGTGCTCTCAGAGGACGAGGGTGACAACCCGCGCCAGGAGCTTTTGCCTTTTCATTAAGGAACTTGTTTTAAACTGGCAGCAGCTCACCTGCTCCCGCCCCTCCCTGAGATTAACAGCAGCTCTGCCTTTTCTCTCGGTGGGAGCGGGGTGCCAGGTGCTGTCAGAGGCCAGAACAGGTCCTGAGCAGGAGTCAGGGAGGTCCGTGTGTACGTCAGCGGAAACAGAGAGACAGACAGGACCATGCAGATAGACAGCCAGGCAGGGACAGAGACAGGTCAGAGGGCTGGGACTAGCGGGGAGAGGAGACCGAAGAGGAAAGAAATTCTAGGATGTGCATATCTCAGGGAGAGAAGCCAGTGCAGGCGAGTCAGGAACGTCTACCAGCTCACTCAGGACAGGAGAGAGGAGAGCAGGGCCCCAGGGCCAGCAGGCAGCAGAGTGGTCGAAGCCTCCCACATGGCTGACCACAGTTCAAATCGTGCACCTGGCAGCTCGCTTTCTCACTTTCCCTCTCTCTGTCTCTCTCCAGTGAACTGAAAACTAATGATAATAATAAATAAACTTGAATAAATAATTCTACAAAGGAGAGAGCGAGGGAGAAGAGCCCTCTCTTCCTTTCAAAAGAGGGTCTCCAATCCTGGTCCCGCTGAGATGCGAATGCAGGCAGCCTGGAGTCTGAAGGTTGCTGAGGAGTCCCCTGCTCTTGGCAGGTGCTGAGTCCCTGCACGGAAACAGCAAAGACGCCGCCCGCCCACGGTGCTCGCTGTGCAGCCCTTGTCTTCCCTGTCCGATTATCCTATTTGCACTCAAAAGGAGAGCTGTACTTGAAGGCACATTAGGAAGTATTTATTTAGAACGCTATTTACCACATTGTGCCAAGGTGACAAGGAGAGGTAATAGGGGGCCACTTTCTTCAGAAAAAGAAAAAAGAAAATGTAAACGAAGCATCAAAGGCAGCATTCCTATTTCAAAACACAAGAAAATAGCCCTGTAATGAGGAGCGGGGAGAGCTGACGCTGTTGTTTCTACATGTCTGTCTTCAGAACCCATCGCACCAGGAGAAGGGAGCGCAGAGGCAGGGCTCGGGAAATTAGGAGAGAGCAGGAAAGCATAAATAAGGCATGTTCCCTTAAAGGCGCATGGCGAAATGAAATTCATATTTTAGAGAAGGATCGTTCTGCAGTTATTAAAACTTAAAGGACTCGGCGAAGCGGCCGAGCGGCTTGGGCCACTTACCCGGTGCGCGTTCTCTGTCCCCACTGGCTGCGCGAGCCCGGAGGCGAAGCGCTGGTTTCCTCTGGGTTCTGTCACCGGCTCGCCACGCATCTCTTCTGTGTCCTGGCCCGCCTGTGTCTGCATCTACACCCACGCATCCTCTTTAGGGAGAATTTTCCTAATTATCTTTCTAGTGGGAAATCTGAACAAAGAGTACCATAGCTCTGTGAGGAAGAGTCCACAGCATCTGGTCACTTAGCTTGTTTTCCTGCTTCTCGAGGACAACCGATGACCCACCGGGCCCTGGACTGACTTTCCCTCCATCCGTGTAAGGGGGTGAACCCCATTTAAGGGGCTCTTAACCAGCAGACGGGGGTGGGCCCTTTGTCATTTCGTTTCTAGTATTTTTTCATCATGGACTTCCACTGAAGAAAACGAGTAGCCCCCTAGGCCTGACCCTGGCCCTGACCCTGGCTCGTGGGCAGCCATCTCCTGACCTGTTCTGAGAGGCCTTATAAGCTGGCTCTTCTTACTGAATTTCAGTTTGGTCATTAGAAATGCAAAATTGCAGGCCTCGTCTTAAACCCTGAATCAGAACCCTGGGGGTGAGGCCGGGCAGCTGTGCTCATACGGTGAGCTTGAGGGCGGGGCAGCGCTGTCCCGGCCAAAGGCAAGCCACGGACCCCACCCTTGGCACACCTTACAGAAATGGGATCACAGATTCCAGTCAACTCAGAAAGCAGGTGTGAAGGGGCAGGAGCGGTTTTATTTGGGCTTCCTCGCTTTCTGAACACTCAATCCTGGGCCCGGAGGAGCCGACCCACCCCGTATAGCTCTGAGAAACTGACCCACGTGAGCCGAGGCCTTCCCAGCATCGCTGCCTGGAAGACAGGTGTGTTAACTTCACGGTTTGAAAGCCTCTCAACTCTCTGCTGCTGAATATTAATTAGTTCCACCCTCTCTCTTACCCAAGGCCTCTGAAGTCTCATAACCTTTCTATTCCTCAATTAAGATGCAAACATTTTGTCCTTGTAGTTGCTTTGGCCTTTGATGGAATGCCCGATCCTGGAGAGCACACTGCCTTCCGCGGCTAGACCACGTGAAATGTTTATCTAAAACACACGCGGCGTTGTACATGGCATGGGATTGAGCTGAGGATATCTTGTGAAAGAAACAGCGTTTCATTGGTAGGAGATACCTCGACTGGTCTTCCGGGTCAACCGCAGCGGGTACCACAGCTCTCATAACGGCGCTCACGGGCCCGGGGCGGGGAGGAGGGCCCCACGCTCTGCCCCAGCTCAGACCTCCCCAGATCGGGGCGTCCACGGTGCTCACTCAGGGTCAGGGGAGGAGGGCCCCACGCTCTGCCCCAGGGAAGACCTCCCCAGGTCGGGGCGTCCACAGCTCTGACTTTCACCCATTTTCTGCTTCTCAGCCCTTTGGTCCTGAGGAGCACCAAGTCCTCCCCAGTAGGAGGTGCTGGAATGCTTGGATGTGCTCCTCAGGGCTCCACACTGCTCAGCTAGCCCTGTTCACCAAGTAGCTTCAGAGAAACTGGAGTGAGCCGGGGGGGGGGGGGGAGGAGGCTGGTTTAACACTGACTGCTTCAGAGCCACCCACAGTATGCAGGATGACAGCAAGCTTGACTTTCTGTGTCCTCTGTCCCTATAAGCAGTGACTTTCACTTAAAGATTTGCCCCACCTGCTGTGGGCTGTGGATGTCGGGGTTTTAGATATTAATTACAGTCTGGGGACTAGTAGGTTACATAGTGGTTAAGGTGCCGGGCTCCTAAGTGGTCAGCCGTGGTTCAAGTCCTGGACCTGGCAGCTTGAAACTCATGCCGGGCATGTGTGTGTACATGCCCAAGATCCCGAGAGGAGAGTGGAGGAGAAGGGATTGCAGTATGGCCTGGGCAGGTGATTTCTCACTCTCTGTCTCTCTATCTCTCTGTCTCTCTGTCAAGTGCACATACCATATAGCAAAAATCTCTCCCCCCCCCCCCCCCCAAAAAAAAAAGAAATTAGTCTTAGTGGTGGTATACCTATGAACCTAAAATTCCTTTTGGGAGTACCCAAACTGTATGTACGTATTTATCTCCTAAGAGGGAGACGGAAAGAAAGGAAAACAAAGAGACTGGGGCCCTTAGTATCTCGCGTGCCTCAGTCCTCCCAGTAGCCTGCCAGGCAGCTGGGATCAGAGGTGAGCACAGGTGCGTCCAGTGTGTTCAGGTGACATGGGATTTGAACCCAGGTCTCTTACATGGCTCTAATATGCTGTGTGGTGCCTTACCACTTATGCAACCTGGCTGGGCCTGAGCTCAGCATTCTGTTGTCACGCCATGCGTCTGGACAACTCAGAGGGAGTGCTTCTTTGCTAATTGGTGGGCTGTCTCCACATTCCCTGTGGATCCCCTTCTCATTTCTTGCCATGTGACCCCGTACCCCACCAGTGCATACGAGAAAAGATCGCTAAGGGAATTCTGTTAGTACAGGTGCTTCAGGTCAGCTTTTCTGGGAAGCACAGGCCCACAGGCAGGAGTTAATTACAGAGTACTCCAGGGTTCCACCGGGGAAGGCCGGCAAGGAGGGACCAGCCCTGGAGAATGGCTCTCTCACCCCCATCTGCAGCTCTGAGCTGGGATAGTCTTTCAGAGCTGCAGCTAATTGGGGCCGAAGATGGTAACTATGAGACCTTTCAAAAGTCCAGTTGACATTGGTGGCTGAAAGAACAAAAATCCAAAATGTCTAAAAAAAGATCAGGTTTGTAAACGGTGTGACTTCCCCTCAGACCCGCAGCCCTGCTCCTTCAGGCCCTCGCTTAGTGCAGACCTGCCCTCCAGGGAAACGCAGCCACCTTGGGCAGGGCTTAGAGGCACTCAGTGAGGCCATGGGGAGCAATCATTAGGATTCCATTCATAGCCCAGGAACTGACTTGTCACAGAGTCGGCTGATGGCGACTAGCACTAAGGAGGGCTGGCGACGACTAGCACTAAGGAGGGCTGGCGACGACAAGGGGGCTTGTACCGCCGAGGACAGCTGACTCTCAGCACAGTGGTTTCAGTCAAGCACAAGCAGAAATCCCCCAGGGAGCCAGTCTCTGTACAACTCGGTGCCTCTGAGGCCAGTGGGCCAAGAGCTCTTGTTACCTGACTTGCCAATGGTCATCTATTGCATCAAATTGGCAGGTAGGAAGGTAACGCTATAATTTTACATAAACTTTGCTCTTCCAAAACCTGGATGATAATGATGCTACTAGATAGAAGTCATGTGACTTGAGGCAGTCCTCCAGAGCTGGCACATGGGCTTTGTCTTCAGGCAGATGGGTCTGAAATTCTAGCTTTTAGTGTCATGGCCTTGACTGAGTACACCTCTGAGCCTCAGTTTCCTCGTCTATATCACAGAGACTTAGATTTCCTGACCTCGTAGAATTGCCCAGGGAACTAACTGCAGAAACACCCACTTTAAGCACAAAGCCCACTACACAGCAATAATCCAACCCAGGCCTGCTGTCATGGTGACATTGCCCAAGGGCTCCAGCTTCTCTAAACCACTGAGTTCTACTGACCAACATCTCTGACTAAAGAAATAATGGAGGTAGATTGGGCTCCTTTTGACTTCTGGGCCTTTGGACCTTCCCTCTGCTCACGAGTAGTTCTGAACTTCAGTTATTTTAGGGTTTGAGCCATGACTTTGAATAGTACGAATTACTATCCTGTGAGTAGGAAGACTGGAGTGTTCTCCACTGGGGAAGAGTCCTACATCGGAAGGAACCCACTTTTGTTTACTTTTGTTATCCACATTACTGAAGCAGAGCTCATGGACAAGTTGTCTTGGGCTTCATCCCCAGTGAAGTTACCCAGGGGGCACAGGCGGGGCCACCTGCTCACTTCCTTTCTCCTGTCTTGCATCTGACCTTTCTCGCCACCCAAATCAATGATGAGACTTCACGGCTGGGTTTTCAGACATCTGCACGTGGTGAAATGGGCAGTGGTCTTCCACATTGGCCACGTTCAAGCTGATGGTTGTCATGACAGCTTAGAAAGATCAAATATTTTGGTCCAACTAAATATTCATATGGGCAAGGAGAAATTCTCAGGCATGAACTCAGGCTTGGGTTATTTAAGAAGGCAGTCAGGAGAGACTTGTTAACTAATTTGGATGAGTAACTAAAGCTCAATAAGACACATTAATGAAACCTCATTCCAATTTCTCGAATCATAATATTTGATATATTTATAAAGCCTATGCAAATCATCAGAATCCTTCAATCTTCAAGATTTCATTCCATAGGTTATTTATGAGCATCTTATTGCAGAATCCCATCTATGTCTCCATTAGGATTCCAGCTCGCACACTGTACAGTTCGCACTGTTTTGTCTTAGAAAATCCCACTCCATGTAAGTACACGCATCCCCCTGCCCAGGTGCCTGTTTTAGACTCTTTCTGGTTTGGACAAAGTGTCTCTCACTGAAGGAATGGAAAACAGTGGGGTCAGCTTGGGACGCAATGAAAGTGGAAATAGTTTAGTCTCAAGAAGTCAGAAATGTCAGAGAAAGCAATCCCTAGATAAATAATAATGCAATAATCATGAACTATTACCCACGATGGCGGAGGTCGGCCAGGCACTGCAGGCCAAGTAATGAACGGCGCCAGCAGGACAGCCTTCCCTATGGCATTAGACGCACCGTTCCTAAGGCCTGGTCGCTGCCACTTACATCCGAGAGATTCTTCTAAATGCCACGTCTTGCTCACAAGCGTTCAGTGACAGAATGTGGCTTTTCTGCAGATGGCCTATGTTTACATTTATGTGAGGTACACAGGTGGCTCTTACCTGCTTGACTTAGCATCAGATTTCTGGCCCAGAGAATAAAACTAGGACACAGACTCCAATGAGATGTAACTAACCCAACAGTCAGGAGGTCGGCTTTCCCCTGCACCGAAAACAAGGCAGGACAAATAAGAATGGCCAAGAACACCGAAGGGCTTTGAATAGCATGTAACTTTCAGGATCTGATGGCTTTAAACGACAGCATACATCTATCTGAATGTTTAAGTTTTGAAGAATTTGTTAAAGTGTGTTATGTGGGGACCAGCAGATGGCGTAATGGTTATGTTGGTGGACTCCCATGTAGTTGACTGAGGTTCAAGTCCTGGACCCAGCAGCTTAAAACTCATGCTGGGCACGTGTGCATGTGTGCCCAAGATCCCAAGGAGAATGGAAGAGAAGGGACTGCAGTGTGGCCATCCCCCCAGCAGATGATTTCTCGCTTTCTGTCTCTGTCTCTCCAGCAAATGCATGCACCCTATAGCACAAATCTCTCACACACAAAAGAAAAGCCTGTTACATGATTTTCTAGTGATCTTTCATTTAGTCAGAGGATTGTGGCTAAATTTTAGGGAGATTCCACTCACGTTCAACGAGGTGACCAGCAAAATAGGAATATGGAATCACAATATGAAAGAGTCTTACAAAATTTTAGAAAAAGTCAATATTATTTTTAAAAAAACTATGCATGGATTTCAAAAATTATTGCAACAAAATTAATTCTTACTTTAATTCCATTTTTCTACAAACTTTAAAGATCTGAGTATTTTACCATCAGAAAAGTCATGACTTTTTTTTCTGTTTTTCAATGCAAAAATGTGTCATGATTTTCCGAGCAGCCCAGTATCTGTCAGTTGGGGCAGAAAGAGATCTCTGTCCTCCTTTCTGCACGGCAGCAGTCCAGGGCTGCTGTCGCGGGCTGCGGAGAGGAGCCACTTGCCACGCGTCTCCACAGAGGAGTCTGCTTGCATTTCCCTCCAGCAAGCCCAGAGACACAACCTGTCCAAGGTGGGATGCCGTGTCCCCTAGGAGAGACAGCACATAATCTGACTTTAATTTAGTCACTGGTTTTGTTGAATCCCTCACAAGGCCTCGCTCACTCCTGCCTCATGATGTAATGTGAAGTGACCCAGTTCCAGAGCTCTGAAGCTCATTCCCTCGAGAGCGTGGGCTCCATTCAAGAGCTCATCTGGGGAGTGGACTCAGGTGCAGGCCTACCTCACCGTATCACCCACGTATCTTCCTTGTCACTGCTGATGATTCATGCCGGAGGGGGCCGTGTCATTGACTTTGGGCTCGTGGCTGCTTCCGGTTCTTATTTCTGAGATGCGGGTCTAGAGCGCATGGTTCTCTGATGGGCAGGCTGAGCTGTGGTCGCTGACTGACGCTACCCCACGGAAGACCGACCCCCTAGCAGACAGTGTGGAGTAATAGACTGAGTTTCACATGTTTTCAACAGACTTATTAGGCCTGTAAGAAACAGATTTACTCGCAGGGCTAGCTGGTACCCCACGGGCCTCAGGGTGTGGAGGGAGACAGAGATGACATGCACGTGAGCCCTCAGACTCGAACCAGAACACAATCGGGTGCACACGTTCCTGAGACAGACTTTCTCCTTTTCCTATGATCACGGCCCCTGTTCATAGCTATAGTTTTCCTCTCTAGTCTGGACTGCCAGGAGCCTTTAAGCTCACCTACTTGCCCTCGGTCTCACTCTAAATCACTCCCGCACCCTCTGTCAGAGTTGCTGGTGTGAGGATGAGGTATAAACGGCCCAGAACCCCTGAGAAGATGAACCCATTTTATCTGTCTTGGTGTACTTGGCGACAGCAGGCACTGAAGCCGCTTGCTGAACACATGGGTGACCCGAAGCGCAGTGGGGAGAGTGGTCACCACTGACTGACATCCTCAGGGAGGGAAGTGTAGGGAAACCCATTCTTGGGCAGGTCTGTAGGCAGAGGGAGGAGTGTCAATAAGCTGAGAGAAGAGGTTATTCCAGGAGAGCGTACACCACATACAGAAGGCCCTGGAACAATCGGCGGGGCACCTTTGGAGTCTGGTGTTGGTTTGGTTCATGAAAGGCTCCTCTTGGCTGGCCCAGTTAATCCGTGTTCTCCGGGCGTCCCTCGGCGAACCCCGATGACTCAGGCAAGCCTGTGAGACGCTGAGAGTGTGGGCACATCGGATGCTGCAGCTGAAGCCGCACGCGCTGCCCTGCCTGCTGCGCAAACGCCCCCCCTAAATGGAGCCGGACTTCTGCTCTAGCCCCCTTCCCCTTCCCTGACATCCTCAGCTTTCGGCCTCACAGGGGAAGCTATGGCCAAGCTGTTCTCCAGCAGGGCCTCTCAGCGTTTTCCAGATGGGAAGCGTAGCCGCTCTAACTGATTATAGGTGCTAGACTTAGGGTTGATCCTGGAGGGGAAAAATGCATTATTAGCTTCCCTTAAAAACACAACAAAACAAAAGCAAAACAGATACCATGCACATTGACCTTATTTTCTCACTTTAGGGACTTGGTTGTCTCAGAATCTGGAATGTGAAGAGTCATTTCGAAGCATTTGCTTGTAAGAGTTAGCTGTGATCGGACCTGGCTCCAGTAACAGCTTTGATAATTCCACAGTGGGGTCTGAAGAACACACTGGACACCTGCGTGGGCAGACCCAAAGTCCGAGAGGGAAGGAGAAATGGAGGGGAAGTATTTTGGCATAACCACGCTCCACGGGGGATGTCCCTCCTCTCTCTCTCGCTCATGCATGCACCCTCAGGTGATAAAAACAAGCAAGAAAGAAAAAAGTGCTTAAAAAAAGTAGTTAACACTTTAATTCTGTCCTTTTATTTGTTACGTGATAAATGATTTAGATTGAAAATGGCGCAAGAGTGGAGTCTGTAATTTTTTCCTTTCTATTTTTTCTTTGAGAGATTTTTGCTATAGGGTATGTGCACTCATAAGAGACAGAGAGACAGAAAGTGAGAAATCAGCTCCCAGGGGGGATGGCTATGTCACAATCTCTTCTCCTCCATTCTCTTCTTAGGATTTTGGGCACACATGCACATGTGCCCAGTGTGAGTTTTAAGTCACCGGGTCCGGGACTCAAACTGCAGTCGACTACGTGGGAGTCCAGCAACGTAACCATTGTACCATTGCTGGTCCCTCCTTTTTACTCTTTAAGATATCATAGGGATTACTAAATTTGGGGCTCAGAGTAATTTCTTACTTCATTTAATAAGTGTAAGAGTACGTACTGAGTAAGCATTCAGTAAGCATTTGGGCATACACACTCTCCTGGTCTTCATCTCAGGGTTTTGAAAACTCGTCTGCATTGGCCTCCTCATGTGGAAAGGTGGCTGCAGGTGACCCGAATGAAGACTGACAGCTCCTTCTGGTAACCAGTCTTCCTGTCTCTAGAGATAGAGTTTTCCTTGAAGAATGGGAAGAGAGTGGCAACATTACCCTGTTGATTGGTGCTTACCTCTCCCCCGGGGCAGGAAAGCCGTGGCGCACAGTGGGCATGTGCATCAGGTGTTGAGAGGCCCCTGTCTCTCGGCGTCGGTAGTTCGCCGGCCCCGACTACAATGTGAACCGTGTGGGTGGGAGTCAAGAAATGCAGATTCAGGTCTCATCTTTGCCATTAACCAGTCGCTGCTGTTTGATGTCCCGTAATGGCTTTGCTGTTTCCTTTGATATTTTCCTCTTCTCTGAAATTCCAGGAGTACATTTGCCATCTCCTAGAACTGTTAGTAGATTAAACCGAGGTAAAGTGTGAGAGGACCTTTTAGGAAATACAAAAGCGCTATGTGTGTATATTATTATTAGATATAATGATCTGACGAAAATGAGGGAAGATTTATGAGATTACTACAAAGTAGTTTGTTTAAAAAAAGGGCAGTCTGGTTGGAAGTCTTCCCAGGAGAGCCACAAAACAATATGTTGGGGTCAGAAATAAGACTGACCTAGATTTCAATTAATAAAACCACTAAGCTTTAAAGAAATCTGAAACGGACTCTGATTAGACTTACTCTGAACCATTACCGTATTGTGAGCACAGATGCTCCTCGTGGGCCCCTGGACGGACACGCTCATGAGAGTGCCAAGAAAATAAATTCTTAGCGTGGCTTTTACACATGTATAGGTCTTTCCCAGGCTCGAACACGTCTGCTCAGAACCTGTCTAACTTAGGAAACGCCGAAGCAGAAATCCCCTGTCACCTTACAGATTTTTCTTCCCTCCCAATGTTTAATGTCGAAGTGCTGCTGAAGACTGACAGATCTGGGGACTCGGTGGATACCTCTGATCCCCCGAGACTGCCTGACAGTCCCCTCAAAGGTGAATCTCCCAGAGAGAATGGTGAGAGTCGCTGTCAGCACCCAGCAGCCTGTGGGACTAAAGAATTCAGAAATTTTAAAGCTAAGGTGATTTGCATGTTTCCCCTTAAAATGAAAAAGACAAAATCTCTAATGAGTTATATAGCATCTGCAGAATATCCAAACGGGGGACAATGGGCATCTGCATTCTCTTCTCTCCATTAATTCCTTTCCCCGTTCTCATTCCCTCCTCCTACTTGAACTGAGCTGTGACCCCGCAGTCCATGGCGAGCCTCTCCGGGTACTTGCTCGTACACCTGGCCTGGAGGGGCGGAGAGAAACTCAGACTCAGTGAGAACCCGAGGCACCCAGCAACCCTTTCGGGAAGGAGAGATCTAATTTTGTATTTTCTAAATGTTGGCCTATAGTCGTAGCCTCAGAACAAAAACAAAATGAAGCAAAATCAATAAGCAGATGCAGTGAGTCGAGAGATAGAAAGCAGAGGTAGGAGACAGACACGCAGCGGGTCAGCCCTCTGTTGTGAAGCCTCTGCACTTCAGCTGCTGCTCGAGCTGGCCGGCCACGGAGGCCCAGCTGTTAGGGGGCCGGCCACGGAGGCCCAGCTGCTAGGGGGCCGGCCACGGAGGCCCAGCTGTTAGGGGGCCGGCCACGGAGGCCCAGCTGTTAGGGGGCCGGCCACGGAGGCCCAGCTGTTAGGGGGCCGGCCACGGAGGCCCAGCTGTTAGGGGGCCGGCCACGGAGGCCCAGCTGCTAGGGGGCCGGCCACGGAGGCCCAGCTGTTAGCTAGACAGGCTTTCCGGAGGTAGAGAGGGGCTTACTGGACACAGCGGGGAAGCTCAGCTCGGCTATTTATGCTCCCATTGGCATTTCAAAGAAGGAATGCCCAGAGACCCGACGCTGGGGTATGCACCATCCATCCACGTGTAATGAGGTCCATGAATCATGTTTCTGCTGAGAGACGGTCTAGCCTGTCACTGCAGTTGACAGCTGTCAGTCATGGCAGCTGTGAGGAGCCTGTCTGGCATTACTCTTCTGATATTTATCAAATCCAATTCAACATGAAAGCGCAGATGCAGATGGCGGTCGCTCGATTGTATTAGGGTCCTGCACAATTTGTTTTCCATTACTGCTCTGGTGAAGCTTTTCTCCATTAGAAGACATCAGAGTGGACTATTTTTAACCCAGAGAATTGACCCTGCATACTAAAAGGTAATGCGCTTGGCTCACACTGCAGTCTTTCTCCGCACTCACTCTTCACTCGGCCACACACGGGGGGCGGACCTCGGCGGGGCCCCTCGTGTGCACGCTGACCTGTCTCCTGCAGTGCATGATGGGGAGCCCAAGACCCCAGGGGTGCTGAGGCTGACAACCTTGAAAATGGATCAAATACTGTTATCTTGTCAAGAAGATTTTTTAAAATGTATGTGGAGTAATAATCTCTCTTTCTAGTACCTTTCCTCGAGCAGAATCCCAGTATACTTTATGAGCTGTGTAGCATCTGGGGAGACCACTTTGCCTGGCCATGACAGAAGTCATTAGGAGAAGACTCTGTGGAAGAGACAGGTAGAGCCCAGGTGCAGCGCGGAGTACCCCGGGCCGTATGTGATGGGGAGAGACAGGTAGAGCCCAGGTGCAGCGCGGAGTACCCCGGGCTGTCCGCGATGGGACGAGACAAGGAGAGCCCAGGTGCAGCGCAGAGTACCCCGGGCCGTACGCGATGGGGAGAGACAGGGAGAGCCCAGGTGCAGCACGGAGTACCCCAGGCCATCCATGATGGGGAGAGACAGGTAGAGCCCAGCTGCAGCGCGGAGTACCCCGGGCCGTCTGCGATGGGGAGAGACAGGTAGAACCCAGGTGCAGTATGGAGTACCCCGGGCCGTACGTGATGGGGAGAGACAGGTAGAACCCAGGTGCAGCGCGGAGTACCCCGGGCCGTATGTGATGGGGAGAGACAGGTAGAGCCCAGGTACAGTATGGAGTACCCCAGGCCGTCCGTGATGGGGAGAGACAGGTAGAGCCCAGCTGCAGCGCGGAGTACCCCGGGCCATACGTGATGGGGAGAGACAGGTAGAGCCCAGGTGCAGTATGGAGTACCCCAGGCCGTTCGTGATAGGGAGAGACAGGTAGAGCCCAGGTGCAGTATGGAGTACCCCGGGCCGTCCGTGATGGGGAGAGACAGGTAGAGCCCAGGTGCAGCGCGGAGTACCCCGGGCCGTCCGTGATGGGGAGAGACAGGTAGAGCCCAGGTGCAGTATGGAGTACCCCAGGCCGTCCGTGATGGGGAGAGACAGGTAGAGCCCAGCTGCAGCGCGGAGTACCCCGGGCCATACGTGATGGGGAGAGACAGGTAGAGCCCAGGTGCAGTATGGAGTACCCCAGGCCATCCGTGATGGGGAGAGACAGGTAGAGCCCAGGTGCAGTATGGAGTACCCCGGGCCGTCCGTGATGGGGAGAGACAGGTAGAGCCCAGGTGCAGCGCGGAGTACCCCGGGCCGTCCGTGATGGGGAGAGACAGGTAGAGCCCAGGTGCAGTATGGAGTACCCCAGGCCGTCCGTGATGGGGAGAGACAGGTAGAGCCCAGCTGCAGCGCGGAGTACCCCGGGCCATACGTGATGGGGAGAGACAGGTAGAGCCCAGGTGCAGTATGGAGTACCCCAGGCCATCCGTGATGGGGAGAGACAGGTAGAGCCCAGGTGCAGTATGGAGTACCCCGGGCCGTCCGTGATGGGGAGAGACAGGTAGAGCCCAGGTGCAGTGCGGAGTACCCCGGGCCGTATGTGATGGGGAGAGACAGGTAGAGCCCAGGTGCAGTATGGAGTACCCCGGGCCGTACGCGATGGGAAGATGCTCCCGAAATGGCCATGGGTGTAAAGTTTAGTTTTCCTTTTCCATTTAAAGGCATGTTATCACAAGGACAGTGAAGAAAGGAAGGCACGACCGTTTCCTGCCGTATGGAAGGAGCTGACCAATGTGTGGGGAGGGACAGAGACAGAGAAGGGCCCAGTTTTGAGTCCCTTGTCCAATTTCTTCAGGTTCCCATCTCTACTGCTGCCCTTCCTGGCGTCAAGAGGGAATAATGTTGGGACCAGCAGTTAGCATAATGGCTATGTCGCTTGACTCCCACGTAGTCGACCGTGGTTTGAGTCCTGGACCCGGTGGCTTAAACTCACACCGGGTGCGTGTGCTTGCGTGCCCAAGATTCCGAGAGGAGAATGGGGGAGAAGGGATTGCGGCGTGGCCGTGGCCATCCCCCCAGGGGGAGGATTTCTCCCTTTCTGTCTCTCTGTCTTTCTAGCGAGCCCACGTGCCCTATAGCAAAAAACTCTCCAAAAGAAAAAGAGGGAATAATGTTTTCTTTTGATTTCAGCTGTCTTAAATTTGGTTTGTCACTCGGAATCAGAAGCACCCTGGACTGCACACCAGCACGAAAGAGCCTCACTGTCTGCTCATCAGCTACCTCCCTTCCTGTCACTGTCAGAGAGACCTGCTGCGTGGCTGGACTGGTGTGACTTGATTGGCGTGAGTATGGACGTGAGCCGGAAGCCAGGCCCACCAGCGCCTGAGCAGGTCTGTGCAAACGCACAGGAGGGCATCCCGACCAGGAGGGCTGCTCTCAAGAGTGAAGCCCAGTGTGACACAAGAGAGACCTCTCCTGTGGAAGCAGGGCTGCTGACAGAGAAGAGGGGAGAGGCCTGGATGCTGGGAACACAGCCAGGGGCTCAGGACCGAGCGTGGGACTGGGCTGCCCTCTGCCGAGTGCACTTGCTTCACTTCTCGTCTCAGTGTCTCGTGATGAGACCCGTAGTTTGCGGAAGGCAGACGCCTTCCCAAGTGTTGGAATGAGGACCCAAGTGTCGGTCTAGAAGACCAGTGCCCAGTTCTCCTGAGAGGGCCAGGACTTCACAGCTGTCCCAGCAATGGTGGTAGCCAGGTGGTTCCCAGGCCCTCAGTGTGCTCTGACTCTGAGCTGCTTCTGAAGAATGAACTATATCTTGTAGAAAGGGGCTGGGGAGAGAGCATTTCATCTGCACAGTGACTCACAGTGGCCCGACGGCCGCAGACTCTGCCACCTCTCTTCGGCCGACAGCAACGTGGTGTCCCTCCTGCCAGCATTCCAGGAACGGGGCAGGCGTCACTGAGTTTCCAGAACCTGTAAACCGCAAGAGCTAAGTGCTAGCGTGATAGGGGCTGGTGCTTATGTGTGTGTGTGTGTGTGTGTGTGTGTATGTCTGTATGTGTGCATGTGTGTCTATGTATGTGTGTCTGTATTTATGTGTGTATGTATGTGTATATGTATGTATGTGTGTATGTTTATGTCTGTGTACGTGTGTGTAAGTATGCATGTGTGTCTATGGATGTCTGTATTTTTGTATGTATGCATGTGTGTATATGTATGGATGTGTATGTGTGTTTATGTATGTGTACACGTGTGTGTATGTGTACATGTGTATGTGTGTACATGTGTGTGTGTGTGTGTGTGTGTGTGTGGTTCCAGGTCTGAAGACCCTACTCAAGAAGCAGCCTTCCATAAAGAATCCAAAATGCTGAGCAGCTGAAATCCCCGATGACACATAGCATAGAAAGGGGCAGAGGACAGGGCCACACAGCAGCTGGCAATGCAATGCCCCGAGACACAGAGGGCAGTGCAGGGCTCTCCCCAGGGTCTCCCGGGGCGTGCCCACGGTTCAGGCCCGCCGAGGCTGGCATGGCTCACAGCTCGAAGACCCTGCTGACAGCCTGTCTCTTTCCTACTTTATCTCCGTGTGTCTCTCCGTCTCGTGGAATAAAGAAATAAGTAATGAACAAAAAGGAAAAGGGGCGAGGAAGGAAGGAAGGACGGAGAGAGGCGGGACGTACGTGAGTCGAGCAGGACATTCCGTTCTCACTTCGGCTCCGTGGCTGCCGTACTACACACTGCGCATCACTTAGCCTGGAACACCTCCCAGCCCACCACCTCCTAGGCAATCAGCGCTTCGTTATGCCGTTTATAATGTCCTATTTGCGATCATGGGATGGATCGACGTGTCCCAAACAGAGCAACCGCACGGGCGAGGAGCTCCCTGTCGTGCGGACCGTCCACCAAGGAGCTCGCGTGGACTCCACGTGCTCCCGGGAAAGGGCGCTGTCACGAGCAGGCCGGGCAGATGGATGTCTCTCGACGCGAAGTCAAAGCA
Organism: Tupaia tana; assembly: GCA_026018925.1. Lineage (NCBI taxonomy): Eukaryota > Metazoa > Chordata > Mammalia > Scandentia > Tupaiidae > Tupaia > Tupaia tana. The sequence goes on along the minus strand of JAKSZU010000015.1, from coordinate 110,895,759 downwards.
ACCTGATTAACACAATCTGTGACATTGTTTTTATTTGGCTTTACAAAACGGTGCCTTATTTCTCAAAAAGCTCAAAACTCTGTCCCCAGCTTAGAAACATGGTCAAAGCCACGTCACAGCGAGGTGTCGTGTCGCTCTGACTCCATGGCCCCGTTGTACGTCGAAGGCAGCGTGGGTGGGGCTCACGGAGCACACTGAGATGTGTGTGTCCGTCCGGGGCAAAGGCAGAGCTGCGGGAGAAGCCCCGGCTGAAAGGTAATCCTGGGAGGCAGGAGGGAGGAGGCTGCTGGGCTTCCGCACCTACAGGCTCTGAGAAGTAAGTGCAAAGTTACAAGAAGTAAAACAGTTAAGAATCTGAGTGTGTGAATAAAATATATTACTTTGTTACCTTATTTGCATTGTTTTCAAATTCTGAAATACTTCTAAATGATTATATACTAGGGTGTGGAGGAAACTTTACTTATTTCTAAAAAGCACGAATGACCATGTTGCAATAAAGCCTAGGAAATAAAGAAGTTTAAACACTGAAACATCAAAACTAAATTTTAAAAAAGCTGATACTGGGACCGGATGAAATGAGGAGCAGGCAGCTCCTGCAAACAGGACAGAGCTTCCTCCTGCTGTCAGAGCAGCACGGCGGAGGGAGGGACCGCCGAGTCCCGCTGTCCCTGACCGGAGGCCGGCAGCCAGATGTCAGACGCAGCTCTTTCCAGCAGGAGAGCCCACCCTCACTCAGCACGCCCACCTCCCGGGCTCTTAGGGGCCCACCCTCACTCAGCACGCCCACCTCCCGGGCTCTTAGGGGCCCACCCTCACTCAGCACGCCCACCTCCCGGGCTCTTAGGGAAGCTCCTGGCTCTTGTTCTCCTGCAGCGGGGCCTTCCCCAGCTCCTGGGCCCCTTGCTGGCTCTCTAATTGGTTGATTGATTCTTCTTTCTATCCTCCCGAGTGCAGTGTGACTGCTGTGTCTGCGGACGGCCGAGGTCATGGTCTCACTTCATCTGTGCTCATTAACGGGTGCTGGTCACCCTAGGCCCGCGTGTGTGCTCCGTCACCAGGGCTGGTCGTAACCCAGGGGACTGTCACAGGGAAGGCGGCTCCACACGCAGGGCTGAGCCGAGGCTGGCGGGGCCTGTTAAGTCCAGAGCAAGGACCGCGATTTGGTGTCACAGCTACCTGGACAGGACGCAGTGACCTGGCTCCATGCTCACTGTGAGCACCAGCGTCCCTGCGGTGTGACTTGGAGAACTCGATTTTCACACCGATACTGATACTTTCCATACACTTGATCCCTATCGTGGTCCATGGAGATAAATGTAAGCCACTTTATAGGTGGAAAACCTGAGGTTTGCACAAATAACTTGTATGTATGCTGTGTAAAGCCATGCTATACCACACAAAATAAGTAATTAATCCTTTGTAAATAATACTAAAATACACGCAAAAAAGTCACTTCCCATGGGCCGTCGATTATTACAATAGAGAGCTTGAGTTTAAATCCAGGTCTGGGGCTTCCGATGGCATTCTCCCGGCCACACTGCTACCGTGACTCGCCAACTATTAAGATCGTGTATACAACGTGGAAAACACACACGCCTGGTGGAGGCTCCATAAACAGAGATCTCCTTCCTGGTCTTCTCTTCTCTTCATTTGCAGGTGATCACTTATTCTGAAAGGACAGATGGACGGAAACAAGGCAGGGAGCTCCTGGGGAAACACTGGGTGACGGCTCGAGACCTGTCCATGCTCGGGAGAGGCCCCTGGGGAGGTCGCACGTCCGGGCTGGAGTCGTGGGGTGGTCTGTGCAGGTACTAGGGGAAGACACCTGGTCAGTGGCGGCTGGAGACCCGCCCTGGGGGCTTTAGGGGCATCTGGCCCCGGCCTCCCCTGAGAAATTTCACACCGCTTGCAACACGCGGCCTCGTGCTGCCAGGAGCGTTGGGACTGCAGGCGCTGACCACGGGTGCCGCTCCTCCCCAGGTACACTGTGCGTGCTTCTAACAAGGGCGGGGAGTGCAGGTATTGGTCATTAAACACACTCGCGTTTGGAGGCAAGTCAGCCATTCAGTGCTCCCGGGGTTACACGGCACTCTCTCGCCCGAGAACAAGCGTGTGTTAATAATCAATCGCTGTTTATTTGACACACGGCTGTCTGGGCAAATTTAAATGATGCGTATTTAGAAACCTTGATATAAACCACTACCTGAGAAACGTAGCCATCCATCAGGGGCTAAGTCGTTGTTAATGACCTTCCCCAGGGAAAGGCGGTGCGTAGTTATGTATTTGGTGATATTGGGCCTTCAGTCAGAGGCGCTGCGAAACTTAATCTTCCATTTCAGAAGAATAATAGGTTGGTGTGGTGGCACAGCGACAGTCTGCGGAAGAGACTGCTTTATTTCCTCAGCGCATTAAGACAGAGGCGGGGTTGGGTGCTCAAGAACTTGGATTCAAAATAACTCGGTTCCTGCTGGCGGAGTTTGCGAAGACGGGGTGAGCGCTCTCGGGGAGAGCCGTGGGTCATCTCGGCTGTGGGCCAACCAGAAAGCCGACTCGTCCCATCTTGTAGTTGGGTACCTTGGTCTCTATGGATGAGGACCGTGGGGTACAAAGAGCTGTCATGGCGGGGCAGGGACAGAGAAGTCCTGTGGAAGGGCTCAGATGAGAAATGGGAGAAGCCAAGTGGGAGACACACCCGGACCGCGCCTTCCCGGAGAATTCAGCCCAGCGCGGCCACGCCGGCCTCGGACCAGGACCAGGGGTACCTCGGAAGGACGTGTCGGGCATGGGGATAACACTGAACTCCTTGGCAAGGAAACCTGGGGCATGAGGACACGGGAGACGTGGCCCAGTCTTGGACGCGGCCGAGGACAGTGCCCTGGGCAACCACTGGGCAGAGAAGAGGAGACGGGGAGCAGGGCGCCTGGCCTCGTCTTCACCACCGTCCGAGTGGAGCACAGACGGCCTGCCACCTAGCAGCTATAAAATGTTAAGCTCCTCCCGTTTTATAAGTGTGCAGCTGTGCCTGTCTAGACAACAAAGGCACGGTGATCATAAATCTACCTCATGGAGGAATGCAGAATTCTCTCCTCAGTCAGAGTTTTATTGGTTGGGAAGGGGAGTAACGAACGTCACCCCTCTGTAGTCTTTTCCCAGGTTCCTTTTGCTTGATTAGTTTGTGCTCCAGGAGAGTAGCTACTTAGACATCGTCTCCGAGTTCTGCCTCTGCGTCTGCCTCCCCTGAGAGCACTTTGTTATTTGGGTTCATACCATATCTGAATCATCTTGATAATTCAGATATCTAACACAATTTTTAGGAAATAATAAATGCCCAAAATACATTAACAAGGTAAATAAATGAGAAATAATGAATATTATGTAAACAGTACTTTCTCGTCATCTAAATGCTTGCACATCAATTATCTCTTCTAATTATCACAATTATCTGGGGAAACTGTTCTAATTATTATTCATATTTTAAAGAAGACGAAGCTTGTTCAGGGAGGTTAATTGTCCAAGATCAGGCAACCAGAAAGGGACAGAGACAGAAAGTCCTACGACTACAAAGTCCAGTGTTCTTCCCAGTGCCTGATGCACTGGGGAATAAAGCCAAAGCCAAAGCCAGGCCCGCTCTCCGGCACAATTGCCTCGCACTCACTTCCTCCTGCGGACCCAGCTGCCGTACTGGGATGCACTATGAGCTGGTGTATAATGACGCCCGCCATCAATTCAGCTGCCTAGGCGTAAGCCAGCAGTCACGGCCAGACCCACGTCCCACAGGAGCACGGGGAGTGCAGTCTTGAGGAAGGTGGGACAGTCCAGGGGTGCAAGGCCTTGGGACCACAGCAGAGGAAATGCTCCTCTCTGGTCGAGGCCCTCATACTTCACCGAGAATCTGATCTTGGACTAGAATATTAGAAGAGCAACACAAACCTGGAATGCTAACAGTGGAAGGGCATTTTCCCAGTTAGATGGAATGATCTGTCTGAGAGCAGAGGGTGTGCCTGGGCTCGCGGTTGGAATGAGAGGTGGGTGGTGGGTGACCGGAGAGACAAGTGAACACGAGATGGGAGGGTGGATACAGAGATCTGCACCCCGAGTCTACGGACTTTGGACTTCACAGAGTGAGAAGGAGGGCTGTGCAGTTTTCCACCAGGCGTGACCGGATCAGCACACGTGTAGGAAGACCACTCAGTCGACTTTGCAGAGTAAACCAGCCCTGACACATATCTGAAATGGGTCGTCACCATGGCCTCCATCCGTGCTCCTCGAGCTTAACGTAGATGAAAACCATCTAGGGATATGGTGCAGGTGCCACAGACCTTGAGAAGGTCTCGGCAGGGTACAATGTTTGCATTTCCAGCAAGCACTCAGGTTTGGCATGCAAGGGAGCTGGTGACAGAAGTGAAGAGCCCACACTGAAGCCATGGCACTAAGAATGGAGAGCAGCTCTCTGCGGCCTCAGGAAAACCAAACTCTACCTTTTTTTGCTGCTCAGCAAGTCCTGTTGGGTATTCCTGTAAGTCTCCTGTATTCCTAGAGAGCTTGCTGGGCCATGAGCTATTTGGGCAATCGAGCCGATTTTTTGTTCTAAATGGAAGTTTACCAAATGTGTGTGCATTTCCTGCTTCCTGTATGACATTAGAATTCCCTAAAGGTCACAGATTATATCATAATCTTCTTGCTACACTCCAGTGAGCACATAGCAGTCGGCACTAACAAATATTTATTAAACTTTCTATGTTCCTGAAACATGAAATATTATTGGCTTTTTTTTTTATTGTTAAAGGTAAATTGTATTTTTTGGTGCTAGAAAAGGAAATATAAAGCTCTCAAGTTAATCTTTGGATAGATGTTTCTGCCCAAGAATCTTTTGTAGTATGAATAATTATTGAATTTATCTTATTTAATGGAGTGAAGTATTCATTAATAAGTATCTTCCCCCATCATCTCACTCTAGAAAAGTAAACCTAACAATTATTTTTTTGCTTCATTTTTTGTTTATGATACCTTGGTGCTTTTAGAGCGGAATCTCAAGCCTCCCTTTGGAGCTCAGAAGGAAAACAGAGAGACTCATAGATTCAGGGAAGACAGAGCCGCTGTGGCCTTTGCAGGTGGCCCTGGCTGGTGGCTGGAAGGTAGTCATTGGTTCTTCTCTTCCTCGGGACCACGGGGGATTGGCTCTAAATCCGACTGAATTAGCGAGAGTTCTTCGGACTTGTGTTAGGCCCCTGTGCTGGTATAGCCCGGGCATGAGTCTGGAGAAACACTGGCAAGAAAATGGCCTTTTGTTTCCATTAAATCTAGACATGAGGAGGGTCCATGGCTGCAGAAAAAGGTCACAGCTTTTAGAGACAGGCAGACATGGGTATAAACCCTGTTGGCCCGATCAAGTACAAGACTTACCGAGTACTTGTGAGTAGTAACGAGCGGTCCGGGGCCTCGACATCTTCATTCCGGCCATGGGGAAGAGCATGTTTGCGTGCGTAGGTGGGTCGGAGAACTGCTACTGCTCTGTCTCTTCTGTTCTTCTACATCATGACTTCCTTTAAGAGGAAGGACATGAGGTGACTAAAAACCCAGTGACAGTAATTATAATGAAGTAAGTTCTCGTTCTGTGATAAGCTAACGCATTGCTTTGGTTTCAAATATTTTTTCTGAATTATGAAATATCTTAGGTTGTTAAAAAATGTGGATAATATCAAGTGACTACTTCCTCACTCTCAGTGTGAGCACCCAGACGCTGCTGTGTTACGTGGCCTGCCGGCTTTTCGGTGGCTGGACGAAAGAGAAACAGCTCCCTGGATGATGAGGTCGCTGAGAAGATGGGTACCCCAGCCATTGCCGGGATAAACTCTCGTGAGAATTTTCTTAGTAAGTCTTTCTCTCATTTCAATCTCCAGCCATTTTCTTTTTGAAATATGGTCCTTTTCCTTTATATTTCAGTACTAATCGTTGTTAGGTGAGTGACTTGACATAGTTTACTTTTCCCCTTGGGTGTGAATTAAGCAAACACAGAATTCTGTGTGCTCAGTGTGATTCATGAAGGCTTGAAGGAATGAATTGCTCGTGTATGCAGCATCAGAATTCCTGAGCAAAACATTCTTCATACATCGAAGAGAAGTAAGTGTGAAAGTGTGATGATGACAAAGACGCAAATGAGTGTCCCCACCTAATGTATACCGAGTGTCTGCACTCTATGACCGAAACTGATTGACTAAAGGATATACAAACACAAGAGATGGGGTGAATGTCAGGTGCGGTGTGTGGAGGAGTGGGGCTTAGGGAAGGACATTTGGAGGAGGGATACAGAGGCAGAGCATGGACGGGATGGGGAGGTGTGTTGTTATCTGTGGAAGATATTTTGATCAATTGGACTGGGGAGAAATGTTCACGTATTGAAATGTTCACTTTGTAAGCTAAACAATGTGATTGACTGTATATAAAAAATAATAAATTTTTTAAAAAGATGCCAATAAATGAAAGAGGTGGAGATATCATTTAGTCTACCCTGTGTGCCAATGATGATACCATACTAATATTAATAATCACCCTTATTTGGCAGTGTGATGTAGAATTTCTATATTGCATATCTTCAGTTGTTTGGGTGGTTTAATGACACTTACAACATCCTGTTAGTCACAGATAGAAGACCAGCTCTAACTTGATGTCTCTACTTTTCCTCGTGTTCATCTAAGGGGCATTTGCTGTGCACATGCTGTGTACCAGGCACGCCACTGAAGTCCGAAGGCTTGTGGTGACTGCCAGACAGGAACATACACGTTCTCAAGAAACGTCTCTCTAGGAGGAAGACAACAAGTAAACATACAGATAAGAAGTGCCAGGCAGAGCAGTGACACGGGAGGACGCCTAGTGGACACTGACGATCGAAGAAGAGTTCTGAGATTTTAAAATCATTATTAAAGATGTAAAGGCAAGGGGAGAGCCAGCTTGACTGACGTCTTGGAGAACAGCATGTGCGAAGGCCCAGGGCAGTGTGACTGGCTTGGGGAGGGAGGGCCAGGAGCTGGGGGCCTGGGGCTGGGGAAGTGAGGGATGGTGGGAGGACAACAGCCAGGGAGACTACGGGGAGGCGGAGCACTTGAGCCCCAGCTGCAGTGCAGACTTCTGGAATTTCGAGAGTGACCTGGCGGTTCCAGGCCTGGCGTCCCTTCTCTCTTTTAAAGAACCGCTCTGTAGCCTGGAGAGCAGAGTCAATGGGGAGATGGCGGAAATGGGATAGGATGCCCATATCATTTTTACTAAAATTCTGAGAGCAAACTGCAAACTGAGACATGCTGCCCTCCAACCAGGGAGGACAGTCCCTGGGGAGGCGACGGTGAGCCAGCGCGCTCCCTGCCTGTGCCAGCTGCACCCCATGCTCTCCTCTGGACACGCTCTCCACCTGTCCCCGCTCTCTCTCCCTGGAAGCTTCAGTGGGTTCTCATGTCCCGTGGCCAAAGGAGAGCCCAGCTGGACACACCCTTTCCAAAGGAGGTCACCCCACCTGTCCAGGAAGTGTGTGCACGCGACTTCTACTTCTGGGTTCTGTTCACCTTTCCCTCCCTGGGCCCTGGAGGCCTGGAGCTGGCCCCAACTGCTTGGCCAGCCCAGGCTCCTTTGCAGGAGTTGAACTCCTGTTGGGAATTCCCCAACACCCTGCCTGCACCTGGATAGTTCTTGTTTTTGCAAATAAACTCTTTTGGAAGTTTTCTAACTGGATGGTGCCATCTGTTCCTTGCGGAAAATGCCCGGCACACTGTCCATCCCTGAAGACAGTTCTAGCGATGAACCGCTGCAAGGTGTGCCTAGGAGACGGGGCCCAGTGTCCACCTGCTTTGGGTCCATCTGCAAGTCCTTCCCTGCATTGGCTTCTTAAGGGAACAAAGTCAAAGCAGAGGATACTTTTCTTCTCCGACTCCCCTTTAAGCTGACAAAGTCATTAAGCTGTGCTTAAAAGGAGGAGTTCAAGACAAAACTTAAATACTGTTCTTCCGCTGCAGCTGAAAGGCTGTTTTATATTTCAAACTAGGCTGTAGGATGCCTTCACTATGAGCGTGGCTCTGCAGAGGCAGCTCCAGGGCGCCCTGGCCTCAAGGCTGGGTCCTTACCTGCACACCCAAAAGGGTTCCACCTCAGGAAGGTGGCAAAGAGCAGGCACAGCTGGTGATGTGGAAGGCTAGGTTTGTGATGCTGCAAAGGGGGATCAGAATAAGGATCATTTGAATCAAAACTCAGCTTTTAAAGTCAGGGTGAAGGGCGGTGAGTTTGGTGCCGGTGAAGTGCACAGTAGCCACACAGGGAGGCTCAGCTGGTAGAGCTGTTCACATTCCTTTCAAAGACCTTGGAAGACTGGGTAAGCCAGAATCTCCAGGCCTGCTTCTCACAGCATCCTGGGGAGAGAGGTGCAAGGGACGGTTACAGGTGAGCGCCACCTCAAGGAGCCTCCCCCGGCAGAAGATCTGGTCTGAAGCCACCACTTCACCTCCGGACTCCAGGCACTCAGCACGGAACCTGGCCGTGGTTTAGGGATTCAGGAATATTGATCAGGTAAATAAACAGTGAGGGACGCAAACAAGGACAAATGAATCCCAGCCTGGAGTAAGAGGTCATACCATCTGCGAGGTTCGCCACGTCCAAACTGAATTGCGTTGGGGGAAACAAAAAAAAATAGTTGGTCAGGAGAACAAATCGATTTTCTGCCTGCCATTGGGTAGCCTAAGTAAATGACTGTTGGTTCACAGATTTTCATATTCAACCTGCTGCTTTGAATGAATGATTTCAGTTGGAGACAAAATGGTGTGATGTTCTCACCATGATAATACCATTTACTCCAAAATGAAAATGCTGGAAGTATGCTTTTTTAAAGAATAAAGAGAAAAATAATTTATTACCGGTTCTGGGGGGAGGACTTAACATTCTAAAGAGCCAATTACAACCTGAAAAGTAGCAGACCAAAACTACCCGTGGATAGCCAAGGAATGACTGCAGTGTTCTCTTGGGGAAAGAGTCGGCCAGTCTTGCTAATAGCAGAAAGAATGTAGAGGAAGAACAGAATCTCAGAGAAGAAGAGCTAGCTCCCTTTTACATGTTTTTTCTTAGTTTATTCTTTCTGGTGTACAAATAGTTGATGTATATCTTTGTGGGTTACAGAATTTTTTTTTCATAGTCAAATCAAGAAACACCCATTGTACACACTTGTTAGTAGTTCTATTAGTTTTTTTTTTGTATTAAATTGTTCATCTTTTTTTAATGTCTCTGAACCTCAGATCATAGACGGTTCCAAATCCTGTAGTTCCCCTTCACTCACCTCAGGATGAAGGGGAGTGACTGGGTTGCTTCTCCCAGAGATGTTAGAGTAAAGCCTTCGCTCCTTGTGGCCCTGAATACGTTTCAAGCCTCAGCAGAAACAGTGTCCTAGTGACGGAACGACTCCTGTGTCCTCTGTTCCCGAAACCCTCACCGACTGGCGAAGCTTAGTTTCATACGAGACGGAGCTTAGTGCATTCTTGCTGGGCATGTTCTTTTACAGCGTGAGTGAGCCTGACTCACCTATGTCTTCTCATTAATTAATTAATTTGGGTTGATTTTGGCAAAAAAATAAAATAAAAAGGACATATTATTTAAAATGGGGAGGGCCCTTGCTCTCTGGCAATTAAAAAACTAATTTTTAAAAAAGTGGGGAATAGCTATATATTGATAGAGCTCCTTTTCCTACAAATAAGATTTTTCTAAATTATACACCTGGTCAGTGGAAGAGTCTCATTTATGACATAAGCCCCTCAGATTACTGCCCCCATGGCTTTCCAGACTCGCACTCCTGTCCTTGGTCCCTATTTGCTCCCTGAAGTTTTAGTTTGTACTCTTTGTGCCACCTCGTGCTCATACCGGCTGTGCTGGTGTATGCAAGCTACCCAGCTAGTGAAGACCCCGACTTCATTTTTCTAGTGACTATTCAGCTGTTTCAGGGGACAGAGTTTCTTTGCTCTAATTATCTGAGTAATCTAAGGACATAGACTCAATCTGAGTTTATACCCAGTGCCAATGCTCAAACCATTTTCTTCCTCCTTTCTGAGTGATAAAAATTTTAAAAGAACAGAAAAAGCATTAAATGAATATATTTTTGCGGTCGTTTGAAGGTCTGTAATGAGAACAGGAAATACATAATTGAACACAGAGTGGTACGAGGTAAGTCATCAGTGTAATAAATTGAAACACAGTCACACGAAGTAATAAACTGGAACGCCTCGTCTGAGGTCAGGCGTGGTGCTTTGAAGTCGGACCGCAGTTTGCCCTCCCTGGATGGGACTGCCTACGACCCCACCTGCTCCGTTGATCTGCAGTGACTTAACGAGGCAAAGGGTGACCAGCAGGTCATACCAGGAAATTGGTTGGGGTACTCACAGGGCTGGAGACAGCTAGAGTCTCGAATGTGCAAAATCACATTTCTTTATTCTCGAGTTGATTACGAGACTCCCTCAGTCTGTGCTGGGAGGCCTTCCGGGCCATCATGTTGCCTGTTGACTTTCACTGCCTAAAAATAGAAACAGTCGCCCCACCGGGAACTCCTTCTGGTCACTGGTGAACAGAAGATGGGGTTCTCAACTCTACCAAGATTCATTACATGAAAAGGAAAATGTTCTCTCTTCTTCTTTTTTATTTTGGTTGCCAGAGGGAGCATACACACACCAGAGAGAGACAAAACAGAGGGCGGAGGAGAAGGAGAAAGCCCCCTTCCAAAGAGACACGATCACTCACAGTACCGTCTGCATTTCTCCATCCTAGTGGGATCTTGGGCACACACGCGTGCTCCCTGCATGTCTCTAAGCCTGGGACTGGGGTAGAACTGTGGTCAGTAACCACTAGGCTCCAGGGCTAGTTCCGAGGTAAATTTTCTGAAAGCATCCAGATTCGAAATGGCCCCTGGAATCCTAGTTTGCTCCCGACTCCTCCGTATTTCCTCAGGATGTTTAGAGAAGGAATAGGCTGATGCAACGGCTGTTTTCTGATGACTTCTGGAGGGTAAGAGTCAACCAAGTCCTAGAAACTACCATGTAGTTAAGAGCCTACAAGAATGAAAAGAAATTCTGACAGGTGTCTGACAGTAGGATTAGTGAGAATTCTTCCTGAAGACGGTTGCTGAGCTCGACCTCCTACTGGGCCACAATGAGGACCAACGGTGACCAGTTCCTACCGCCTTTCAAGGAGAGCCCGAAGCATTTTACCAACATTAATAAAGGTTTAGAACCTGTCCTTGAGGAAGGCTTGAATAGCGAGAGTCGGCCTTCCAGGCATAGAAGGGTGTGGTGGGGGGAATCGGCAGCATGGCCCTCACTCGAGCCCTGTCCTGTTCCGTCCCTTAAGGTCCCCACACACTTTCCCTTGTCAACCAACCTCCCCGAGGAGAAGACAGTTCTGAGCAGTTTGGAGGGTTTGCCTCCTCTGCAGATTGAATTAGCAAGTTCCTCTGGAGCCCCTATATTAAGCATTCTGAGGTCTTGAATTAGGAACTTGTGACATTAAGTATATGACAGGGGAGAAGAAGATGACCCAGACACAGGCAGGACAGTGAGACATAGCAGGAGGAACTAGGATGAAGCTGATCTGGTGTTTCAAGTCCCATTTTTATTTATTTTTTTAGAGAGAGATTTTTTTCTTTTTATAGAGTGCATGTGCTCGCCAGAGAGAGACAAAGAGACAGAAAGCGAGAAACCACCCCTCAGGGGGTGTGGCCACACTGCAATCCCTTCTCCTTCATTATCTTTTCAGGGTTTTGGGCATGCACATACACATGCCTGGCATGAGTTTTAGGCCAACGGGTCTGGGACCTGAACCATAGTCGACTACGTGGGAGTCCAGCGACGTAACCATTATACATCTGCTGGTCCCTCAAGCCCCATTTTACTGTTTAAGTAACAGGACACTTTGTTCCTTACTTATATTAACACACCCAGAAGCTGGGGTCTGTGAAAACTCGTGACAGGTGTCCTTAAGACACTTTCTGCAAGACCAGTGACATCCAGAGAATTAACCCCTTTGTCCCAACCTGCTCTTCAAAGTTATAAAAAGAGAAGTATTGATAATGATGAACCTAAACGTAAATTGTTTATTTCTTTTCTTTCTTTTTCACGAGACAGCATGTGTGTTTGCCAGGGAGAGACAGAAAGAGGGAAAAAGTATCCCTCACGGGGCGTGGCTGTACCCCATCCCCTCCCCTCCACACCTCCATCCTGCCAGGATCTGGGGTGTACCTGCGCAGGTGCCTGGCATGTTTTTCAGGCCTCCAGGACCAGGACTGAAACCATGGTCCGCCATATGGGCTCTGGCTCCTAAGCCTCTAGGCCTCAGGGCAAGCCCAGCTGTTTCTTTCTTGCTGAAGCAAAATTTCTACCTGATTTAAGACCAGCAAATTAGAAACCTGGTGTTCAATAGCAACAAATCAGGATTTCCAGGGCCACTCTATTGAGTTAGCAACTAGTATTCTTTCACAGGAAATCAGTGAGGTTGAGAGCGTGACAATCATTACCCTCATGAGCGGCCATTTACCATGTCGTCAGCTCGGCCTCACAGTGACCTTTTTAAAACTGCTGTTAACACAGAGGGGAAAGAAAGTCGGAATATAAAAGCTGAACTTGGGAGTGAAGCTGCGTGGCTCGATTTAGCTAAGTTTGCTACTGACGGTGCCGAGGCTGAGGTTAAGCCTCGCTTTGGCCCTTTAGCTCCTGTCTCCCCGACAGATTTTTCCAGCAAGCTGGACTCCCCATCCTTTAGTGGATACAGTCAGAAAACAAAGGGACCCCACCAGGGGAGTACGTGGGACTCAGACAGCAGCACCCTAAAGAGCGGCTTTGTGACACGCCGAGTTGGAGAATCAGCCTCAGAACCGAAGCCTCCCTGCACCCTTCCCAGCCCGTCTCTCGGTTATTGCCGACCCTCTTTCCCCGGCAAAGTGCAGGGAGGCGTTGTTCTCTGCTATTAACCACGGGCTCATAGGCCCAACATGCCGAGGAAGAAAACATCTCCTCCGGCTCCTCCTCCGAGGTCCCGCAGCCAAGGTTGTGAAGCAGGAAGGCTGCAGAGCGTCAGCACCCCTGGAGATTCTGTCATGAGCTTTGTCCATCTCCAGGGCCATCGGCTCCCGAGGACAGTCATTTACTCACCATTCTTTCCTCCTGAAATTCATGTACTCTAAAATTGCCTGAGCCCCACTTTCTTCTCTGCCATGAGGGGACATGTAAGCCGCAGCTGTCCGGCTCCTCTCTGAGCTCAGGATCTCGCCTGGTTCACACCTAAAATGCAAATATGAAGACGCACCTGGGCCTTTCTCTCACGACTGCGCCTACGTCTGACCTTGAGCGGCACCTCGGGAAGGGAGAGGGAGGTTTCCTTTGCCCGTAACACTCGCACTGCACACGCCTTCCCAGGACCGCAGTGAGGCCAGCTCTTTTAGAAGCGATGGCTATAATGGCTATTTCCGGCTGCCCATCTTGAGCAGTGACTCCTAAAATCGCAGCCACCCCGCTTTACCAAGCAGTCTCCATTTTCTTGTCCCACCAGGTCTTTATCTCTCTCCCTCTTTCCGCCTCTTTTACCCTCAGTGGAGTTGACTGATCTCCCACGATAAAGTACCAAGAGCTGATAAGAAAAGCCACACTGAAATGATTCTGCCTGAGACACACAGAATAATCATCATCATTAAAAGGGGGAGGTGGGGACTGGCAGTTAGCATAATGGCTATGTCGCTGGACTCCAATGTAGTCGACCACAGTTCGCGTCCCTGACCTGGTGGCTTAAAACTCACTCTGGGGAACCAGCAGTTAGCGTAATGGCTATGTCGCTGGACTCCCATGTAGTCGACCACAGTTCGCATCCCTGACCCGGTGGCTTAAAACTCACTCTGGGGAACCAGCAGTTAGCGTAATGGCTATGTCACTGGACTCCAATGTAGTCGACCACAGTTCGCATCCCTGATCTGGTGGCTTAAAACTCACTCTGGGGAACCATCAGTTAGCGTAATGGCTATGTCACTGGACTCCAATGTAGTCGACCACAGTTCGCATCCCTGACCTGGTGGCTTAAAACTCACTCTGGGGAACCAGCAGTTAGCGTAATGGCTATGTCGCTGGACTCCCACGTAGTCGACCGTGGTTCGCATCCTGGACCCGGTGGCTTAAAACTCATGCCGGGCGCGTGTGTGTGCGTGCCCAAGATCCCAAGAGGAGAATGGAGGAGAAGGGATTGCGGCGTGACCATCCCCCCTGGGTGGTGATTTCTCACTTTCTGTCTCTATGTCTCTCTCTGTCTGTCTGGCGAGCGCACGCACCCTATACCAAAAAAACCTCTCCCAAAAAAATAAATAAATAAAACTCACTCTGGGCACATGTGTGTGTGTGCCTAGGATCCCGAGAGGAGAATGGAGGAGAGGGGATTGCGGCATGGCCATCCCCCCGGGGGGTGATTTCTCGCTTCTGTCTCTCTGTCTCTGTCTGTCTGTCTGGCGAGCACACGTGCCGTATAGCAAAAACCTCTCAAAAAAAAAAAAAAAAAAAAAAACCGGGGAGGAGGTTGTATTGGTCAGACTGCCCGGTCTCATTCTTCTACTATTTAACATGAGAGATTCCACTGCAAATTAAAGGTGGCATTTTTCTCCATCCTTTCTTAGAGTCTGGGTCATCTCCATAGTCCATGCATTCAACCATCCAGTTACAACTTATCAAGTACCCAGCACTGTGCGACACATGACTGTGGAACAGTGTGCAAACGCGCGGGAAAAGCCTCCATGTTGGTGGAACTTCCAGCCTCCTGGGAGAGACAGACTTAATTAAGGGATCACACAATTACATCTAATGCTTCCTGCGAGAAGTGAATCAGATAAAAAGTACACGGTGCTTTGATCTAGGTAAGTGCAATGGCCCTTCGGGAGGGTGAGCTCTCTCCATTTCTTAACAGTCTAGCAACCGTCGCTCCTACCCAAAGCACCTTGCTTCTTGGTTCTTTGGAAATTCGCAAGCAGCTTCAGCTTTCTCCATTACCCCGAAGCTCCTACAGTCATTTCTGGAGCCAGGGAGAGTCCCGGGCCCTGAACCACGTGGAGAATGCACAGGGCAGAACGTCTCGGAGACGTGGCAGGGCAGCCAGCTCAGATCAATTATTTACTCGCCTGCAGCCTCCTACAACTCTCTTATTCTCTATCTACAACTTCCTTTTTTAGGAAGTGGGCACAACACCGCCCTCCTCCTGGTCTGTCACACTATCCTCCATGGGAGCGAAGTGTGAACTGTAACATCAGACTCATGAGAACAGAGTGGCCCTGTTAGCTGTAATTTTTGTCACAGATATAATGGCCAGAATGAGAAGAGCCGAGGTGAGGGAACATAAAAATTCCATGGTCTTTCTCTTTTATCCCTTGTTTCCTGCCAGGCAGCGGGAGAGCCTGGGTAGACACGCTTCATTGTCGCCAGGCAGACCTCGTAGCAGCCCGAGCTGACCATCTTGTGGGGACCACAGATCTCCTACACCAGAATGAGGGTGCAGATTCTGACAAAAGATGTTTCCCCACTGATGTCTGACTTGATTCCTATGAAAATCTATAATTACACCCCTTTACGAGATAATTGTAATGTTTCGACTTTGTTTGAAAGAATAAAAGAAAATAAAGTGCTATTCTCCGAGGAATCGAAGGGGCCTACTCGGCCCAGCCCCGCCTTGGTGAAGAATGGTTGCAGATCAGAGTAGCTCCTAGCCTGGCGGCTTTCAGTACGGGGCGAATAAATCTGTCCCCACAGGCCACCTTCTGAAAGGATGATCATCCAGATGCTGAAGGTATTTATTTACCTCCTCCATGATTCACGGCCACCTCCTCCCTCACAGGTCCCCGTCCTTTGCTGCTGATAACACATCCCTCTGGATTTATGCTGCGACCCACAAGCAGGATTTGCGAGCTCAGCTCACGGCACTGGCTCTGCCCGGGAGAGACAGGTTTATCACAGCCGCACTTGGTCTTATTTGCATTACTACTAACTGGTGCGCAGTGTGTCTGCGAGACCCACCGGTAGCACAGAATTGTGTCTTTACCGTCAGGAGAGCAGGAAGTGAGCGTGCTCTCTGCCATGCGTGCCTGCCTCCAGCCGGACTCTGGCGTCGTGGCAGGCACCAGCAGAGGGAAGGCCCAGAGGCCCGGTCATCCTGGCATTTTAGCAGAGAAACAAGGGAGACGGTGGGTCTTAGAGCACCCGGGGAAAAGGAGTCTCCAGAAAGGGCTGCTCCACGCCGGTACTACCCAAGGGGCTCCTCGGGAAATCTCAATATCAGAATATTTATGACCCATAAGAGATCAGATGGCATGGGCTAATCAGAGACTGGATCAAAGCAGTGTTGGCTTCTTCGAGGGTGTAGGAGGAGGTGACGACCAGGAAAGGGAAAGTGTGGGGCAGACACAGCCCTGATCCAGCTGCCGCTTACTGGTGCTCAGCCGTTTCTGCATTTCTGACCATGACACTTTGCCACCCTTCGTCTGTGAAGTGGTATTTAGTGAGACAAAACCAAGCATTAAGTCATTCCAAAGGCCATTTGCAAAATGGATGATTTCTAGTGCCTGGTTAGAAGAGCTTAAAAGGGGGTGTAGGTTCCTGGGGTCAGAAGGGTTTTCTGTGTGTATTTTTGTTGTGGCAGTTGTTCGTCTTTGTCTTTTCTTTTCTTTTCTTTGTTTTTTAATGGAGACAACAAAGAAGTAACTAAATTCAACTCCACTTCAGTCTTCAATAATACCTTAAATCCCACTGAGAGCTGGTCAGTGTCCTGCCAGGTTCGCGCCCAGCCTTGCACAGGCCGGGTGTCATTCTCCTCCTGCTACACGAACGCCTGCCCTCAGGCAGGTCCAGGGAGACCACTGAGCTGTCCCGGGCCACCACTCCCGACGGGGCCTTTGTACTGTCAGACTCACCCTCTCCCCCGGCTCCTCCTTACTGTCTTGTTTAGTGTTGCTTATCCCAACTTTGGTCATGCCTTGTTTCGAAATCCAGATGGTAAACTGCGATAAGAGATTCATGTTATGTTTATTAAGAAGATAAAATTTGATCCTTTGGATAGAACATTGACTTGCTAGACAAATTTGAGCAACTTTTAAAAAGGCCAGCGATCAAACTTTGCAAGCGTCACTATGGCACACTGAGCAGTAATCATGCATGAGAACCTGTTATTTGCTGGGAAACTGTTCAGGTCTCTTGCCCATATCCCGCCTGATAGGTGGGGTGGGGTGGGGGCGCGGGGGTCTGAGCGTGACCCAGAGGGTCACATGTGGGTGAGGACCTCCCGAGGGCCAGCTGAGAAGAAAGCGTCTCCGGAAAGGTTATCGGCAGCCGGCAGGAGCGGGGAGCCCGGCAGTGACTGCATGAAGCCAAGCAGCCTGGAGAGAAAGTCATGTCCGGTCAGCAGGAAGGCTGGCCGCCGAGTGATTCAGGGAAACCAGAACGAGCAGGGCGACAGCGGCGAGCAGTAAGAGAAAGCGAAGCCACCGCTCCCGGTGCAATCCACACGCCTGGCACAGGGCGGATGTTTCTTGTAATGGTGCTTTACACCAACAGCCAGACAACCGCTGACTGGCCGACGGCCTCGAAGTCCTCCTGCCCAATGCCGCGACTTCTTCCCCCCATGCCAACTGCATAGCTACCTTGAAGTCCGTCGTGAATAGTTCCAGAACCGGAGCCTCTTAGAGAAGAACACTGGCAAGGAGACCGTTTGGAGCTTTGCTTTGTTCTTGGGCCCCAGTGGGCAGGTCAACCCCGTCAACTAGCTGTCCTGCACACTGGGGTCCGACCCAGGAGGGAGGCTTGAGCTGAGGGTTTGAGCAGATTGATGTAACTGCATTTCACACTACCAAAGCAACATGGTCATCGGACCAAGCTGGGTCTAAATAACACAGCCTGCATGAGCCTGCCTTTGGAAACGCTCGGAACTGCAGGGCTTCGCTGCATTAGCATTTTGCTCAATGACCATCAAAGATAGGAGAGAAGGGGAGAGACACTGGCAGCATCATTGATCCTCTGTAGGAGAACAAATCTGCACTTCCTCCCCTGAAAGACCGACTGTGATTTTCCTTCTCCCTGCCATGAACGTGCAGGCTGGCATCCCCCCTTTCCGTGTCCTTCCTTGATTTGCTGAATACTCTGGTGCTCTCACCCGCAGCTGATCTAAGGTCACTATTGTGGCACTCATCAAGCAGAAAGTTCGCTCATCTTTAATTTTTCGGTCAGGATTGTGTAAGCTGGACAATTGAAATGTCTGTGGTATTGGCTGTCATTTCTGTTATCAATCGTCACTCCTCTTCAATCAGGGCAGGGACAAGATTCATTTTATTTCCCTGTAAACTGATGTGAGTGGTCACTGTGATGAGCATCGTCTGCAGCGCCATCTCACCACTGTTATGAAGAAGTGTGTGTTGTGAACTGCTGGCTCCTTGAGGCCCTGTGCCCATCGATGCCCGTAAAGCAGCAGCGATCTCGTCGGCCCTCCCCCGTGCGTCCTCGTGCGCCGATGTCTGTGCTGCGGTTTCAGCAAGGACTGGCGGTTCCCCTCTAGGAGGCTGCGCCTTCTCCTTCGCAGAGCTTCAGCCGCTGTTCAGATACGTTACGGGAGCTGGTGTGAGCTTATCGTGGTGCCAAAACATTTTGAAATCCATGCATAGTTTTTTCATAATCTGAGTGAATATCCATGAATTTTTGGAAAACCATGTGTAGAGAGAGAGCAAGCTCCCCCCTGGTTTGAGCTGAACATGGTAAAGCTCTCTCTGCCCACTGGCCACCTTTGTGGACGTGCTCTGCGTGAATGCTGTTTGTGGGAACCTCCCGAGTCTCTGTTTACAGGAGTGGAGATGACACAGCTCGCGGGTTACAGGCTCTCTGAACACGGCTGTTTCCCATCTTCCATCTTTTGGGCTGAGTCCAACAGGGCCACTGGTTCTCTAATGGGTTTAGCTAGGGGCCCAGGAGGTACACACTGAGCTGAGCGGCATACACAGCCCCTGAAGCGTGTCCAGGAATGGCGATCACCGTGGCCATTCTAACAAAGCTGCTAAGATCAAGAGAGACAGGTGTGGCTGTGCCACTGAGAACTCATCAGCCTTTCAGAATGTGAGAGCCATTGCTTCCTATTGAAAAGGCACTGCAATTAAAGTTACTTTAGTATTTTGGTATAATTGTGTCCAAACAATGATTAGATAAAAGTAGTCCTTGCAAATCCCATATACACATGGGGTAGACTGAGGCTAAATTATGGTACTCTGCCCAAGGGAAGCTCAGGATTAATTCCAGAGCTGGGGAAGCCACCAGCTTCCTGATTCCTATCTGATCTTGTTGTATATTTTTAAGGGAGGCCTCTGTGAGCTCAGGCTGGTGCACACGGGGAGGCCTCTGTGAGCTCAGGCTGGTGCACACGGGGAGGCCTCTGTGAGCTCAGGCTGGTGCACACGGGGAGGCCTCTGTGAGCTCAGGCTGGTGCACACGGGGAGGCCTCTGTGAGCTCAGGCTGATGCACACGGGGAGGCCTCTGGGCATGAGTCCAAGACCTTCCCACGGGCATGCGGACCACAGACGTGGTGTTATCGCTGTGCCCCTTTCTAGCCCGATGCCTTACATCAGAACGTGGTGCCCGACCAAACGTGTACACTCTTCCTTATGCAGGGAGGGCACCAGGCTAGACTGTGAGTCAGACAAGAGTGATCACTGCATGCCGTGACACGGCCCGTCTTCAACTGTAACTGTGCTTGGTGACCTCGGAAAAGTGCCGGAGTTCTGGAAGCAGTGCCCTGTGCCCCTTTCTTCACATCCGTGTGGAGCTTTGGGCTCATGGAGCAGCATCCGTGTGCATGTGGAAACTAGGGGACAAGAGAGAGAAGGAGGCATTACTAAGCATCTCCCTCAGATCAGTGCAGGCTGTTTTCCACTGACCCCCCGTCGTGCTCGCCTAGGACAGGCCGGCCAGCCTGGCCGAGACTCGGCTCCCACCTGCGGAGCGATGGCTGCGTCCTCACAGAGTGGGTAACAGAGCTGACGCGCACTGGCACCGGCACGTGCTAGATGTTCCCTGTTACCAGTCAAACTGTCAGGCCAGCTACAAAGGAAGAACGTGACACTCGGAATTCTAAACGCTCGACATGCTCACACAGCTGATGAGGACAAAACCCAGGTCCACGTCGCGAGCTTCAGAAGAATCAGAACGCGAAGACATCCGAGACACTCCACTGTCTGCCAGGAAAGCCTTAAATTCTTCCCGGAAACAGACGTTCCCAGGCGGAGTACCAGGTCCAGGGATGCATGGGCGGGAAGGGTGGGCAGACTCCCCTGTTGGCCAGAGACAGGTGGCGTCAGGGAGGGCCGGGAGTCGGGAGAGAGCACTGCCCACTGAGCACGACTGCTCTCGGAGGGAAACGCGATCTTCCTCGAAATCCCCAGAGGCCAAGATAATGAACGGCCCAGTATGTGTGAGTCTTGCCCAGAGCGTTTTTACAGCTGACCACTCTCTGTTTTAAGGAATCTCCTACACAGCATTTTTAAACACTTTCTGCAGTTATTCCAATAATTCAGATGGCTGTCCTGTCCTGGGCTCATGAAAAATCACCATCTCAGAGCAGCGGCCGTCCGCGAGCGCGTCCCTCCCCGAGGACCCGCTTCCCCCTCCGCCACGCAGAGTTCAACCGCTCAGTTAGGACGACCAGCCACGCGGGCCTTGGGGCATTAAGTAAATCGCCCACAGTGACACAGGGGCGCAGTCCTTGTGGGGCAACCAGGTATCTGCCCGGGAGCCAGGGGCTGACCCTGACCGAGAATGTCCCGTGGGGAGCGGGGCGGACAAGTGGTAGGCCGCCGGGCTCGCTCCTGCAGCCGGTGTGCGATGGGCTCCGGCCTCCCTCAGAGAGGCTGCAGGCTCCACGAGTTCCAGCCTTCTCTTCTCTCCACGGATCCCTTCGCATCTGGCTTTCAGGTTTCCCACGTCTGGTGCTCACGTCCTGTTAAGTATTTCCTGACCTTCCTAAAATAAATAAACATAAGGACGAAAATGACTCTCCTCTCTCTGTGTGGCAAGATGTCTCTATGAATAAAATCGACTCCCAGAAGAAAACTAGCATGTCAAATTCCTTAAGAGGAAACTGATGTGGTGGTGGGCGGTGGGTGAGGGGGTGGGGACTGTCCCATGATGCATTAGCTACAGGCTTTTAAAAAGCCCAGCGCATTGAGAAGCAAATGCACGGGCGCCATCCATAACCCTGGCATTTTGACAAATATGCAGCGCCTGCCCGTGTGATCAAATTGATTATCTCTGTGCGTTTCCTTCAAAGCCGGTCACCTCGGTGGCACCTTCCTCTTGGTTCCATGAAGCCCTGGGGCCGGGGGCAGCACGCTGATTGTATCCCAGAATCCTTTGCCGCCTTCTCCTATTCTTATCTGCCAAAGAAAAGCAGTTTGAGGAGAGCCATGGGGCTGTCTTGAGAGAAAGGTGGATCTGCGTAGTCGTCGGCTTTGTTGGGGACCTCTTTGAGGGAAGAGAGCTTTGTTAGCAGGAACTCAAGACAGTGTCTTTCCTTTGTTTTGTTTTCTTTTTTTCCTTTAGTTCATTCACGTTTATTTATGAGAGAGCATGTATGTACTCATGAGAGAGAGAGAGACAGAGAGACACCTCCGACGAGGTCTTGCTTGCACCCCCCTCGCACAGCCCTCCAGCTGGTCAGGAGCCTGGGCGTGCACACGTGTCCAGCACCTTCTCAGCCCCACCAGGGCACTCAAGCCCACATCAGCCCTGTGGCTTCCAGTCTGCACTTCGGTTTGCTGCCGACTACACCACCGGGCAAGCCTGGCTCATGTCCCTCGTCTCGAGATTCTCACTGAGAAGACCGTCCGTGTGAGTCGTCCTGGCTGGTTTGAACTCTGTCGGGATTTGGAGGAAACCACAATGCACTGGGCTGCGTTGACCCAGCGTGGAGCAAGACTCCCTGGTGTTTGCTGGTGGTGGTGCTCCACGGAGAAGCAGGAAGAGGAGGAAGGAGAGTATTTTGATTTTGACTGAATCCTTTAAAAAATACAGAGCTGCTGGAATTAATTGATCCTAGTTTGCATCGACGTAGAAAGAAGCCGTGTCTTCATTCATTCATTCATTCATTCAGCTTATGCTGACTGGACCTCCCCCGGGTCCTGGGCCCTGGGCCCTGGGCAGAGCACAGTGACATAAGGATGCTGCCCAGCCCCTGGCCGCTTGCCTGATGCCCGTTCTGAAGAACTGCCTTTTGTCCTGCATATCTGAGTCTTCGGCAGGGAGACAAGGTAAGAGGCGGGGAGCTGGCTGCCGGTGTCTCCTCGGAGGTGAGAGACACTGAAGGAGGAGAGGAGGGAGACACGAGTGCGGGAAGGTGAGCACGGCACCCCCACCATGCCTCGGCTGAGTGTTGGCAGCTCTCCTGCCTACTTACCCCATCGGGACCTTTACACCGTCAGCAGCCGATCTAGTTGGACTTGGACTTCTGCAGGGGCTCCTAGACCGTTCCGATGCCTGCTCATTCCAGCATGCCTTCCACCCGACCACCGGCCGGAGTCACGGGCCAGCATCCTCCCAGCCGCATCCCCGACCTCTGACTCCCCCGGTTAGACCCACGAGACCCGTGAGCACCGGACAGAGCAGCGTATCGCTCTCTCCACGCACTCCGCACTCAGGCTCAGAGCCAAGGAAGTGACGGCGACGGCCTGTCTGTGTTGCAGACTCTCCACAGTGCTTCGCAGTCGGTGTCTGACACCCCCACATGACATGCCAGCCACAAGGCCCCCAACTGGCCCCCGTGGCCCTCGAGCTTTTCTGCTGCTTGGCTTTATTTACATTGTCTCCTTCCTCTGCAATAATCCTGAAATCTCTTTTTCTTCAAGTTTCTCAGCTATTTCTTCAGTGAGTGAGAGACGGCGAATGAGCCCCCCACGGGGCCCTGATGCTGGTGCACCCCCGGCTCCCCCCAGCCCTGATCACGGGCACTGAAGCTGGGCCCCTCCCCGTGGGTCAGCCTTGCAGAGTGGCAGGTGTCCCCACCGGGCTGCGACCAGCCACCGTCCTGAACGTCCCTTCCCTGGGCAGGCCTTCGGCATGTTCTTCCTCAACCTGCCCGGAGAGGCCTTGGGGCTGAGCCTGCCGAGCTCAGCACCAGGGCTGCCACACCGTCACGTCATTTTCCTTGACGTGAAATAGTGCATTTCTCAAGTCGGACTCGAGGAACGGTTTGTGAGATAAACGCCGGAGTTGAGAACGGGCTCGGCTCTTCACCAGGAGCTGCCTGGGGTCTGGACATGAGCGCTGCCCAGACACAGCCGTCTCCAGGGACAGAGTGAGCGGTTACGGGGCAGGTGTCCCGCTCTCGGGGACCACCTGACATGCGTCTGGGTCCCGTCGTGCCAGGCCAGCGTTAGCCACGTAACGCCCACAGTCCAGAAGACACCGCGTCTCGGCAGCCTGTGGTGGCTTCGTCACGCCCTTGCCCCTGGGTTTGCGGTTAAACATTGAAGAAGCACACGCTGGCCGGCGGCTCGCTGACTGTGCGCCCCGTGTTCCTGCCACCCGGCGCTTCTTCCCTCCCAGGGTGCCCCGGGGCCCGCCTGGGAGCTGCCCAGCACTCCCCGGAGGACTGATGCCGGACACGGTCATGGTAGCAGTGCGGGACGGGAGGACACTGGAGACAGCACGGTGTCCCAGTGGCTTTGGTATCTCCGGAAAAGCAGAAATAAAGTACGGGCAAAGGTAACCCAGCCAACGGCAAACACGCAGGGGCCGCTCTCCGGTCGGTCACACCTGCACCGGCCGTCCGAGGTGGAGACGGAGCAGGGGCCGTGTGAGCACTCGGTCCTCACCCGATCTCTGCAAGGACGCCGCTGAGGGGCCAGACTCACTGCCCCAGCCTTGGCTCAGGACGCTCTCTCCGGCTAATTCTGCCTGTGGAACACTTCCTGCTCCAGAGTCCGCACGCTGGACTTCATCACTCATAATCAGGAGGCCATTAATTCCCTGCTGCTGCTCATTATTCTTATTAACTGCTCCGGACTTCTAGCTGCAGGCTCAATGTATCTATTAGAGCCGGCAGATGAGGACAGCTGCCGGGCTGAGGCCAGCGTCCTCGTCAGGCTCGGCAGCGCCGTGACATCAGGCTCCCCCCGCTGGGCCCCGGGCGGGACCCCCGTGCTGCCCGAGCCCACGCAGGAAGGTGGGGGTGGCTGCTCGGGAGATGGGCGGTCACTCAGGTTTGCTTATTCCCAGTCCACTGACTTCAGAGAGAGGGGAAACAGTTGTTTTTTTTTTTTAATTAATCTAATTTTATTTGTTATGATGTATTTACATTTGACCAGACAGACAGAGGGAGAGAGAACAGAAAAGTGAGAAAGCAAGCTGCCAGGTGCAGGACTCAAAATGTGCTCAGCCATGTGGGAGTCTGGGGCCTCAGCTACCACGCCACCTGCTGGCCCCAGGGGGACAGTTTTCTAAGAGAAAAACATCAGCTAGGTTTCTCTTTAGCTGTTTTCTTGGCGGGGGGGGGGGGGTGGGGGGAGAAGTGTATTTTCTTCTTCCATGAGAGAGTGAAATCAAGAGAAAGAGGCAGACGGGCAGACACATACTCCCTGAGTGTTCGCACCCTGACCCTCCTTGCCGGCCAGGCCCATGGCGTGTGCTTGCATCTGTGCACGAGGAGACCGTGGGAAGAAAGCCTGGACCCCTATGCGGCTGGGCCTGGGAGCGCTGTGTCCCTGCTGAGCCACCACAGCTGGCCTAGAAAGGCTTTTAATGAAATTTTAAAAACGGTGCCTATGAGAAGATGAAAAGGAGGAGGCGTCGGACTCTCACTCTCGTGCTCCCTCTGAAATGTAATAAGGTAAAAGAGAAAGGGATGAACATTGCCCAGGAAGTTAACTTTATTCTTACCATAGGCTTTTTTAAACAATAACTTTATTAGTGTATTCCGCACACTGTAAAGTCCGCCCATTACAAAGGTCGCACGCAGTGAGTGTTACTAACCTCACATGCGGAGGAACTGCCACAGTAAACCTGTTCCGGGGTGCTCCTGTCCCCACGGGGAGATCCCCTCTGCTAGCATGGGCCTGGTCTAACCTTCACCTTTCTCCTGGCCCCAGGAGCCCTGAATCCACTTTCTAGCAGCGACACACGATGTGGTCCTTGTCTTCTGTAACTGAGCCCGAGGACCGCGCCCTTCCCTCCGTAGCCTGCTCCTGTTCACGGTCGCCCGTCCCTCCGTAGCCTACTCCCGTTCATGGCTGTACCCCCGGGTGGACATGACGCGTTTCTCTGCCACTCCACCAGCCAGTCGACATCTTAGCCGTGTCCAGTTCCTGCCTGTTATCCCTAAGGCTGCCAGAAACGTCTGTGAACCCCCCGTGTGTCTTCACGTGAATGCAAGTTGACGTTTCTTTAGGGTAGACCCCGAGGGGGCTTGTGGCTCTGCTGTATGTCATGTCAAATGTCTGGAGAAATTCCCAAAGGATTTTCCAAAGTGGTTGTACCATATTCCATTTTCACCCGCATTGGAAGAGAGTTCCTATCCCTCCCTGTCTTCCCCAACATTTGTCCTATCAAATATGGTCATCCTAGTGGGGAAAATGGGGGCTTTCTGTGCTTTCAATGTTCATTTCTCTAAGGAAGGGCGCATCGAGCATCTCTTCATGCACTTACCAGACTTCCATGTCTTCTTTGGGACAATGTCTGTTTAGATCCTTTGCCATTTTTTTAAATTGGGTTGTCTCAATAATTGAATTGAAAATGTTCTTTGTAAATTCTGGATGGAAGTCCTTTATCAGATTTGTTTTTTATCAACAGTTTTTTCCCCTAATATGTTGTATATCTTTTATTTTCTTAATAGTGGTTTTTGGGGGTTTTTTGACAGAGAGAGAGAGAGAGAGAGAGAGAGAGAGAGAGAGAGAGAGAGATTTTTTGCTATAGGGCACGTGCACTCACCAGAGAGACAGGAAGTGAGAAATCACCCCTCAGGGGTGGCCACGCTGTAGCACCTTCTCTCCATTCTCCTCTTGGAATTTGGACACACGAGCACACATGTCTGGTGTGAGTTTTAAGCCACTGGATCTGGGACTCAAACTGTGGTCAGCTACATGGGAGTTCAGCGACATAACCATTATACCATTTTCTGGTCCCCTTAATAGCATCTTTTGAAGTACAAAAGTTTCAAATTGTAATGAGACTCAACTTCCTGATTTTTGTTTATTTTGTTATTGTTCTATCTAGGAAATCTTTGCTTAGCATAAGGTCTTAAAGATTTTTCTCTTGTGGTGTCTTATTAGAATTGTTTTTTTTTTTAAAAAAAAGAATTATTTTATTTAACCTTATTTATTTCCATTTGATCAGAGAAGGACAGAATGAGACTGGGGGATGGGGAGTGAGAAAGCAAGCCTCCATGTCTAGGACTTGAGCCACTGCGGGCCATGTGGGAGTCCAACGCCCTTAACTACCACGTCACCTGCCGGCTCCCTTATTAGAATTGTTTTAACTCCTAGCTCTGTGATCGTGTTGAGTTAACCTTTGTGTATCATGGGAAGAGGGGATTCTATGCTCACAGTTTTCGGATGCTATACAATGATGGCTTTGTCATTGAAGAGAAGGTCCATGGCCTTTCAGTATCAGGGACGCTAACTTAAATGGACAGGCACTTTCCCTTTATTTTAGTTTTCGATAATTTAACGTAATAAATGAGTACTTTACTTATTCGTATATTCACAGAACAAATCCTTACAGAGTTTCCACAGAGTGGAGAAGCTCGCCAATCTAGTGATTCCGAGTATTAGGGCCGTACCTTCCTGGTTCTCTCAGGACGAGCTGCCTGCTGCCTGCAGCTCGCCATGCTCTGAGAGGAGCGGATTTGACCGCAGGTTCCAACTGCCCCCCCTCCCCGCCTCCCCCACCTCAGCAGGGCAGGGCCCAGAGGTCACGAAGACGGTGTGGGACTCAACAAGAACTCTAAAAATGCAGCAGGCCTGAGGCAAAGTCCTGTCTCCAAGCCACAGTGTGCCTGCTTTATGTCCCATCTGCTCGCCTGCTCGCAGGTTCTGTGTCTAGGTCCTGAGCGTTCTCAGTTCTGAATATTTTCTTTATCGTCTGACTCCCTGCTTTGCTTCGTTTGTTTCTGTTTTGTTTTTAGAAATCTCTCTAAACCCCACCTGCGTGTGACCTTGTCTGCAGCTGTGTGAGGTGACTTCTCCTTGGACTTACTCCCTCATGTCCACCTCTGCGCTTTCTGGAAATTTCCACCAGGAATTCTGGGGTCCGAGATGCTTAGCACATCCTTGACCGTGGAAAACTTGGCTCTGACCTGAAATTGCCTTGTTCCCGAGCCCCTAGGGGCTGTCTTCTGTCTCCGCTGTTGGGAGTATTCTGAGCTGGTACTTTTTAAGGACATGAGCTCTGAGCTAAGAGTGTCCTAGTTAAATGTTTGGTAATCTCTTACTAGCTATGCAAACGTGGGCAAATTATTCAGTCTTTCTGTGTCCCAACCTTCTCACTCTCAGGACGGAAGTAGCCGCCACAGTTACTCCGTGGGTTGTGGTTGTGAGTAGAGGGGTTGACACTCACACAGTACGTGAAGGGTGCCTAGTGTATAAGAAGCTCTCAGTAAATCGGGCTATTCTGACGTGGCTGCAGCCCACCGCTGTAACGCGCTGGGTCAGAGATGGATTCTGTGCAGCTCACGCTCACCCCACTCTGAAGCAGAGCGACCTTGCTCGTGTGCTCATTTATGACGTCACTTCTCTTGCTTCAGGTGGAACTGGCCACACTGGCCTTGCTCACAAGATCTGTCCTCTCTGCCTCCGCCCTATTTCTGGGGTCATCAGAGCTGATTTCTTGCCCACGCTACAGCCACGTTTTACATCGTTGTACTTTTTAAACTTTCGTGTTGTTCTTTCTAGTATTCTCTGGCCTCTGGTCTCTCCACATTTGCTCGTGCTGCTCTCTGATGGGAACACGGTGTATTTCACTACTTCACGTGGTGACTCCTAGCTGCCCTCCGAGCCTCCACGACCGTTTCCTCCAGGAAACCTTCTCCAGCTCCTGGTGCAGTCGAGGTTCCTCTCTGCATGCCCCAGGAGCACGCCGAGCTCCTTCACCACGGAGATCATCACGCCCTGTGATAATGCATACATGCGCACCTTTCTCTTTCGACCGATGAGAACCTCTGTAGGTCGGGGGCCTCGTCTGCCCTGTGAGTGCCTAACAGCGTTTACTTACAATGCCTACACAGAGTTCCGGGGGTAGTAAACTTCCTGGAATCCTCTGCCAGATTCTAGGTAGTAGACAATTACCTGCAATTATGAGTGGGAGAAAGGCAAAGTATGGACCAACGTCTGAGAATATTCATTACCGGCTATTAGAGACGGATTCCGTGCAGCCTATGAATAGCTTTAAGGAAAGGGGGAAACTAGAATACCGTGATTACTACCGGGAAAGACAAATCGTGGCGTTCTCTTATTCTTCCACTTCTCTTCAAAAAGCGAGTCACAGGCGTGAAAAGAAAATTGAACATATGTAGAGATGGAGCGAGGAAGGCGAGACGTTGGCATGGGCACGGTGCTACTGAGTGCTGGCTTCCTCTCCTTCCAGATGCCCGGATGCTAGCCGGTGAAATTGCCACCCATTCGGAGTCCATAGATGGCTTTGGTGGCAGCGTCCCCATGCATTTCATTTATCTGTCACTTTTGTTTACTCCGGCTTGTATACTTAACTAATTTGGCTTGACATAATCAGGACATGGCCATGAGAAACAAGATGACGTCTTTTAAATATTTCATTTAATAAGAAAGTACCAAATGCGGACTCCTGTTCCTTTTTATTAGAAAAGTCGACATGGACTAACCACCGTTATTCACAGGGCTAGCATGAATTTATAATAAAACTCTCCCAGACATGTGCAATAGCTACACTTTAACTAATGGAAATTGATTAAAATTTTATTCATTTTTAACGAGTTATAATGAACTTGTCTTCCTCCTTGCTCCCTGTCACACATTAGCGCTGCGAGTGCCGCACGTCGAAGGCCAACACGCACACGCAGGACTCAGTGGGCTTCGGCTCGCCCTCAGCCTCTCCAGTGACAGTGGCCCGACTCAACACGGCGGGTCTCTCCGCGCCTTGGCCCCACTCCCTCTGAAAAATAAATGCAAAGGGTTGGAAGTCAGCTGATTTCAGCTACACTCATTTGGTAGGAAATGAAGGATTTATAAGAGACCTATCTTGTCTTTCCGAAGCTGTGGTTTCGAGGAGCTGAAAGTCCAATTCTCTTAATGGCTTTTTTTTGTCTTCAGTTTGGTTCCCAGAGACCAGGAGGAAGTTTTCAAGAAAACCAGAGAAAGTTCTCTTTACTCAGGTTAGATGGCTGAAGACGATGCCTGCAAGTACAGCGTGGACCCACCCTCACCGGGACTGTCTGTGGAAGCGTTTTGCAGCCTTACCTACATTAGGACAGTTTTTCTTAATCCATACACTGCAATGTGCCACCAGAGGGGAAAAGGCACATGTCACCCGTCCACCTAGGGACGACTCGCTCGCACCCTGCCTTGTGGAGTAACCTGCACTGGATTAAGCAAAATACAAATGTCTAGAAGACCAAGAGCAGTAGTTCAGAGTTATTAAAAAGCAATTTTGGGTGGAGCTACTTTTCAACACTCTGCATGAATTATAAAATACCGTCATCCTTAAACCTCAACATTTTTACCAGTAGCGTGACCCCAGTCTCCATGTCACCGGTGGGACCCGCACGCCGGGCGGGCTGCTCACACAGCTTCGTGGTTGGCAGGCGGTTTCCTCTGTTGTTGGCGCTCATACCAGCACAGGTACGGCCCCCTCGCCTCATCAGCGGCCGCCAGTGGATCCTGGTCTACAAGTGCTGCTAAACCCTGCCAGAGGCCACCGGGGGGCGCTGCTCACTTCACCTCCTGAGAAGAACGCACTTTCTCTTTGCACTTGACTGCCACTGACCTTGGTCCTTTCTCAAGGTCAGATCTATAAAGAGGCAAAGAAAGGCATTTTCTCTAAGTCCTGGAGGTGGTCGCGAGGTTTTTTCTATAATTCTAGTCTGCAAATACAGACCTCAGCCACCTGTTTACTCCTTTACTCTTTCACAGGCAGCTTAAGAAGTGCAAGTGCCTGGGACTCAGTCCCACTCCGCCGGGGCCAGGGAACGCTGTGCCAGGTCTGCACCCGCCTGTTGACACCTTGGCGCCATTCTAATTTCAGAATGCTTGTCAATCATTCTCTGGACCCTGGCAGGGAAAAAGAAAGTTAAAGACTCAGAAATTTCTGGGAACCAGCAGTTAGCGTAATGGCTATGTCGCTGGACTCCCATGTAGTCGACCACGGTTCGTTTCCTGAACCCGGTGGCTTAAAACTCACGCCGGGCGCGTGTGCGTGCATGCCCAAGATCCCGAGAGGAGAATGGAGGAGCAAGGATTGCGGCGTGACCATCCCCCCTGGGGGGTGATTTCTCGCTTTCTGTCTGTATGTCTCTCTCTCTCTGTCTGGCGAGCGCACGCGCCCTATAGCAAAAAAAAAAAAAAAAAAAAAAAAAACCCTCTCCAAAAAAAGAAAAAAAAAAAAAAAGACTCAGAAATTTCTGAGTCCAGGACCAGCAGGTGGTATGGTGGTTAAGGTGCTGGACACTCCCACATGGCTGACCACAGTTCAAGTCCTAGACCTGGTGGCTTGCTTTCTCAGTTTCCCTCTCTCTCTGTGTGTACATGTGTGTGTGTCTCTCTCTGGTCAAATTAAAAGAAATGAATGAATATAAAAAATAATTATTTAAAAAAAAAAGAAATTTCTGAGTCCCAGGAGATTCAAGGAATCATTCATTCATTCATTCATTCCATGACGGGTTTTCAATGTGTACACCCCGTCGATCACTCCTGTGAGCACTGGGAAATCAGAATTCTCTTTGTACCAAGTATTTAGGAAGAGGGACAGGTACAGAAGGAAATGAGGGTCGGTCCGTGTCGAAGCAGTCATGCAACACTCTGAGCGTCTGGACCCCCATGGGAAGGCCCTGGGCTCGTGTCCAAGGCCTTCCGGTACACAGTTAGCCCATGCACGTGTCCGTGATCTGGGCTGGCTGACGCCGGGAGTGGATGGTAGGCTGAAAACTCTGCTGGGGTGCCTCTCTCTCTTTTTCTTTATGTCTCTCACTTATGGAGGAAATAATAAATAACCTTTTTTAAAAAAAGAAAAAAATAATAATTCTGTTCTTATCCTGGAGATCTGTATGAATGTTAATAGAAGTACAGGAAAATAACCTAAAATTTCTTGAGGGGTGGAGGTGGCAGGAGGCGTGCTGGTTAGGGCACATGACCGACAGGGTTCAAGTCTCAGACCTGGGGGCTTGCTCTCTTACATTCCCTCTCTCTGTCTCTTTTTGATCAAATTTTTTAAAAAGAATAATACTTTTAATTTATTAAAAAAAAAATGTCCTCAGGGAAAGAAGAGAAAGCTTGTCAGAGGAAAGGCGATGGCATTGGGCAGCCTGGGCCAAGACGCAGGGCGCGTGTGCAGGGAAGCTCCGTGAGACGAGGCGCGAGCGCGGCAGGGGTCGCTCCGTCCCTAGTGACCTGGGGGACATGCGCAAGGACCTCCTGGAAGGACGGGAGGCGAGGGTGGGGGGCTCAGACTGTGCCGGGAGGCAGCCGCCGCAAAGCAGAATTGGGGAACCAAGCTCTGCTCAGCTCCCTCACCCCTCTCTGGATCTCAGTCACTAACAGGGTGCCCCCCATGATGTCTGTCATTCTGGTTGGGCAGCAGAGATCTGCGGGTGCGATTCTGGGAAAGTCTCCACTGAACGCCCAGGTGTGGCCCAGTGTAGATGCTGCTCATTCCTGCGCGGAGCCACGGCGTGCGTGGAAGCTGTGCCCGGCACTGCCTGTTCGTTCCGACACGTGTCCAGGAATCCGTGAGCTTTGCCGCTGAAATACTTCGCAAACTGTGTGAGGTTCACAAAGGGGCACGTCATGAGGGTGACTTCGAAGTTCTGATTCCAGGAAATGAGCTGATAGCTCCCTGGAAAACCAGCACTGGCTCTGCCAAGCGACGGTCATAACCCAGCCGGTGTGCAGGGACACTGGGCACCCACTACTGCAGTGGAGGGAGAAGGGACAGGAGAAGATGCTCACAATAGCGTGGCCTTGTCAGACAGGAACCCACCAGCAGGGTACAAACACCACTCTCCTGGCAGGCAGTGTCTTTCCGCACAATGACATACATGGAATGTAAATCACAGGACACGAGGTTCTCTGGGTGAGCATCACTAGGCAGTGCATGGTTCTAGATTGCTGGAGAAGTGCTTCAGAGCACCTCTCACTGGAGAGGACTTGCTAAGACCCAGACCAGATGTCCCCCGTCGAGCTCCTCTTGCTGTCATTGATCGATGTATCTTCTCCACCAATTAAAAACAGTGACACAGAGCACAGAGAAAGGTATTGATTACTAGATTCACTTATTCATTCTGTCTTTCGTAACACGCCTTTGGACAAGGGATGCCCTGGACTCTCAATATAAATGGCACAGAGGACATGGTGTCAGTAAGTAGTGAGTCACTGTGGTTTCTGAGCTTTATGGGTGAGGCCAAGAGATGCGACCTCCCAGCCCCCTTCCAAAATGAGGACAGCTACTGTGGTTTGGCGGACGAGACATAAACAATGTCTCTGAGAGACGCTTCAGCCCCGGAACGCACTGATCAGAGCACATGCTTGTCCTCAATTGTATTTAATTCCATTTGTTTTATGTACAGTAGTTGAGTTTGGGGAACTTTTAAAATATAACATGCAAATATATGCAAACAGGAAACCATGTTTATAAAATATACTGTGCTAATGTTGTCTGGATTCTACAGGAAAAAAGCCTTTAGCCTAACCTCAGGCAGAGAGGGAGGGTGTGTCTCGATGATCACTGCTGGGACCGTGCAGCTAACACAGGCTGAGTATGAAAGAACTGCCCCTCGTGGCTAGAGCCAGGACTCGGCTGAGGAGAACTGTTTGCAAGGTCAACAGTTTTACGAGTTCTGGACCTCACGAATTGTGTCACTGTACTGTCCTGCACTCAATTTCTCTGCCATGGGCCTTTTTGCCGTACCCCGGTACCCCATAAAGTCACCCCCAGCCTTACTATAACTTTTACAATAATCTTGAAAGAATGTGGATCCACTAAGGCGGCAACTGCGGAAGGTCCCAGCTGCGAACAGGAGTTACTCCCATTAGACTCACCCCACCCTCCTAGAAAATGTCAATAAAGAATGCCACATTCACTTCTCCTACTGGGGATTACGTAGATAAGCATTAGGTTAAAGCTACTAATGGGTAAAACGATCTCCGTAGCCGGGAGGGGCTCAGGGACTCATCCACGAGGTGCTGTTACCCCAAAGACCATGAGCCACCCTTACTCTCAGGACAAGGGAAGATTGCCATTCCCCAAGCCACAGTCATTAGCAGCATGTAGAGGGTCCCAAGTACACAGCGACCTTCAGCTACTCACAAGACCACATTCCTTTCCTATGTAGACTCACCCTCTTAGCTGTAGACCACCCCAGAGATAACATAGGTATTTTACTTTAGTATATACTGACCTTGTCTTTACTAAACCAGACAGGATTTATTTCTAGGCTCCTGTAATTGCTACCACCCTAGCCTGAAGCTAAAGTTCTCAAAAGCTGACCCGAGGCTCAAATTCTCAAGCCAATCTGGGACTGAAGTGATCAAGCTGGTCTGACTAAAGTTATTAAGATTCCTGGGAGCCCTCTCATCAAAAGACCCTCTCTGGGAGAATGGAGGAGAAGGGATTGCGGCGTGACCATCCCCCCTGGGGGGTGATTTCTCGCTTTCTGTCTCTATGTCTCTCTCTGTCTGTCTGGCGAGCGCACGCGCCCTATAGCGAAAAACCTCTCCAAAAAAAAAAAAAAAAAATCAAAAAAGACCCTCTCTGGTAATCAAGTTCAAAGAAGAGAATGCACCTGAAAAATGGACTTCCTCATTCTAAAAATTATGACTGTTTATACCTAAACAAAGCAGATGTCGTGTTTTATGATTATTGTTCCTATACTTTGAATGCCTTACCTTTTAGAGTAAAATGTTTCACTTACTTCCCCTCACCCATCCCACTCCTGTAAAACTCCTTCTGTAATAAATACGCATGACTCCTGGCCATCAGGGCTGCAGTCCTGAGTTTACTCTGGCTACAGTCGGCTGAGAACATGCTAAAGGGACGTGAGGTCTCAGTCTGATTCCTGTTCACCCACGTCGCCTTCCTGTGCACCCACCCCGGCTGGGGCACAGCTCCCAGCAGATCACTCTAATTCCGACGGTGGAACCGGGGTGGATTTCTGGCTCTCTCCGCTCTGTGTTGGTCTCCTGTTGCTTGTCTGCACGTGTGGTCGAGCCCTCGTGTACAGTGAGGGTCTCCACAGCAAAGTCCATGTGTACGTGGGTGAGGGTGGCGTTCATTCATTCAGTCAGCCGTGTAGCCGGTGGTTTGGGAGAGCTTGTCAGTAAATAAACGTGCAAGTGACGTCTGTGCGGATTATGTGTTGTAAGTGGTTAGAGAAGACACATACACATGACAACGCAGTGAGGTCTACACAGAGAACCGGATGGTAGAGGGAGAGTCATCACTGACAGGATAACTTTACTTCGACAGGGTCACTGCGGGGCCCAGGCCAGCCTGGGAGCTGCAGTCCTCCTGTTCAGTCTCCCAGGCGAGGTGCGCTCTGCCGGCCACACCCTGTCTTCGTGTTGGACCAGGCAGTGAGCCCGGCCTCCCAGGTGGGCCCAGCTTCTTCGCCACGCGCATCACCATGGCCGGGCCCTGCGAAGGTGGCTGTTATGCTGAAATGTGACGGAGCAGAGTCATGAGGCAGGCGAAGGGGAGACACGCCCATTAGTGGGAGCAGGGCTCGTGAGGGCCGAGGGCGGAGCGGCAGTGCAGGGCTTGGGGATGTGCACGCTGTGTGTTTTGGAGGAGGCGCCAAAATGTGTCCGTGCATGTGTTCTGTGAAGCTGGGAGGTGTACGTGCGGCCGCTTTGTGAGAGTGCGGCTGAGGAGGGGCGCTGCCCTATTTCCATGTAGGGGTGCTGGTGTATGACACGTGCAGGACCTCAGGGCTGAAGACGGCTCAGGCTGGAAGCCGGTAAACAGCCTGGCTGGAGAGATGGGCTTGCAGAGACCTGTCTGGTACTGCGTGGTGCACGTGGTACCAGGAATAAGTCAGGGGTTGTTTCCGGGGTCCGACACCTTTGTCAAACACCTCGGGGTACCGTCCGCGCCTCGGAGCACCTCGAGGCCAGGGCTCTCACCTGTTTCAGCTCTGTGTCTTCCATGGCACCTCAGGGGCTTTCCTGGGAGCAGTTACAGTGGAAGCATATTCTCGTACGTTTTATATATTTTATGCGATGCAGTCTGCAGGATATATAAGGACAGACACCGAAGCATCTGGGCGCACACACCAGCAGCACCTGTTGAATGAGTGAGCGCCACCTTAGGGCTCGACGGCCCAGGAGGACAGAGGTCACGTGACGTGTGTCCCTAGCTCCTGCTGCCCCGTCCAGGGAGGCTTGCCGTGTGCTGCTCTCCTTGTTGAATGACATCCTTAGAGAGAGGGATGGCAATCCGGGTGCTCTCACATCACGCGAACGTGAGCACAGGAGAACACCTTGTTTACAAAGATCATTTTCTTAGAAGTCGCTTTTTCTTCTTAGGTGGCGACTGTAGACGCAGCACCCCTCATCATTTCAAACTGCCGAGTCATTCGCCACTTGAAATGAATTGAGGCTGTTAAAGGTTTTATAGAAGAATTCATTAAATATGTATCGAGCCAGCTTAAGATGGAAATTGTTATAAAAACTGGCAACAGCTCAGGCAGCAAAGCGTTTGGACGGGAGATGTTTTACCCCGCCTGGTTCCGTCCTCCACTACTGGGGGGGCTGTCGGGGGCCGTCGGCTGTCAGGAGCCAGGAGAGCCCCGCGCTTCCGGCCAGGCATGCCGTGCCCAGGAAGCACACGTGCACTGAGCCCCGCCTTCCAGCAGGTGATCGCCTGGACGTGGCATGGTCGCTCGGAAGACAGAGCCCACGGGGCACGTGCAGACACGGAGGGGCTCTGTGAGGGCACAGGGCTCGCCCAGTCGCACGGGAGAAGTCCCTCAGCGGTCTGCCGGGGGAGCCCTGGGGTCCTGGCGGCAGGCCTCAGTCTACGTCTGACCGCCTCGGAGGCAGGAAAGCTGCTGCCCTAAGTCACAGTCCGAGGTCGGGAGCCTGAGCCCTGGCGGGGCCTGGTGCAGTCCTGTGTCCACCGGCAGGCCTTGTTCAGGCGTTCGGGTAGCCGAGATCCATCCTGCCCTCTCGGGAGACCGATCTGCCTCCTGGCCTGGCGCTGATTAGATGGTGCCCACATGCTGCTCAGTTCCACATTGTTCTCTGGAAACACTCACACACAAGCACACGCACACGTACACGTGGAGTCGCATGTTCTGCTCCAGCTGTGTTTAGCTCTGGAGACGAGCAAGCGGCGGCTAGGAATGAGGGACTGGGAAGCAGTGCCAGGCTGGACAGTGCAACGGCTGGGAGGAAGCAGGGCTGCGGTCACACCCAGCCCTGCCTCTCACCACCGCACGGCCACTGTCAGCTCACACCCAGCCCGCCTCTCACCACCGCACGGTCACTGTCAGCTCACACCCAGCCCGCCTCTCACCACCGCACGACCACTGTCAGCTCACACCCAGCCCTGCCTCTCCCCACCGCACAGCCACTGTCAGCTCACACCCAGCCCTGCCTCTCACCACTGCACACCACTGTCAGCTCACACCCAGCCCTGCCTCTCACCACCGCACGGTCACTGTCAGCTCACACCCAGCCCTGCCTCTCACCACCGCACGACCACTGTCAGCTCACACCCAGCCCTGCCTCTCACCACCGCACGACCACTGTCAGCTCACACCCAGCCCTGCCTCTCACCACCCCGTGCCCACTGTCAGGTCACACCCAGCCCTGCCTCTCACCACCGCACAGCCACTGTCAGCTCACACCCAGCCCTGCCTCTCACCACCCCGTGCCCACTGTCAGGTCACACCTAGCCCTGCCTCTCACCACCGCACGACCACTGTCAGCTCACACCCAGCCCTGCCTCTCACCACCCCGTGCCCACTGTCAGCTCACACCCAGCCCTGCCTCTCACCACTGCACGACCACTGTCAGCTCACACCCAGCCCTGCCTCTCACCACCGCACGACCACTGTCAGCTCACACCCAGCCCTGCCTCTCACCACCCCGTGCCCACTGTCAGCTCACACCCAGCCCTGCCTCTCACCACCCCGTGCCCACTGTCAGCTCACACCCAGCCCTGCCTCTCACCACCGCACAGCCACTGTCAGCTCACACCCAGCCCTGCCTCTCACCACCCCGTGCCCACTGTCAGCTCACACCCAGCCCTGCCTCTCACCACCGCACAGCCACTGTCAGCTCACACCCAGCCCTGCCTCTCACCACCGCACGGCCACTGTCAGCTCACACCCCGCCCGCCTCTCCCCACCGCACGGCCACTGTCAGCTCACACCCAGCCCTGCCTCTCACCACCGCACGACCACTGTCAGCTCACACCCAGCCCTGCCTCTCACCACCGCACGGCCACTGTCAGCTCACACCCAGCCCTGCCTCTCACCACCCCGTGCCCACTGTCAGCTCACACCCAGCCCTGCCTCTCACCACCGCACGACCACTGTCAGCTCACACCCAGCCCTGCCTCTCACCACCCCGTGCCCACTGTCAGCTCACACCCAGCCCTGCCTCTCACCACCGCACAGCCACTGTCAGCTCACACCCAGCCCTGCCTCTCACCACCCCGTGCCCACTGTCAGCTCACACCCAGCCCTGCCTCTCACCACTGCACGACCACTGTCAGCTCACACCCAGCCCTGCCTCTCACCACCGCACGACCACTGTCAGCTCACACCCAGCCCTGCCTCTCACCACCCCGTGCCCACTGTCAGCTCACACCCAGCCCTGCCTCTCACCACCGCACAGCCACTGTCAGCTCACACCCAGCCCTGCCTCTCACCACCGCACGGCCACTGTCAGCTCACACCCCGCCCGCCTCTCCCCACCGCACGGCCACTGTCAGCTCACACCCAGCCCTGCCTCTCACCACCGCACGACCACTGTCAGCTCACACCCAGCCCTGCCTCTCACCACCGCACGGCCACTGTCAGCTCACACCCAGCCCTGCCTCTCACCACCCCGTGCCCACTGTCAGCTCACACCCAGCCCTGCCTCTCACCACCCCGTGCCCACTGTCAGCTCACACCCAGCCCTGCCTCTCACCACCGCACGACCACTGTCAGCTCACACCCAGCCCTGCCTCTCACCACCGCACGGCCACTGTCAGCTCACACCCAGCCCTGCCTCTCACCACCCCGTGCCCACTGTCAGCTCACACCCAGCCCTGCCTCTCACCACCCCCGTGCCCACTGTCAGGTCACACCCAGCTCTGCCTCTCACCACTGCACACCACTGTCAGCTCACACCCAGCCCTGCCTCTCACCACCGAACGACCACTGTCAGCTCACACCCAGCCCGCCTCTCACCACCGC
This sequence comes from Tupaia tana, assembly GCA_026018925.1. Taxonomy (NCBI): domain Eukaryota; kingdom Metazoa; phylum Chordata; class Mammalia; order Scandentia; family Tupaiidae; genus Tupaia; species Tupaia tana. Next base: position 110,857,118 of record JAKSZU010000015.1, on the reverse strand, counting down.
ACGGCCACTGTCAGCTCACACCCAGCCCTGCCTCTCACCACCGTCAAGTGGCCCTTTGCAGACTGGACTCTGTTCGTACGGTTCACGCAGTTTTGAAAACAATGTCTATTTCTGCCTGGCACCTGGACGGCACAGGTACTGCTGCTCTAATATTCTGCCTTACTGAAACTTTGAGAAAATATGCCTAAAATTAACAGGTAAAGAAAAAAATGGGCTTGGATTTAGACTAGTCAACATCTATATAATTTGGTAACCAAAGCCTTAATAGAAAACTTCAAAACCACTGCTAGCAATGATTACCAAGTTCAAGTGCTAATAAATAAAAGCAAAACTAAGGCCATCTGGTGGCATGGAGAAGGCAACCTGGACTTTGATGAGTGACTAAGGCTGTAAGACGATTAATTTTTAAAATATGCACTGGCCCAAGGCCTGGTGTTTGGGGAGACTGGATCCTAGAGGCCAACCATGCAGTGGGGACTGGGGCTCCCAGGTCCGGCAGCTGAGAAACATGCCAGGCACCTGTGTTTGCATGCCCGAAGTCGCCACAGGAGAGACAAGGGGCGGAGAGCAGATCGAAGCGTGACCATCTCCACGGGGAGTGCTCTCTCTCTCTCTCTCTCTCTCTCTCTCTCTCTCTCTCCCACACACACACACCCATCTCTCTACAGCGTCTATGGCAAGCTACACTTACCCCCTGGGAAATTGGAAAATAAAAAGCATAAATTAAAAAATAAAAATGAAAATGGCTGACTGAAGACAATGTAGGAGGTGTAGAAATATCACACGGAGACCACAAGGTTAGCTCCATGTCCAGACAGCACGGGTGAGGGAGCCGGGGTGAGCTCACAGGCATGTGTCCATGAGCGAGTTCACTGCGCACCGCGTCCACCTGAGTGAGTTCTCTCTGTGTTCAGGTGTTGTTCCCTGGCGGCACGGATTTAATTTAATGGGCTGGGAAAAAAATCTATTAACCAGTAAGACTCCTGCCTTTTCCTGATCTCACTCCTCTTTGAGTGAGCGATATGCACTATGAAAACTACGACAGAGTGAACAGACTACGTAACGGGCACTTCTGAGCGTGTAAATGGTACAGATGACACACTAAAGTGCCTGGCACAGGTATGGCCTGAGCAGAGTATGTGACACGTGTATCTCCTTCCTTCCTTCAGAAGATAGAATAAAGAAGCACAGACGCGTCTAACAAGAGTCTGGGGCCAGCAGGTGGTGTGACGGCTAAGGCACCGGACTCCACGCACCCAGCCACAATTCAATCCTGGCCTTGGTGTCTTGCTTTCTCACTTTCCCTTTCTCTCTTTCTCTCTCTCTGGTCATATTAAAAAATAAATAGTAATAACAAGTAAACTAAACTAACTAAATAAGTCTTAAAGGAGAGAGAGAGACCAAGAAACAAAGTCCAGGAAACACACTCGGGGTGACATGCTGAAGTGACCCCAGGATTCAGAAGCACCGAGGTACGGAAGGAGGCCCCGGGAGGAGTGAGAGGGGCTCTGTGATTGGAAAAGCGCCGAGGTCCTGGCCTCCGGGAGCAAAGCCTGAGCCCCCAAGACCTCCCTGACGCCGGGTGCGTCTCGGCCCCCAGGATGGCCGACGGCTCCTCAGCACTCCCAGCATGTGCGAACCACAACACGGAGTCCGATCCGGAGGGCTCACGCGTGAGCGAGAGCGTGGTGCTCGGCGCGTCTCCACGCCGGCACGCCAGCCGGGAGGGTCTCACTCTGCTCTTTTCAAGGACAGCACTAGGTGCCGCCCTATACTGGCAGGTGTTGGCACGTAAAACAGCCTCACGTTCTAGTTCAAGTTGTTGGCGATGATGAGAGTCAGTACATTTACAGAACGAGCCTCAGTTTCTGAGCACTGCAGAATCTGGATGTCTGTGTCGGCGAGTAGAGGCCGTGACAGGCCAGATCTCCAGCCCATAATGCACCGTGGGTAATCCAAGCAGAAGTATTTTGAGACTAATTGCAAGCTGTTTTAGTCTGCTCGTTATTAATAACAGAAAACACTTGAATCTGGGTAATTCATAGAAATAGAGGTTTAACCAGGTGATGGTCTGAGGCCCAGGTCCAGGGTCCGTCTGTGGCGGGTCTTCTGGCTGCGTCACAGCACAGCGGAGGGCGGGAGCCGGGCGGCCGTGTCCGTGGGCCTCCTTTCCTCTCTCTCAGACCCACCAGGAGTCAGTCACGGGCCTCCACCCTGTTGACCTTGATTCTCAGCTCTCCCCAAAGGCCCCAGCTTTCAACGCCAGAGTCAGGTCAGGTTCCCACCCTTTAATCCTGCCGTGACTAAATCTCAACACGGGAATCGGAGGGAAACATTCCAGCCACAGCGTATTCCAACACACCTGCTGACCCGGCCATCTCCACACAGCAGACACCTGGAAAACTCCATCTACCCGGGACGCACCTTCTAGCCCCTGCACCCCGCAGGGTAACTGACATACGTTCAGTGCTGAGCCAAGAGAGGACGAAGACGCAGCCCCGACCTCCGGGAACCAGGTCTGGTGAGCTGTGTGGTGAGCAGGATTTCTGGGGGCAGCTGGAGAGCACAGCTCGGCAACCCGCCCGGGGGTGGAGAGGATGGCGTCGGCGGCCCAGGAGCCCTCGGAGGGGTCTTCAGCCTGGGGAGAACAGCCTGGGGAAGGCCGATGGCTGTGTGCTCCCAGCCAGGAGGACCAGATGGGCAGGGACGGTGGGACGCCAACAGCATGGTGTGGGGTCGGTCAGAGAGTGGCAGTAGAGAAAGGCTGTCACTAGTGCCACAGCGGACGGCCGGGCTGCAGAGCAGAGGGTCCTGATGGCACCTGTGGCATTACGATGAAATCAGGCAGTATTAACTAGGGGAGGGAGAGAGGTCAATCTGTGATTTAGGAGAAGTAAATGCTGTGGGTGAGGGAGACTAACCAAACGGAGTTACCTTTTCCCTCTCTCTCTTTTCTTTCTCTTTCTTTGTAAAAATAAGGTTATTTCTAGCACCTATTCTCGTACTCTGAGGGCTGACCCCTCCATCCCCCTGTATTCCCTGGTCTCCTCTTTCTCAGCCACCTACCCTCCCTGCCTCGTTTGAAGTGACGGCCTGTCTGAGTTCAACGTCACCAGATGGCAAAGTGTCTAGAGTCTGGACGTGTCGTGAGCTATGTGAGACATGGGAGATCGTCAGAGGCCACTCGTGAGAGTGCTGTGCCGCTTACTAATACCTTCGTGGAAAGAGCAGTAAGGAAAAATTCATCCAGGACTCAGAAGAAGCATAACTCAGTCTTCTTTTCTCCTTCATCTTCTTCTTTTTTTTTTAGAAAGGTTTTTGCTATAGGGTGTGTGTGCTTGAGAGATAGAGAGAGATAGAAAGTAAGAAATCACCACCACCACCCCACCCCACCCCCGCCCCGGGAGGATGGCCATGCCCAATCCCCTCTCCTCCATTCTCCTCCTGGGTTCTGGGGCATGCACACACACAGCCAGCCTGAGTTTTAAGCCGCTGGGTCTGGGATTTGAACCACGGTTGACTATGTGAATCCAGTGACATAACCATTATGCCATCTGCTGGTCCCTCGTCTGTATTTCTAGTGCAATGTGTGGCATATATGGTAGAATCCGTTTCTGTACGTAGCTGGAAAATTAAGGCAGACAGTTGTTGAAATGGCTCCAGCTGTGGGGCCCTGTGCGGCTCTCCGAGGTGACCGGTCCTCACCAGGAGGCGAGGTCTGGTATTGCCCAGTGGGTCGCAAAGGACAAGGAGCCAACGTGGCAGGCGGCAAGCAAGTTGTGAGTGTGTGTCCTCCGCTCCGAGAGAAGAAGCCACCGCAGTCCAAGCCACCGCCCCGAGGAACGGGCTCCGTCTTCTCCAGACTGCTCAGCGGTGGGGACGGCGACAGCCTCTCCCTGAGCCTGGTCCTGGAGACTGGCTTCCGAGCCGATGATGTCAGCGGAGCGGATGCAAATGAGCCGTGCCCTCACGTGGCCGCTATTTTTAGCCCTTACAGTATGCGATTTCTCTCAAGGACAACAGGAACGTTCATAAACTATGCATAGGTCATGATGGCACTTAATGGAGAAATAACCATTTGTTAACAGAGCATTAAATGTTTAATAGTCCATTAGCATACAGATCTTTTAAAAAATATTTGGGAGTATTTTCTAATATGCCTCGTTCCATTCACCAGATGTGTGTCTCAGTATTGAAATTCATAAAGGTGCCTAGTCTTTGACCCTACCGGAGTCTAGTAGGTTTTTCACCTAATTCTCTGAAAATGTCAAGCTTAATCACTCTGTAATTATCAGTTAACCGTTCAGCTGTGTCTCCTCACGGGCCCTCTGCATCAGCACTAGAACAATTAGACACTGAATCACGTGCTCCCGGCACGGGAGGAGTGGAGCGGCTACGCCGGGCCTCCTGGAAAGAGGTCTCCGCCATCCGAGAGGCTGCACCTCCTGAGCTGCAGGACGTCGGGCGCTCCTCGGTCCTTCCCCCTGTGTCCTATACCCGGAACTCCTGGCTGCGCTGGGATTTTACCTCGCTCTGTCTCAGCAAGGGGAAAGGAAAGCGGGTTTAGGAACAGGAGGCAAAATAGAGAAAGCAGTGGGTGGTGTTGCTATCCAGAGCTCTGCCAACGGGGCTGAGAAGAGCTGCAGAGCAGCGAGAGCCAGAATCTCTGCAGCCAGTTCCGCCCCGCGCGGGTTCAAGCAAGATCGCTTCGCTGCCAGGGAACATGGAGGCAGGGCTGCTCAGCGGGGCAGGAGGGCAGGACACAGGACCCTCAGACCAGCTCAGGATGCAGTGTTTCCTCTTCACAGGCCGCTCCTCACTAAAGCGGAGCTTTCTTGCTGTCTGGAGAAAGCAACGTGAAATGAACTAATCAGTATTATTTTAAGATTACTCCTTTATTTCTTCCATGAGTGAGAGAGACAGAGACTACATCATCAACGGAGGCTTTTTATTTATTTATTTATTTTTTAAATTTTGCCAAAGGGCATGTGTGCTTGCTGGATAGAGAGGCAGAGAGAGAGAGAGAGAGCATGCCCCGTGGGGAGTGGTCAGGTCACAATCCCTTCTCCCCCATCTCCCCTTCCTTTTGGAATTTGGGGCATGCAGGCACAGGGACCTGGGAGTGTTTTTCAAGCTGCCAGGTCCAGGGCTGAAACTGGGCAGTTGGCCATGCGGAATGCAGCTCCCTTAACCACCGTGGTGGGCTGCCTCCCACCCCCAGCAGAGACTCATGGCCAAGACGAACTCAACATCAGCCAGCCCTGCGTCATGGCACGGGTGCAGCCAGCGTCCTCAGGGAGGCGTCTGCGCGTGAGCCCAGAGCCTTCCACCTGGTCAGCCTTGCAGAGCGTCACATTTCACTCCCCCGCCGGGACGGAGAGGGCTGGAGAGCGATGCCTGCTCCGGAGAAGGAGGTCAGAGCACCAAGTCCATGGGCAGAGCTCCCGCCTCCATTCCCATGAGGGGAATGATCACAACGCTTTGGCCAGAGAAGGGAATGAAATATTCATTATTACAGAAAGTCCTGTCCATTTTGCTTTCTCATAGCACTTGTGTCTCCCTTTTACAAACACCGCCAGAGGCTTTAGACTAAGAGTATTTCTGAGAGATCAATAATAATTACAATAGTAAAGAAGAAAACAGATCACAAGTTGGCATCGCCTTTTAAATTAGACTAACCAGTGAGAGTCATAGATCACAGGCATTTAGAATATCCAGCCTGGCAGGGACCTGAGAGTTTGGCTAAGCTGAGTCCTTTGTTTTGCAAATGATGAAATTAGCAGGAGTTACAATACTTCCCCAAGGTAGCAGCTCTAGCTGACAGACAGCTGCTCCCAGAAACAGTATCTTCACTGCCAGAAGCAAGGTTTCATGTTAGTCTTATTTGTTATCAATAACAATCAGAATAATAGCAATTACATTTCCCTAATCAAACAGCTTGAGGTAGTTTTGTATTTGGAATGGAAAATGATGAACACAAACCTAAGAGGAGAGAGGGTGGGTGCACATAGAAACAAGTTCTTTTAAACACTAGAAATGGTCAAGTGGAGGCTTTAGGACTCGCGTTAGCATTTTCTTGGGTTAACCAGAGATGTGTTTTAATTAGCAACCTTATATAATTTTTAAAACTCAGATGTATTGGGACCAGCAGTTAGCGTAATGGCTATGTCGCTGGATTCCCATGTAGTCGACTGTGGTTCACGTCCCGGACCCAGTGGCTTAAAACTCATGCTGGGCGCGTGTGCGTGCGTGCCCAAGAGCCAGAGAGGAGAATGGAGGAGAAGGGATTGCGGTGTGGCCATCCCTCCTGGGGGGTGATTTCTTGCTGTCTCTCTGTTTCTCTCTGTCTGTCTGGTGAGTGCATGCGCCCTATCGCAAAAACCTCTCCCAAAAAACAAACAAACAAAAACAAACAAACAAACAAAAAAAAAACTCAGATGTATTGGGGCCAGCAAGTGGCATGGTGGTTAAGGTGCTGGACACTCCCATATGGCTGACCACGGTTCAAGTCCTGGACCTGGTAGCTTGCTTTCTCACTTTCCCTCTTTCTGTCTCTCTCTGTCAAATTAAAAGTAAAATGAATGAATAAATTAAATTTAATAAATAATTTTAAAAAAACTCAGATGTATTTAACAAACTTTAGCTACATGCATTTATCATATTGACAACATTGAGGCCTTTAGTAATTATATCATTCTTGTTTCTGATACATTGTAATATTTTATATCCATTTGTATTTGTCTTTCTGCATCTCAAATGCAAACCAACTGCCTTAATGTTATAATGAGTTACAAATCAGAATATACTTAAGTCAAAACATGTAAAATTCAAGATTTAGAATCTCATAAGTTTAATGGACTTATTTATAACTCTGAACATTGTATAGACCTTTTCACACTTACTAAATTCTGTGTGTTTTAATTTGCCAGTGTAGGTCTGTATTCAAATAAATTTCCAGGGTTGAATATAATTTTTAGAAAGTAAAATGATTCCAACTACTTAATCACACTCCCATTTGGATGACCCGTGTGGGCGTGGAGTTAATACCTCCCTGAAGTGAGTGGGTGAAGGAGGGACAGTTCACGTTGTTGGTGTTCACTGCAGTTTCATTAAGAACTGATTTCTTAGTCTAGCTTCTTTTTCTGCATCTTTTCTCACATTCTCCTTTAGGAGAAAGTCTCATAAAATCCAATTCAAGCTCATCTGTAACTACCTTTGCACCTGTGTTTTGGGGACAAAATGGAAAGGACTGGAAAGAAGGTACTTTGTGCCTCAACCTGTGGAGGTTGGCATTTCTATCAAGAATAATGACGACCGAGGTGAAACCATGAACTGATAGATGTCTCTCTCATTCTCCGCTCCTCCTAATCAACATGCAATCATTACAGCATGGCGTATTGGAACTCTTATTTTCTAGAAAAAATAGTAAATTGCCTCAGCCAAGATCTTGTCTAACGAGTCTTCACCTCCTTGGAGCCCATCCTTGTAACATAGCTTTTGTGTTGATAATTGTCTCTAAAATCTCTTTGCAGAGGGGCAGCCAGTGGAGCTTAAGGTGACTGGACCCCATGGATCTACGACCTACTACTGTGTGGTTCAAGGCCCGAACCCACTGGCTGGAAAAACACACCAGGCCACTGCGCATGCATGCCCCAAATCCTGAGCGGAGAATAGAGAAGGAATTGTGGTGTGCCCATCCTCCCTAGGGAGCGGTTTGTCTTTTCATCTCTCTCTCTTTCTCTGTCTCTCTCTGGTAAGCGCATGTGCCCTCTAAGGAGGTGGAGGAGAAAGTAGGCAGTGTGGTGGTTAAGGTGCTGAACTCCCACGTGGCTGAGTGTGGTTTCTGTTCTAGACCTGGCGGCTTGAAAAATCACGCCAAGCACATGTGTGCATGCTCCAAATCCCAGGAGGAGCGTGGCGGGGAAGAGACTGTGGCACAGGGGGAAGGGTTCCCCTCTCTTTCTCTCTCAGTTTCTCTCTGACAAACGTGCATGGCCTCTAGTAGGAAACAGAAAATCATACAAACAAAAGCACAGCACCCTGACACCTGGGCTGGTGGTTGACAGTCCTACACGAGGGGGCTCACTCCGTGCGGGGAGGTGGGAGCAGAGCCGGCTGGGAGCGGTCGGCAGGCCCGTCCGCGTTAGGATGGTGAAGCTGCCGCAGGGCCCCACAGCACAATTCCGCGGGGCTGGCTGCCAGTACGGGTGCCGGTTCACGTTGCCTGGGCACGTGTGTACCCAAGCACGAAGTCTGCCTGTGAACGTTGGCCGACCCACTCTGCAGGGCTGGGAAAACATTACACCTCTCTTCAAAGAAACCAGAGGTGCCAGATACGGCATAGGAAAGAAACGTGATTAAGAGAATAAATCCTATTGAGTTTCAAGTTCTTCACTACAATTTATTTTCTATTTTTTATTCTTGCTTAGAGAGAGACAGAAGAGAAGAAAAAATGAAAAATGACCCTTTGGGGGGGGGGGATGGTCACACCTCAATCCCTTTTCCTCCATCCTCCTCTCAGGATTTTGGGCATGTACGTGGAAGCACCTGCCCTGTTTTCAAGCCACCAGGTCTAGGACTCGAACTACATAGTCAGCCATGTGGGATCCAGCTGCCTTAACCTCCATGCTACCTGCTGGGCCTTCACTATAATCTTGATAAAGGCAGGAAGCCTAAGAAGCTAAAAACAAAAGCATTTGGGAGTTTGACGGTGGCTTTAAGCCTGCTGGGGCATCAGCTCCATTGCAGGCTGTGTGTTTGCATTCCTTTGTGTGTTCAGGGAGTCTGTGCTTCGTGGCCTCTGGGTACCAGGTACCAGGACAGACAGGTGACAAAAGCAAGCCAGGCTCTCCTGGAGCTCCAATTCCATTGAAGAGGAACCGGCACTAGCCATGCAGTATTAACAATTTCTCCAACTTTAGGACAACCGCAGGTAGCAGTCCAGTAAATATTCGCACATTTCTGGATCATATGGTTTTTCAGAAACCTAGATGCATCTTACATTCAGATGCTGGTAACTGCTCTGTGGCTCGCCGAGGCCGATCACCTGCTGGCCGCAGTTGACTGGTTGAGCTGTTTGGGCCTTCCTCCGTCTCCGGCTTCATGTTCCTTAAGTCCAGGAGGTTGGATTGGGTGGACAGCAAGGCATTATTGCCCTCCGTTCAGCTTATTACCACCGTGGCCTTCTGCTCTCTGTCAGCGCCTGCTCCAAATAGATTTAAAACTCGAAGCCTTGGACGTCAGGCGTGAGAAAGAATGTGGAGCCTGCCCTCGACCTCTTCTCTTTCCTTCCACGTTTACGACACACGAAGCAAGTCTCAAGGAACGTGCCCCTCAGTCTCACAGCGTCAAGGAGGAGGGGTCTGTGTAAACAAGGAGCCTGCTGCTTCTCGCAGCGTGCAGTCCCGGGAAGCCGTCCACCAGCCTGGATCCCAGGCTGCGGAGCAGAGGTCTGCATCCTCCCCGGTGCCGTGTGCCTTCGCAGAGGTTACTGTGGCTCCTTAACCAAGTCACAGACCCATGCAGGCAAAGCAACCGGCTCTATACAAAACGCCGTAAGGCCCTTGCTCACTGTCTGGGTTCCAGACACGCTGGCCCACTCCAGCCTTGGTGCGGTCTAACCAGCAGGGGAGGTTTTCTTGCAAAACAGGAGATTCTACTGGAGCCTTTGCTCAAGGCATCGATAGTTACATTCCTTCATAGAAAGAAGAAGAAAAATCCTCACAAAATATATTCTTTCCCTGGCCTTAAATCTCCTAGAGCTGAAAGGCAAACGGGAAAGGTAGAGCTGGGTTTCCTCTCACTGAGGTTTTCGATTCATCTCACTTTGCTGGGATCGCAGCGCCTCGGCTCCCACCCCTGCAGTCCACTTAGTGGAGCGCACGAGGGGCCTGTAGCCATGTTCCCGCCGTTCTCCGCTGTGATCTTCCATCAACAAAGAGACTTCGTCTGTGGCAGACACAGGATGGCAGTCACAGTCTAAATGCAGGGTGTAGACAGCCTTTGCTTTTTTCTTTTTAATTGAACTCTACTCCAGAAGCATTAAGAGAAAACATCGGCTCTCTAGATCTCGAAGCCTGAGTGTCTCTTTTGGAAACTGTGGGGTCAAGTTTCAACCATTATGATGCAGAAAATGAAACCACATATGATATTGAAAACAGGGGAGTCGTAGAAAGGCTTTGAATGCACAATGATTGTTTCTCCCTCACAGACAGGGAATTCAAACAGGACGAGAGCAGTCGCCGGAGCTGATTCTGCACTGTGGCATACCGCCTCGCGTTCCAAGTGCGTGCTGTGCGTCGGCTGCAGTGGTGCCTGGGACCCCGAATCCTAGCCTCACAGAGCTTGTAAAACTACAGAGGAGGCAGGCACACAGACTCAACATACAAACCGCGACGTACCCCAGCGGTACGGCACACTCGGAGAATGTTGGGCAGCAAAGCCTGGCGGTGTCTTGGAGTCTCAGACATCTCCCCGAGGAGAAGACATTCGCACCGACACTTGTAAATGCTTAGGGTTGGCTGAGTCCTCATCCTATGCTGCTTCCTGTAAGGAAATCCCACAGATCGAGTCTTTGTTTGACTCCTCAAAATCGATCTGTTCGGCAGGGAAACAGGGCACTCTGTGCTACTGGGCTGCGCTGGTGGCAGAGTCCACAGCTCTCCTACTACAGCATGTAAGCAACCGAGCTCTTTTCAATCTGACAAAATGAAGTTTGACCGCAGGGATTTCTGGACCCACAGGGTGGAGGGTTGAGACAGTAAGGAGGACAGAGTCCTGGTGCATCTCGTGCTTGAGCCTCGTGAAAGCACCAACACCCCATCACTGAGGAGGGCAGCAGGCGTTTACAGGAACCACAGAGACTGGTTTTCTGAGCTGGGTATAAAAACCTGCACAGGTACAAGTATCTCACAGCAAGCGGGATCGTGTCTTCCATTCCCAGAGTCCACTGGACTGTGTTCTTTTGGTTGGATGGCAATATTAACAGTAACCTAAATGTTTGTTTGGTAGGAATTGCTAAGGGGAACAGATGTCCAGTTTAAAGTGGTAGAAAGGAGAATTGGAGTGAGGGTGAAGCTTTAAGTTATTTACCTGCCATCTACCATGCAGTTATTTAGTTTAAAGATGTTCTTGGGACCAGCAAGTGGCATGGTAGTTAAGGCCATGGCTGCCTATGGTTTGAGTCCCAGAACTGGTGGCTTGCTTTCTCATTTTCCCTCTCTCTCTGTGTCAAATTAAAATAAATGAATGAATAAATAAAATTAAATAAATACATTTTTAAAATTTTCTTTTAATCATGGGCTGTTCTCTGGGGTTACAGGATGATCAGAATCAAAAGATATAATGCCTGGGGCCAGCAGGTAACACAGTGGTTAAGGCACTGGACTCCCACATGGCTGACCTCGGTTCAAGTCCTGGACTTGGCACTTGAAAATCATGCTGTGCATGTGCATGTGTGCCTGCCCAAAATCTCAAGAAAAGAATGAAAGAGAAGGGATACAGTGTGGCCATTCCCCGGGGGGTGATTTCTCACTTTCCCTCTCACACTGTCTCTTCCTCTCTGGCAAATGCATGTGCCCTATGTCAAAAACCTAAAGAAAAAAAGAACAACAACAAACAGAAAGGGTGCAATGCCCAAGTGTAGAGGATCAGATATAATAAGCAAGGCAGGTCTGTTTTCTTTCAGCACAACAAGGGAGCCTCTGTCAACACAGAAGGATGCTGATCCTGAAAAGAAGACAATGTGAAGAGTAAAACCAACGTGGTTTTGGTTGTTGCTTTTGTTTTGTTTGTGAGTACAACTGCACTGCCTGGTCTCTTAGTTTCCGCTTAGTTGGTGGCAAATATTTAGCAATCCAATCTCTCTCCTTTTCAAAGTCAGGTATCCTTGTAAACCCCTACCAGGGGGAACAAGAGCAGCTTCCAAAGTGTGTACCAAGCCCCGAGGTAAGTTCTACTCGAGAATGACTCATAGAATTGCAGATTTAGCAGAATTCGCGGGACTTCATGGTTAGCTCCTCCTTCCTGTTCCTCTTGCTTCTCACCTACGGACCAGGAAGAGAACCCGCACTGCGTTCCCGACTCTGACAGCCATCGGGCACGGAGGGCATGTTCTACTCCCACTATTGGCTGAGTTTACCTTAACCCAGTCAATCCTAGAAAATGTTTGGGAAAAAAGTTTAATGAAAATAATTACAATGATGACACCGGAAAATAAACAATGATAAACCTTAATCCTAGCACCCCACAACTGCTCGTCACGCCTCTAACTTTCCAGTCTGTCTATGCACACTCAGTTTACCAATTGTAGTTTACGTGATGCTTTGCATTCTGATTTTTTTTCCTTTTATGATTATATTTCAAACATTTAAAAAATTCAATTTTGAAAAGCTGTAACTCTGGTATTACTCTGCCAAGGTCTGAAGAGGCACTTACTGCCTGATGAATCCCCACAAATCATTCCAGGCTCTGTCAGTCTCCAATGTCGCCATTTAGTAAGAAGTGGAGGTAAGAAATAAAGAAATAATGTAACCCTCGAGGGACAAAGACAACGGAGTTGCCAAGTGCTGTTGTCTGACAAGGCATCTCTAGAGAGGCTAGGCTGAGAGCCACACCAATTACTGAAAGCGTTTTGAGAAATCAGAGACCCTTCAAGTGGGGGAAGGAAGACATTAAGAATAGTGTGGTCTGTAGGCATCTGCTCCTTTTCCCAAGAATATGGTCACGGTAATGGCTTGGAGTATCTCCAAAAGCACCCTCTCTCTCGGTCTGTGACGGAAGGGGTGTGCTCACCTTCCTGCTTTGGCGGAATCTTGCAGATGTTGCCCTACAGAACTGGAGGATTTTGTGACCGGCCCTTCCTGTCCCTGCGTTGACGAGTCCTGTCCTTGTCCTGACCTTGCAAATAGGGCTCTCTACAGAACCTGCAGCTACCTGAGCCAGGCCGCTTCTGAAATAGTGTCGTCCAGGTGAAAGCGGCATCGCTGCCTGGCATAGGAACATGCAAACACACGTGTATTTTGTGTGTGCATGTGTGTGTGCATATGAAGTCATCTTATCATTTTTTGAGGTACAAAGAAGACAAAATGTCCACCTTTTTAAAGTTCTGCTCTCAGGTTGGTATTTCTGCTTAGGATGTGACGAGTGGCAAGAAGACGGTTTCGGTTAAGATGCAGCTGGTAGGAGAGGGAGTGCCTGGAGGTCCGGCTCACCCTCAGCTTTGGAAAGGTAGGCTGTGGTGAATGGTGATCTGAGAGGCCAAAGCTGTCTCTGTGGGCTGGAATGAGAGACAGAAACGGGAAGAGCAAGTCCCACCCTTTTGGTTGCCTGGGCACCCCTGGCATAGCTGCTTTATTTACAGAAGGGGTTTGTCAGCTGGTAGAAATCAGCAAAGGCCTGAATCCTCAGAAAAACCAGAGGGAGCTTTTCTTACCCCTCCAGGCTCCTGGGACAGGTCTTACCTGTTTCCTTTCTTAGAATACAGGGTGGGCTCTCTCAACGCCATCTGGGTTTCCCTCCAGCTCGGATGCTTTTGGTCCTGGGACTTACTGCTGGTGGGCCTTGCACCACAGGGACAGGGCTCGGGGACACACTATGAGGGGAAAGGGGGCCGAAGTCCAGCAAGAGCTCAGTGCCACTGGGCCAGGGCAAACATGGCATCTGCGCGGTACTCTGTAATCCTTGCTGTGGGGTAAAAGGTCCTCCTGCAAGTTTTTGGGGAGGACACGAATCGGGGATAAACACTTGTCCAGTGTTCTCTAGGCAATATGCCACAGATGCAGGGAAGGGACACAAGTTTCTTTGACTCCAAACCCAATCCTTATTTGATTTTTATTTTGTTTCTAATTGACCCGTAATAATGGTACATATTTATGGGATACAGTGCAACTTTTGATACACATGTACATTGTGAAGAGTCAAATCACGGTACCAGTCCATCTCTCACCTCTTACATTTGTCATTTGAAGTAAGCCAGCCTGACGCTGAGCAGGACTGCAGTCATTTTGAAGTTAAGAATGTCCTCTACTGAGAAAATGAGAACCACCTGACCAAGTGCTGAGTCACAGGGAGGTTGTTTGAAGAATGGTCAGATGAGAAGCTAGAAGAGGATATTTGAAGAAAAACAGGAATCAGTATAAAATGATTAACTTTGAGGTGAGGAATGATTTTCACGTGGTCGTAGCTATAAACACTGAGCACATGCTCAGCTTGTTAGGACAGGCTGCTGCTGTCTGCTGTCTCCCTGTAACCAGTTCGCAAAAATCAACTCCCTTATTCTTCAGCCTCTGCTTCTTGTTTCATTGACCGTGGGTAGAAATAGATGGACTTAGTTGGCTGGAAACAATTTCTCTGTGGTGACAACATTTAAAATCCTGTCATCTAAATGTTTTGAAATATGTGAGAGAACTTCAAAAGTATATGGAAAAGTTGTATCATGAGAAAGCTATTCATGAAATTCATTATTTTTGCACCAGAATAAACTAGAGTTTTAATTCCATTTTTCCATTAACTTTTCGTGCTTCCTGCAGTACAATATTGCTAGCCATAAACACCCTACAGAGCCCTGGCTCAGCAGGACGTACATCTCCTGATCAGCGGTCACTTTCTACCCACTAACCAATCCTCCCCTCCCCAGACTTCGTGCAGACCACAAGCCAAGCACAGGGTCCTGTGGCATATTCTGCTGTAGAACCCGCTACCTGATGGACAGGAGTGAGAGTGGAGCAGTTTTGACAGGAATGGGCTTTGGAATCGTGTCACCTGCACAGAGATCAACGAGGATACGGAAAGGCCTTTAGCCCCATCGGAGATATTGCTAATGGTGAGACTCTCCTCCTCTTCTGGAAGCACTTCTTTCAGTGACCACATACTTGTGCACAGGTGGCTGTTTCCTGTTACGCTGCAGACTGTATGCCATGTCATCGTTCCGCTGTTTCTAAGATTAACATTCTCTCACGAACGTGCTGGGAGTGCTTCAGTGACCCCACATCCCCCAGCTCTGCCCTCGTCTCTCCTCTCTCCACACTTGTAGACAATGTGACAAACGTGAAGGTTCCAGAGAGCCGAAGGAGGTCTAGAGGCTGGGAAGGAAGGGGTGGGGAGACAGGCATTGACTAATGGCTAAGAGAGCAACTCCTAGTGTCATGAAGTACTGTAGGGTGAACACACTTAGCGACACCTTCCCGCATATCAGAGAGCAACCCTCCAAAAAGACTTTTGAATGTTCCCAACACAAAGCAATGACAAAAGATTGAAATGGTGGATTTACTCATCACCCTAATTTAATCAATTGCCCACTGTTTTCTTATACTAAAAATCATATTGTACTCAACTATGTGTGATTATTATGTTTCAAGAAATAGGAATAACAATAAAAGTTTTCTTTTTTTATAATTACTTAACTTTGTTTATTCATTCATATATTTTAATTTGATCAGACAGAGACAGAGAAAGAGAGAGAGAGAGAAAGTGAGAAAGCAACCCACAAGGTCCAGGACTTGAACCGTGGTTAGCCATGTGCGAGTGTCCAGTATCTTAACTACCACGCCATCTGCTGGTCCCGTAATAAAAGTTTTCTAATGGAAAGAAAACAAAAGTTACATGGAGTTCAAATGCAATTTATTTTTCTAGTATATTTCTTTTTGGAATAGGTCAAAAATGGGATATATTGATTCTATAAAAATTAAAACATTCAGAGTTTTGATTCTCTCTCTCTCTCTCTCTATTATATATATATATATATATATATGCATATATTCTTTCTGAACAAGGCATGCATTTATGGCTGATTTACTTTGCAAATACTGCACCTTGAGTCATTGATCATACATGTTAGAGTAATGCCTCATCTATATTTCATTTGTTTGATAAGAAATCTATATACTTCTAGCTCTATTTGCCATATACAAAAGTATATTATATTCTCATAAAAATGTGAAAGCAAAGGCTTCACTTACAGCTTAATTCTAATCAGGAAACATAAATGGTGTATTAATGGGAGGAGAGGGCAGCTCCCCTCACTCACTGCCACATGTGCCTGTTAATTTGATGAGAGTGTTTTGTGGGATGAGAGGGATCAGCCCCACTCCCAGACCACGCTGACGTGGGCTGTTGCCTGATTGACCTGGGCCTGCAGGATAATCAGCTACAACTCCAGAAAGCTTATAATCTGAAGGCTCTTATTTATCCCCAGAGAATTAACAGAGTGAAGTTATCTGGAGGCAGCAAGGCTGCATCCCAAGCTGCCCCATGGGTTTACGGCCAAGATGAACTGCCCAGATACCCACACACTCAGCTGTCCAGAGCTCTGCCCTTGCCCTAGCTGACTAAGGTCACTTGTTTTATAACGGTTATTTATTGCAGATTGGATCTGTCTGGTTTATTGTTCTGCTACAACCTTCCTAATCATTTTCCCTTTAACTGGGCAGTCTGATGATCACAAATGGCCTTAGGATTTGGATGTCACTGGAGAGCTGAAAGGCAGGTAGAGCTCCCCTCACCCCTGCAGCAGGCCCCAGGTGCTCAGGTGCTTGGTCTATACCTGCGTCTTCCTGGTGGAGGTGGGGCTGTCCTGGCAGGCAGCCAGGGCTGCTGTGCACGTGACCGAGTCAAAGCTCTGCCCTTGCCCGGCGCCCAGGGAAACAGCTGCCCACACTAGGCACTAACCGGCTTAGACGAGCCTGGTTAAGGTGCACTCCTGACACCACGGCTGGTTAATCCCTGAGTCAGTGCTGGGCGCACAGGCTGAAGGGCTGAGCTCTGGAAGGAACCTCTGCTCCTGAAGCCACAGGCCCCAGTCAGCCACTGCAGGGCTGTGAGTGCACACGGAGAACTTGGGGGCCTGAACAGGACGGGTCTGCCTGGGCTCAGGCATCTCTCCGCCCTTCGCTGCCATTTTCATGTTGATCCCTTTCAGCCCCAAATGGCACAGTCACTGCTTATGTGGAATCGCAAACTGACGGGTGGCTGTGCCCAACGGGTGCCGAGCGTGGGAACTCGGGCCCTCCCAAACCACAGCACATCTGCCTGGCCCTCGGGCTGGGGCTGCCGGCTCAGAGGGGAGTCGGGGTCCCACGGTCCCAAGCAGGGTTTTGTGCTGTTCAGCTGGTCCTGCTGCCTCCCACTGTTGTGACGCTGTCATCTGTCAAGGGGGCTGACAGTGCCTAGTTCTCCGTTGTTAATAATGAATGAAAGGAGACCAGTCACCGAGCCTCACACATACTCGGTGCCCAGTGAATATTAGCTTAGAAATGATCAGCTAATGTAATCATGTATACAGCCTGGGCTTGCGAAGTGTGCTTGGTCCATGCTAATTAGCTTTACTGATAATAACAATTCCATGTACCCCGTGTGATAGGAATCAGGGTCAGCCCTCGCAGGGCGGTTGACCAGGTGACCAGCTGACAGACGGAGAGGCACTTGTGGAAATCCGAGGGTGGGCAGGCAAGGGAGGCCCACGTTGGCAAGGAGATCCTGTCCACTGATCCAGAAAGACACAGGCCCAGGAAGGACCGGACAGAGGCCACTGTGAAACCGGAGGGAGGTTGCCTGCTCTTAGAGAAGCCTCGGCCAAAACCCAGAGGAGAAGTTTTGGATTGCTCAATAGGGATCACATTTAAATTTCTAGATACCAAAATGAGTTTGAAGATGTGAACCAGGGCAGAAAACGGGCGAAGGTAACCTAGACAGACAATATCTCACCACGAGTAGCAGAAGCAATGGGAGGGCCTAGAAGCCGGAGGGCAGGCTGGGCGTTAGTGCTGTTTGTGATCTCTGCCACGTGGTGGACGCCTTGCAAAGTGTGGGACAATTTCAGCCACACGATTTATTATAAATGTGACAGATGGAGGATACCTTTCTTCTCTTCTGCCGTGAAGAGCCTGAGGGCGGAGTGGCTACGGACTAGTCCTGGTCACAGGGAGGTAAAGAGCACCGTCCCGCTGGAGTCTGGGTCTGCGGCAGTTCCAAACCAAGCCTTCCGCTATGAGATTGTGGAGAGCTGCTCTTCAAGCTGTATTTTTAACTTTTGGCAACTTCTTACATTTGCAGTCCCTGAACCTCCCACTGGGAGGAACTTGAGCAGACGAGATGATACCCATGTCCTTAATTGGCCACATGCAGTAGATGGAACAGAGAAAGGAAGCGAGCCATGGGAAAGCATTTATAAATATGAGCTCTGACTGGGTTAATACTTAATTTCAAGATATTATATTATTGTACCACCATAAGTCATTTGACAAACAAGCTGAAGGCATAATTTGAGCCAAAAAAGGGGAAGAAACAGGGCTATCATTACTATTTTCCTACCAGTTACGTTTGGGCTTAAAATAGAAGACATTTCAAAACCCACATGGCCAGTAGTTGTTCATTCATTTTCTATAGGACACATGTGCTCACCAAAGAGAGACAGAGAGAGGCAAGCTGAGAACTCACCCCCTGAGAATAGCCAAGCCACAGTCCCTTCTCCCCCATTCTCCTCTTGGAATTTTGGGATGCGTGCACAGGGACCTGGCGTGTCTTTCAAGTGGCCAAATCAGAGACCTGGAAAGCTCAGTGGGCCACATGGGACCCGCTGGCTTAACCTCTGTGCCACCTGCTGGCACTAGCAGTCACTCTGAAAGGGAACTTAGGACCCGCCCCGCAGCACAGTGGTTGAGCCCTACGCACAGGGTACCTGATCCCAAATGGCTGGCTGAGGTTGGATGATCACCTCATGGCTTGGCGAACATACCAGGTGCATGCGTGTGCCTGCCCAGGACCCTGATGGGGTGGAGCGAAAGGAATTGTGGCATGACCAGGCGCTTGTGGGTGCTTTCTGTCTCTCTCCCTGTCTCTATTCTGGCAAGTGCACGTGCCCACTGGCAATAACTGAATCAGTAACACAGGATTACAACTCGCTAGTGAGGTCAGGAATAGGGGTTCTTGGAATAAGCATCTCTACATCCCAGTAGCCTCTGCAGCTGCCATGGCAGTGAGAGCCCCTCCGGCAGGGAGTGCGGCCCTGGTCTCTCTCCTGACGGGTCCTTATACATTTAAGGCCTTCCAGTGACATCTCATTTGGAAACACAAAGGTCATCGTGAGTGATAGAAGTCACGTGATTCCAGAGCAATGAGCTCCGCTCGCAGAAATCAGAGCATCAGCCTGGGAAGATTTATTCCGCCTCCCTGACTCATAGATCAGATCAGTAAAGTTAAAGACAATATTTGGTTTGCCAAAGATCGCTCAGTTAGAGAATGGCAAATCTGGAGCCCTGTCTCCTGCTCTGCCCACGGTCCTATGCTCTCCTTGCTCAGGGAGGAGATACCCTGGATACTTACGGGGTATCGGCCGCTGCCTTTTCTGGGTGGTGGTTAATTTGATCCTGCTCTCACTTGCTGAGCCTCTGTGCTGCCCCGAGCACTGTGCTGGGACGTCCACCACACTACAGGAGCACACTGTAAGGGGAGATCAGGACGCACCCAGTGCTGTGGTTTCCACACTGTCGGGAGTCCTACACGCCTCGCGTCCACTGTCCCCCATTATCTGATACTTGTGATACCTGCCGCTCTATAAAAACTGATGCTCATTTTATTATTCAGTTTCTCCCTCTTTGCATGCCGTATCAGTCTGTTACTGCATTGCTAAGAGAGATGCCTGAGACTGCTGTCAACTCAGTTCTAGTGTCTGGAAAGTCCAACGGCATAGGCCTGGACCCTCTGGCCTGTGTCCCAGCATGACTGACAGCGGACAGGATGTCAGGGCAGGCGCAGGAAGAGAGAGGGAGCTGTGGAAGGCTCTCATCGCAGCAGCCAGCTCTCGCGAGAACCACTCTTCTCTAGAGAGTTAGAGCTCACAGGGTCTCTGAAGACAGCATTCATGCATTTACTAGTGTCACAACCAGCATGATGCAGCCACTTCCTGCTAGGTCCCCCACCTCCCAACACCCAATTCACACATGAAACTGGAGGGCAGACGAGAGTCCAAACCGGCATGTCCTCTTCACAGCTGCATCATCAGAGCATCGCGCAGGCTGCTTCTCCTAGCACAAACACCCGTTCCTTCTTCCTCCCTGTCTCTTCCATGTAGTTGTTCACAAAGGCCCATGCTTCCCCATGGATATAGGGTTTTCTATGCAGTGAATTAGTGGAATACCCTATCAGATTTATACCACTTGTAACTTTTTATCTTGCATTATACTTATGCATGCTTATGTCATTCCTTTTACTAAACTTAAGACACTTGGGCGACAAGTATGTCCGATTTTTCCCCATATTCCTATCATGCGGTCATTGCAGAGTGAAATCACTATAAACATCATGTAAATAAACCTAGAGATGGCATGATTTATTTGATGCAATTCAGCACTCATGTATCAAGTACCTATAATGAGCCTACTGTGGTAGGTAAATATGAGTGTTTGAGTGTTTGCTTTTTTTTTTTTCTTAAGAGAGAGATTTTTTTTCCTATAGGGTATGTGTGTGCTCATCATAGAGACAGAGACAAACAGAGACAGAAGGTGAGAAATCACCCCCCGGGGAGACGGCTGTGCTGCATTCCCTCCTCCTCCAATCTCCTCTTGGGATTTTGGGCATGCACGCACATGTGCCTGCAGTGACTTTGAAGCTGCTTGGACTCGAACCACCGTGGACCATGTGGGAGTCCAGCTACGTAACCATTACACCATCTGCTGGTCCCTGAATATGAGTTTTTAACTGATTAGTAAAAAGACTTAACCTTGAGCGTGTGGATGAGATGCCCTTTGGCTCATCTGAGAGCTGAGTGTTGAGGAGCTCTCAGAGATTACGGAAGCGGAGGAGGGATCATCAGATCATGGAGGGGTTGGTTTAGGCTGAGCTGTAGAGAACATTGTGGACGCTAGAAAACACTCTTGTTCTGTCTCAAGCTAGACTGCAGGGCAATGTAAACAAACCTTGGTTCTTCTTGACTCTCCAAACTCATTAACTCCAGATGAAGGTTGGGGTAACTGTTTTGGTTTGAGAAGCGCTATTTTGCTGTGTATCCTTGTGTATCTAGCTAATGCTGAGTTCACAGGTTTGAAGGGGAAGTCACCGTGCCAACTCTTTTCTTCTTCACTGTGAAATATTTTCTCAAGGCTAGGTTTTTTGTGTTATGGTCTTTCTGCACTGCTATTTAAGCAACTTCCTACAGAGTTCACACTAATTGCTTTACTTTCTTTCGCATCTCATGGCACTCACACGTGACCTTGTTAATTAACGCCCACCCTGCTCCGTATCTGCAGCAATGATTTCCAGCACTGCAGAACAAAAATGGGAGACACTGCGGCGGGTGGTCCCGCTCTCCTCTTCAAAGCAAGGCCGAGCACAGTTCCGACTGGCTTTTACTTTATTCACCTTTTTTTACTGAATTCACACGCACTCAAAACCAGCCCCATCCAATAGGGCTTCGTGAGCAAGTCAGTGTTCCGATTCTGTCTATACTCCTTGTAAAAACCAGCATTAGTAAAGCCTTCTGTGGGTCACAAAGCTCTCTCATCCATGTATTATCTCATTTGCTTCGAACAACTATTAAGAGGGTAATATAATTACCACATTAAAGATGAGAAAACTGAAGTTCAGAAAAATTATTGATAAACGGCCTGCTCATATTCATATAGTCAGTAGGTTGTAGCGCCAGGATCTGAGCCTAGGTTGGTTTTTTTTTTTTCAATTTCAAAAGCCATGATTTTTTTTCTCTGTATGACTCGGCATTCTCATGAAAGCAAAGACTTTGTAGCTATTCTGTGTTGACATCGAATATCCAACAAGTACTAAACTCTACAATAAGCAGAGCCCTCAAGCAGATCCTGCCTGTGTGTTCATGGTTAGTCCATGACAGAGGAGGCATCACCAATCGATGATGAAAGGGCCAGTGATTTAATAAATGGTGCTGGGAAAATAAGCTAGGTTTATGAGAAAAAAGAAATCAATTTATATCCTCATATAAAACTAAAATCAAAATAAAATCTAGATGAATTAAAGACTCCCATTAAAAAAGAAATAAGTTGGAAGAAAATATAAATGAGTGATTTTCTGATCCTTGATAAGGCGAACTGGCCGTGCTCAAGACTAATGGGAGCTATCTCAAAGGAAGCAATCAATACATTCGCCTAGATAAAATTTTAAACTTCTTCATGTCAAAACCATAAAGAATAGGTAGTAAAGGGAGAAAACATTTGCAACGTGTATGGCAGGGAAGACTTAATACCCTCGGTGTATGGAGAGCTCATGCCAGTCAGTGAGAGGAAAGAAAGACGGGAGATAAACACTTGCAATGTGTCCCACTATTAATCAGAAATATGAGACCAAAGCAAGAAGTGACTTTTCATAGGTAGACGATGTTTGCAAAGGTCTGGGGAGATGAGACACACTATCATTCACGTGCACATGCGTAAACTGACGTAGCCCGTCAGCGTGCATTTCAATAGTGTGAGTAAAGAATGCCCCAAGTACTCGCATACTTCATCTAAAGATGCTGCTTGCAGGAATTTATCCTAAAAATTATCAGAGATGTGAACAGATATATATGTATATAAAGTGTCAATTATAACCTTATTTAAGAGGACACATTTATATCCAAAATCCCAGGAGGAGAATGGAAGAGAAAGGAATACAGAGTGACCATCCCCCCGGGGGATGATTTCTCATTTTCCTTCTCACTGTCTCTCTCTGTCTCTCTCCAGTGAATGCATGCACCCTATGGAAAAAAAATAAAAATAAAAATATAAAAAGAAGACACATTTGAAGAGACATGTCAGTAATCATCACTTTACTTCCAATCCAAGAACAGAAACTTACGCTAGGTAGAGACTTCAAAAACATAACTGAATGGCAGAACTAACGACTGGTACAATCTATTATGTAAGAGCTGAAAGCCAGTTCATAGTATATCCACGCAACTAACTATATCTACATATTAAAATCAGTATTTGAAAAATTTCAAATGTAAAAATGTCATTGTTATAGTATTCTAAAGGAAAGAGGGTAGAAAGGTATACATGTAGTATGATAGCACATGCAAATGTATATGCAAATGCAGACACACATATGCATGCATGTGTGCACGTGAGCAGAGGAAAATATCAGACAGAAATGTGCTAAAATGGTAATAGTAGCTTTTCCTTGGCGTTGGAATTATGAATAATTGTAACTATCTTGATAGCAGTGTTCCGTGTTTTTTACTTTTCACAGAAAGTGCACATCACATTTAATAAAAAGGAGCACACAGCAATCTGAAAAGAGTCATGTTAAAAAGTTCACAGTGGTTATTCTAGGTGATGAGATTTTGGGGGACAAGTTTTCTATAATACACCTGTATTATTTTAATCAGAAAAAATACTTTTTAAAAAGAAACAGGGATCACCTGTCAACAGCATGAAACAGTCAGAGAGAAACGAAGGAAGACTGGGTATCACCGAGCCAGTGTCAGAACGAGGCGGGCAGCACCGTGAGACCCTGGCCGACCAGTGGCCCGAGCCTTCGCTCTTCCCTCCGCCCATTGCCTGCGAAGTGGCTTTTCCTGCCCTCCCGCACTTACTCTGAGCATGGCCATGTGATTTGCAAGGTCATGGACTTAGCAAATATAACGTGAACAGCTCGAGTTGCATTTGTACTTTGGGGCCAGTTCATAGGCTCTGTCACCACCATGGACATATTCTCCACCTGTCCTGCTGGAGAAGACAGGCCTGATCACCCCGATCAGTTCAGCTAACAGCAGACAAGAGGGGGCGCAGCTGAGACTAGACCCACCTGGTGTGTCCTGGCTAAACTGCTGATACGTGAGCTAAATAAATGCCTGCTGTTAGAATGTGCCGAGTCATGGATGGTTTGCAGTATACCCCTGTGATGACAAGCTTTTGAGTCATAGGGTTATAATGACAATTCGTTGATTAGAAAGGTCACAACAAAATCCCTACCTTACATGCAAGAATGTTTCTTCAGGCCTCACTGGGTCTACATGAAACTTTTCTCCTGAAAATCAACTTCCCATTGCTCAAATGTCATTCTCTTCTGTAAGTCAAACTACAGAGATATCATGGGAAACTGTGCCCTGATAAAATCCTTGAGTACTCTGGTTCCTGGAAAGATTTCACACTCATCCCTCATGAATATTAATGAACTGAATTAACATGCAGATTAATTTATAAATCTCTTATCTTTTTAGTTACCTTAGAATATCTCCACGATTTAGTCAAGTTGGGCAAAGTCAAGCTGTCACTCTCTGGGCCGAGGATGCTGAGAGCACACCCTGGAGTTTGGGCAGGGCACCAGGATGTGACATCGTGCTGGATCTCCCGGCAAAGCCAACGTAGGGTTCCTCTGGCGGCTGTTGACCTATTTTCACCATTCTTCACCCTTCGATACCAAATGTTAAACCAAGCCCATGAATACCAGGAGTGTCCAAATTTGAAGATGGGAATGCGGTGTGTGTGGCTCATTAACCCTCACGATATGTCTACGCTAACACTGCTTCAGGGAGAAGGCCCTTCTACATCACGTCGTAAGGGACGGGCACCATCATGTTTGGAGTACAGAAACAATGAGGAAACCATGTTTGCTGAGCACCTACGTGGGATCAATATCGCGTTGTTTGCTTTACATACATGCCATCATAGCAGCCTCTAATGTAAGCAGAGCTTCCTCAATTGTATAGAAAACGTAAAACAGATGCATTCGCTGCGGTTTAGAGAGGCTACGAGGCCAGCTGAGAGGGCAGGCTAGAGTGTGGCCACCAGGACTCCACCACGTCTGAGGGCCCTTGAGGGTTCGTACACGCCCTGCCTTACTGTGAGCAGACCCACTGGTTTCTCCTTCCCTTGGACATTGCATTTGCCCTTTTGTGTTAACAGACTGACTTTTGGACCTTAGATTAAAACTAGTTTTAGAGCAGCTCTTTCCTCTGGAGTCTCTCTTTTTTTTTTTTTTTCTTTTTTTTTTTTTTTTTTTCCTTTGGAGAGGTTTTTTGCCATAGGGTGCGTGCGCTCGCCAGAGAGAGAGAGAGACATAGAGACAGAAAGCGAGAAATCACCCCCCAGAGGGGATGGTCACGCCGCAATCCCTTCTCCTCCATTCTCCTCTCGGGATCTTGGGCACGCACGCACACGCGCCTGGCGTGAGTTTTAAGCCACCGGGTCCGGGACGCGAATCGCGGTCGACTACGTGGGAGTCCAGCGACATAGCCATTACGCTAACTGCTGGTTCCCCCTCTGGAGTCTCTTTCATTTAAACCACAGTGAGGATTTTTATACTAGCTTCTCAACATATCTGATATTCTCAAAGCAGTCCAAAAATATAAATGCTCACCTAATCTGTAGTGACTTTATTATAAGGACTTAAAGGACAATGTATTTTCTTCATTGCTGCCTAACATATGCTGCTTTCTGATTCTGTTTTTATAAGCTGACCTTCACAAATGCCTATGACTGGGTTACAGTGCTGACCATGCCGCTCTCAGGCTCGTGACCGTAGATACCAGAAATAGGGCCCCGTGTAGCTGATGAACCTAGTCTCTGTTAGCGCAACCCCTCCCCTCGCTCGGCTCTCCTCCCCTCCCTCGCCCTCCCCACTCCTCTGCTTGGTCAGCCTTTTGGCAAGGGATTCCCAGAACAGTGGGGTGCCCTGGCCCTTCCTCCTCTCTCTCTGACATGTCATTTACCCAGCAAGCTGTCTTTTGAAAAAAAAAAAAAAAAAAAAAAAAAAAAAAAACAACCTTTTTATTTGAGAAAGAGATTTTTGCTATAGGGCACATACACTCACTGGAGAGACAAACAGATGGAGACAGAAAGTGAGAAATCACCCCCCAGCGGAGATGGCCATACCACAATCCCTTCTCCTCTTGGGATTTTGGGCACACAGGCACAAGTACCCGGCATGATATTTAAGCCACTGGTTCTGAGACTTGAACTGCAATTGACTATGTGGGAGTCCAGCAAAATAACCATTACACCAGGAAATATTTTAATAAGGTAATCACATTAAGATATTCTTAATTTATAACAGTTTAAAATCCTATTCTCTGGATCATGTGTGTTTCAAAAGGGGCAGTGATAAAAACTTAAACTCTCGCAATAGGGATTTTAGCATGAAGGGAAAGCTTATGAGGTAAAATTCTTTGAAAGTAATCGTTTCCCTGAATTCTTCAGCTCACATGGCATCCGTCCTGTTCCTCTCAGCAACCCACGTTTTCTTATACCAATAGAAATAATTCCTATAAAGCTTGCAGAAAAATCATGCTTTCCCAAAGCTGTAAGAAAAGCAAATTTAAAACTCAGAATTTGAGGTTACATTCTAGTTCTTTCTTTGCATTTTATTTTCTGCAATAGTGTTTTGATCTGAATCAAGAAATGTCTATGCCTGCCTGCTTTAAGATATTCAGAGAAAAATACAGTTAATTACAATTCATTATAATGACAATAGTACCAAATTAAGTGAACAAAATACACCATGTCTACAGGTACTCACTGCTGTATCTCCACTCTTAAAATAACTTAGGCACATGCTGGCAGTTATTTGTGATTGTATGACTGTGTGAATATTTGCACACACATGTATCACACACACATACATGCTACACAGAGACACAATCATACAAGGGGACTTAAAATGTGACAAATGGAGTTCAAGTACAAGTTTCCTTTGATGCAAATTTTTTTTGAAATCTATGCATGGTTTTTTTTACAATATGCATTTTTCATAAACTCTTTGAAGGCCCCTCATACACATTCACTACACACATATACACAGACAGGCACATACTTCCCATGAAAACAAGCTAATGTCCTGAGATGTGGGGGGGGTATTTTGACATCTGATGCTTTCCAGGTTGTATATTTTGCTTTCTCAAAGAACCAGCAAGGGCATAGAGCAATGCCGATTCCTTTTTCTTCTTTACAAGATTTTGAGTCTGATTAACTAAAAGGTTAATAGACCAATTTCCTTAGAGGACCTTAACTTAATCACCTAAACATTTGTGCTAGTTATTTCACAACCCTAAATCTTGAGATCAAGGTGTCCTGAATGCTTCCCTGAGAATGAGCTCCCATGAAGATTTTCTTTGCCGGGAGACGTGGTTTGGCCAGCCCTGTTCCTCCCCCCACACCCCTTTGAGCCTCTAGTCATTCAGGCACAGAATTCACCTGTCTGCAATTCCGTGGTTCTGAATTGAGAGGAATTTCTGGGATTAGAACCGGAGGGAAGTGGTATGGAAAAGGGAAGAGGTCCGGTAGGGCCTCAATGCCCTGGGTTGCCGTCCACCCTGCAATGTCCCACTGTCCTCCAGGCTTAGACATTTCATGGGCAGCAGCCCCCAAACTTCCGCTTGAATGGTTCTGTGTCCCAGCAGTGACTCAGGCACAGACAACGTAGCCGACAGCAACATTTTATGAACTAGTCTTTCTTCACACAACTCCCTCCAGCAAGATCCAGCAACTGTGCTGGTTGCTGTGGAAGAAAATACTATCTCATTCATTCTCCATGCCACAAATGTTTGCTGAGCACATACTGTATATCAAACATTGCTCCAGGGACATGGATAGAGTGGTAGCAACACAGTGTGGGGAAATTCCACTGGTGTCAAATTTACATTAGACAGAAAGTAAACAAAGAAAAATAAATAAATTATTTAACATGCCACTCACCACCCCCCTTCCCCGCTGCCAAGATGATAAGGAGTGTGTGGACTAGGGTTCTTTTGTGGCCATTTCGAAGCATGCCCAATACTCTTGCACCGGAGTGTGGTGGTGTGGAGGTGACAGTTTTGGGGACAGTTGCAGCCATGAGGCAGAGTAAACGCTGTCTCCTCTCCTGCTAAAAGCTGCTGTGAAAGGTATCAGCAATTGCAGTCCTGTGATAAGGCTGCTTCAGAAGCAAAATGTGGTTCCCTGGCAGGCTGTGAACCGGCCTGTGCTTTCTGTAGGCACGATGAGCATCGAATGAAGTCTGCTGGCTTTGGGGGAGGCTGCCAAGAGAGCTGTGCTCCTGAGCTGCTCGTCCCACTGTCCTCTTTGTTGGGTTTATTTTTGTTTTAAAGGAGTAGTACTATTTGGCAGGAGCCTGCAGCCTCATCACAGTAAGACAGAGTTAATCCCTGTTTTCTATCTGAGCAAAGCTGACTTGCAAAGCAGGTGAGCTTGGATGAGATGCTATGGTGTCTCTCCGTCACCTCTAGGTGAGCCCTCAGCCTTGAGCAGAGTGCTTCGTACAATTGCCTCAAGGCTAATGGTGAAGGTGGTGCAGAGGAGTGGGCCTGAGGGAGGAAGACCACAAGCAGTCCACAAGTGGAGTTCACAGGTTAGGTTCACAGAAAGCTCATGCTAGCTTAGAAATGCATGTGAATTCCCAGGACTTCAACCACATGACTCAGCTCAGGAGCATTCCACGAGTTCAAAGTTTAATATGAGTATGAAGTAGATTTAAGTTACTCTAAATTGCTTGTTTGATCCTATGGCTCAGAGCATTTATTCCTCACTGCAACTTGTGCTTGAAAGCAGAAAAAGGCAAAACAGGCAAGCACAGGAAAAAAAGAAAAGAAAAAAAAGGCATGCATTTCCTTTGAACTTAGATGAAGGAGCTCCTTAAATAGATTCAACTAGAGCTGACTCCACTCAGGCCTGTCTGCTCTAGACAACAATGACCTTACAATCAGATTCCCATGGTGGCTTCCTTACATAGAAAAGATTGCCTAATGATGTCAGCAAGTGGAACTCAAGTGTGAACACTCGAAGATAGCAAGTTGCTGATTTTCATAAATTGTCCTTCCTTCATATGCCTCCAGAATAACTTTTTAAAGCATCCCATTAAAAATTAAAGAATAAAAATCATATGCTTATTTCAATCCTAAAAATAATTTGACAAAGTTCAATGTGAATTTATAACAAATGTTTCTAAACATTAGGAAAAAAATCCTTGTTTTTTAAAAGTGAATCTATTGATACTTGCCATAAACACCATTTCCAATTTTGAAAACCTGGAAGCATTCCTGCCAATACTAGGAAAAAGGGCTGTCTGGCTCTAAAAACCCCATCCAATATTATGCTGGCAATTATATACGATGCAAAAAGACAAGAAAAACAAACTGTATTAAAAAGAAAAACTGAATCATCATTATCAGTGGGCATCCTAATTCTATAAAATAATATTTATAAAATATTTGAAATACTAAGGCGAGCAGGTGGCGTGGTGGTTAAGGGTGCTGGACTCCCACATGACCAACTGCAGTTTGAGTCCCAGACCTGGTGGTTTGCTTTCTCACTTTCCCTGTCTCTCTCTCTCTCATTCTGTCCCTCTCTAGTCAAATAAATAAATTAATAAATAAAGTTAAAATAAACAGTAAAATCTTTAAACTTTTTTTAATACTAGCAAATTTTAGTAAGATTTCTGTATCATCTAAACATTGATAGCATTTCTACACATTGAAAGCCATTAATTAAAAATTAAAATTTTTAGGTAAGTGATAACTACTTACAGTAGCACGAAAACTAAAGGAAGTCTTGGAAATTATTGAACAAAAGCCACATGAGATTTTTATAGAAAAAATAATTTAATTGTATTAAAAGTAATGAAATAATATAATTATCTTTAGTAATTTGATTATCATGTGCCTTAGAGAGAATCTAATGTTGAATCTATTTGGTGTCCTTTGAATGTCCTATATCTGGATCATTTGTATCTCTCTGTAGAGTCACAAAGTTTTCAATTCATAGCATAGAAAGTAGATTTTTCTATGCCTTTTCCCAGTTCTTTCCCTTCTGGGATACTCATTATGCAGACGTTTGGTTGGTGAATCATGTTCCATAATTTGCATATATGTCCTCATTTGTAATAGTTATTTTTTCTTTCGTTTTGATGGTTTTTGGACATTTCAAAGGTGGTATCTTCAAATTCAAAGATTCTTTACCCACATAAGCTAATCTATTGTTGATGCTCTCCATAGACTTTTTAAATTTTTTGTATTGTATTCTTCAACTCTAGAACTTTTCTTTTTAAAGATGTTTGTCTCTCTATTGAATCTCTCTTCCATGTCAAACTTTTTATTTATTTATTTTTTGTAGAGGTTTTCTGGTGCATGCGCTCACCAGAAAGACAGAGAGAGACAGAGAGACAGAAAGCGAGAAATCGCCCCCAGGGGGGAGGGTCACACCACAATCCCTTCTCCTCTAGTCTCCTCTTGGAATCTTGGGCACGCACACACACGTGCCTGGCATGGCTTTAAGCCACCAGGTCCAGGACTTGAACTGTGGTCAATTACATGAGAGTCCAACATAGCCATTACGCTATGGGTCCCTGTCAAACTTTTTTTGTCATCTTCTGAAATTGTTTACTTGTGCTCTCTTGTACCTCATTGAATTTTGTTGTCATTAACATTATAAAGTCCCTTCTGACATTGCTGTGATTTCCTGTATTTTGTCTGTTGTTAGTGTGGAGTTAGTGTGTTCCTTTAGAAGAGGGTATTTACTTGTTTGTTCTGTTTTGTTTTTCCATGTTGCTTGTATCCCTGCATACACACACACATACACACATATTTTTTTTTTTTTTTGCATTCAATGAAGCACTTATTTCTTCCTAATTTTTGGATTAGGTTTTATAGTGATGGTGTTTTGTTTTGCCTTTTAATTTGGACCTTGATTAGTTGAAGACTTTGTGTATTTTTAGAGACCCAAGTCGGGGCACTGGGGACCTCCAAGCCATCATTTTTGTGTTCTAGATGAGTTTAGTGTTATACACTGTATTCCGCTTATAAAGGGGATGAGTTCCTTTGTAGTGATGGTGACTGTTGCCATTTAGGTTGATTGCCTAAGTTCTCAGACCCTGTGTTGGGGGGAGGGTCTTCCTATAGGTGAGGTAGCCAGGTGAAAATATTAGCTGGAAATAAGTAATGACCTCTATCTTGGATGGGTTCCACCCAAAAATGATGTAGGGGTTGGTTGAGAAGTTGTGACTCAGGAGGTAGCTATTTATTTAGTTATCCACTTGTACGTAATTCCTACAGATAGGGAGAGCTGTGTGCTACAGTTCCTTATTATCTGCACAGCCATGATACCTCTCTGCAGGTGGTTTAATGCAGGTGGTTGCAACAGGGGTTGCTGTTGCTATAGGAGGAGGCTTGGCATGCCTTCTTGCAAGGCTATGAGGCTAGATGTGAACTGTATGCACCACTTCACAGCTGGAGGGTGGAGCTAGAGCTGCCACAAGTATGCCATGCGGGTCCCAGGGTCAGAGTGTAAGACCATGCAGGAACATGTGTCCATAAGTGCAAACTAAATGAGTCCACCAGTGCAAGCAGTGTGGGTCTGGTGACATTAGTATAAGTCTGTCAGCTTATGTGTATCTTTATAGCTGGGGTGAAGGAGTGGAGTTACTGTGCATCTGTAAGGCTAGGAGGTGGATTTAAACTGCAATTCTGACCATGTTTCTGTCTATGCATCTGTTGGCACAAGCTGGGCAGGTTCATTAGTCCATGCATGTCTGAACTGCTGTAGTTATACTGACCTGTGGCCCAGTGGGAGAGTCCCATATAAGACCTGGGACTGGGCTCCTGGGGCTGGAAAGTGAGTGGGGTGTTGATGCCCTGCCTTCTGTCCCCCTGTCCCCAGAGGAGAGATTTCCTGGTACTCTTCTCTTTATCAGCCACTCCTTTCCACTCATACCCACGTTTACTCTTCCAAGGAATCTGGAGAAGCTGTTCTAGAGAAGGCAATGGAGAAGGCAGAGTGCTGCTTGTGGTATTCTGGGGAAGGGGTACAGGGAGTGAAAATGTAATCGTGCCAGTCAGTCATACAGAATATCCTGATTTGGCTTCTAAGGTAGTATTGTGTGCCTGGGACTTGGGGGCCAGGAGAGTTCAGGGTTCTCTCTGGAGTGGATACTTGAAGCTTCCCAAGATGAGCTCAGAGTCTGTATCACCCTCAGTGCCCTCCTGTACTTGGGAAATGCTTGGGTTTTAGTTGAGGCAGGGAGCTGGAAGCTCCAGAAAGGAGTCCCTCACACCTCTTCTCTGTTGAGGGAGGCTACAGTTATTGTTGGTTCCTTTCTAAGCTTGGACAATTGTCTTCTATCTCTTGTCTTGAGACTTAGCACCTCAAAAACTCGTCACAAACCTTCTTTTGTGTTCTGTTGGCCTCACCCTACTTCTTTTCTCTGGGTGCAGCCATTAACATAACCTTTTGGACTCTACCAGAGAAATGCCAGAGTGGTTGTCTCCATCAGCCATCTTGTCCCCCCTCCTGTTTTTTCATTTTCAAAACTATTTCTATGCCTGTAACAACTTCTTCTTCTTCTTCTTCTTCTTCTTCTTCTTCTTCTTCTTCTTCTTCTTCTTCTTCTTCTTCTTCTCCTTCTCCTTCTCCTTCTCCTTCTCCTTCTCCTTCTCCTTCTCCTTCTCCTTCTCCTTCTCCTTCTCCTTCTCCTTCTCCTTCTCCTTCTCCTTCTCCTTCTTCTTTTTTTTTTTAAGAGGTTTTTGCTATAGGGCACATGTATCCACCAGAAAGACAGAGAGAGATAGAGAGGCAGAAAGTGAGAAATCACCCCCCAGAGGGAAGGCTACACCACAATCCCTTCTCCTCCATTCTCTTCTCGGGATCTTGGGCAAGCACACACATGTGTCTGGCATGAGTTTAAGCCACCGGGTTCGGGACTCGAACTGTGGTCGATTACATAGGAGTCCGGTGACATAGCCATTATGCCATCTGCTGGTACCTCTGTGCCTGTAACTTCTATTTTCCATTTATTTCAAGAGAGTTTACCTTTACTTCATAGGACATAGTTATAACAGGTGATTTGATGACTTTGTCTGATAATTCCAACATTGAGATCATTTCAGGTTGTGGCTATTGTCCTTTCCTTTTAGAATTAGTCATTTTTCTAATCTTCATATAATTTTGGTTGTGTCTCAGGCTTTTTGACAGTCATATTGTGAAACTCAGTTTTGTTACAATCTTATGGAGAATGCTGCATTTTGTTTGTTAACAGACAATACACTTCACATGGATGAGAAATTCTGTTCGTTTTCTGCAGGTGATAGTTTTCTCAATAATATCTTAATTTTCAAAGCCTTTTCTACACTGCTTTTGGTCTTTCTCATGCATATACACCTCAGAGATTGGTCCATTTTGAATAGTAGTTTACTAGACTTTGCTTTTCTGTTTTGGGTCCATCACATGTGTGGTTATTTTCGTCCATTCAGGCTACTATAACAAAAGTACTGTAGGTTGAGTGGCTAAGGATAGAAAAGTATTTTTCACTGTTCTTGAGGCTGAGAAGTTCCATATCAAAGTGTCAGAAGATTCAGGGTGCAGTAGTTGCCTGCTTTCTGGTTATGGTCTTTTTACTGAGTCATCACATGTTAGAAGGAGGGAGGGAAGGGGCCAGCATGTGGGTGATTGAGATGCTGGACTCCCACTGCAGTTTGAGTTCCAGATCCGGTGGCTTAAAAATCGTGTCAGTTGCATGTGTGTGCACGCCTAGAATCCCAAGAGGAAACTAGAGAAGGGATTGTAGCATGACCATCCCCCTCCGCAGGGGTGAGTTCTTACTTCTGCTCTCTCTCTGTTTCTCTGTTTTGCTCCAGCAAGAGCATGCACCCTATGGCAAGAATACTGGGGGAGGGGAAGTGAGGGAATTCTCCAGAGTCTCTCTTTCCTTTTAAAGAATTATTTATTTAATTTTATTAATTATTACTATTATTATTTTAAATTTGCTAGAGGGCAGATGTGGTCACCAGAGAGAGACACAGAGAAAGAGGGAAAGTGAGAAAACGAGCCACCAGGTCCAGGACTCAAACCATGATTGGTTAGGTGGGTGTCTAGTGCCTTAACCACCATGCCACCTGCCTCCCCCAGAGTCTCTTTTATAAGGTAACTAATCTATAAGGGCCTTCAAACCTAAATATCTTCCAAAGGCCCCACCTTCAAATGCCATTTCCTGGAGATTAGCTTTCAATATGTGAATTGGGGGGACGTAGACATCCTGGTAATAGCAGTGATGTCGGAGGTGGAGCTTGGGACTTGTACTACCTTAAACACAGCTAGGTCCCCTGTCCATCTCATTCCCCTCTGGATTCCCCATGATGTCTGGCCCCTAATCTGCATTACTCTAGCAAGAAAGCAAGTACCTTATAGAATTTTAATCCCCAGTGTCCTTATGCAGTTACCTAACAAGAACACCTATGCTTTTAGGGATGACTGGAATCTCATTATGGCAAAGCAATAAGAAAAAAGAAAGAAGAAAAATCAGTGAGGATTCATACACGCTTCAGACTGTAGGCCTCCCTTTTCCCAGTTTTTCTGACTAAAGATTTTCTCTTGGAATAGAGGGGGAGAGAGAGAGAGGCAAAACAAATTTCCTTTTGAAAAATGTTTAAGATCATTTTAATTCGTTGTTTTACACAATTGAAATAAATGATACTGGTTGTACGCATAGGTACTGGGGGGTATAAACAATGGCACTGAATGACAAGCAATTGTGTTTTTGTTTTATTATTATTATTATTAACCTTTCCCAAGTCAGAGGAAAAAGCCAATTATTCAGTTTATTCCATTGACATTTTCGAGATACAGAAAATCATAACTACAATACTTTGGCAATGAAAGTAGACATTATTTTCTCTATTTTTCTCTGTGTGTGTGAAAGGAGGCAAAAATGGCCTTTTATTTTAGTGATTTTTTTTTTCTAGCAAAGGGCTGGAACCCAATCAGCCGTTGTTCGTGAAACTGGAACAGAAGAACAGCACTTGCTATTGTTCAGGCAGTAATCAAAATTGGAAATCAAATCCATGTGAACCAGAAGGTAGAAGAAATGGCATAGTTGTTTATTTTGAGAAAAAAGCAAAAGTTAGAGTCAGATAAAACTCTCAGTTTCAATCAGAGCATGTAAGGACCTGGAAGTCATCACTACTATTCTTATGACAGAAAAAGAAAGGGAGGAAAGGAAAGGAAGAAAGGAAAAGAAAAACCTAGATGAACTAAGAACAATTACTTTTCTTGGCTCTATCTGATAACTGAAAAAGCAGGACAAAGCACAGAATATGAAAGACAAGACCATTAATGGAGATGGAGAAATACCTACTTACCTGTAAAAAACCACTGGAACTGTTGCTCCCTAGGGAAATGTGAACGGTGGGTTTAACAGACTGCAGCCCAGGTGAGAGCCAGATCAGTGAGGCCGTCCTGTCGCAGGGAACATTTCAGGGGCTTTACGTCCAGAAATCCTATTAGCGTCACATGGTGCACATCTGAGAAATATCCCCCAGCACTGGCGATAGGAGTGGAAGAGCAATCATTCTGAAACATGAGAGAACTTCAAAATGTTCATGAGAAAATGAAATTAGTGTGGGAATTTATTTTGATGCTTGAAATTTTTGAAATCCAGGAATCATTGTCCCATAACACGCATTTTTCCATGAACTTTTTGAAGACCCCCTTCATATGCCCAGAGTCTCCTTCATAACAAGGGCTGCTCTCCAGGGGAAGTGAGTTTGCCAGTGTCTTATCCCACCTGCAGGAAAGTGATTTCTCACAGAAGAGCTCCCTCCAGCCTGCCTGTCTCACACAAAGGGGTCAAAAACATACAGGAAGAGGATTAGAGCTTTCCGGAAGTAGATGTGGAAGCATGGGGGAGAGTGTGGTCAGGCAGTGGAGAAGCTCCACGAGACAGCTTTGTGAGAGTCACACCACAATCAGGGCTGACCCTCCCTCGGACTGCGGAAGGCTCCCGGCTCCCGTCTCTCCAGCGCGGCCAGCTGCAGCGCAGTACCAGCGATTCAGCTCCAAGTGTCAGGACGGATTCTCTGAGGAGGGCCACAATGCCCCCCTCGCTGCTGTTCCGCTTTCCGGGGTTCCCTTTACCTGCAGTCAACAATACAAATTTCCAGAAATAACAGCTGATAACCTCACCCACCATCCGGGTGGGACCCCCAGGATGATGACGGCGTGGTGCTTTGCACCCGGATGGAGCATCCCACACCGCTGCTGGGCTGCCTGCTCATGTTCTGTTCTACAAGGAGAGAGTGCATGTGTTTGCCTTCACATAAGTTTACAACCTTTAAAGAAGGAAAGAGCTTTTCTTCTGACCAACTGCAGGAACCAGCCAAGGTCTCGGCACATAGGCTGAACTGCTGGGCACCCTGCTGGGCATGACAGAGCTGCAGGAGGCCTGCATGGGTCCTGCCCCGCCCAACCACTCCCAGCCCTGCTTCCACGTCTCGTGTCTACTCCAGGCCACCAAAGTTACTGGACTGCAGTCCCACAAGATACAGAAGTGAGGGGATGTGAGGCTACAAATGCATACGCAGTTAAGCTATGTACCCCTGCAGGCACAGTGAGGCGGTTTAAATGGTAGGGAAATAATACTCAGGAAAAAGATAGAAACACACCAGTCACTCACAGCAACTTGGATAATGACGTAGAAACTCCAGGACAGTGCCTTGAGGAAGAACTCTAATCAACATGTGGCAACTGTGATGCCGACCCTGCTGGTCAAGTCTGCACAGGGACACTTGCCTGGAGAGGCTGAGCTGTCGGCCACGTCTGTGTTAGCGCTTCCCTCTGCAGATGGGCGCCACCATTTGCCACAGCAGCACAGGCTCAAGACGTGGTCGCAACCGCAGATTACACATCTCAGAGCGGGGAGTGTTGAGAAGAGACACTCGGGGCCCACGGTGGTGCAGTGGTGAAACACGCCCCTCCACGAGGCTGAGGTGACTCACATGAGAAGTCCCCCAGTTTGCCTTCAGAAACACCCCTAAGTAGGCCTGGCATGGGTGCCCGTGGCCAGGGCTAGCTGAGGCTGGACGTGGCTCTTGGCATTGTGACATCGAGACCCTGGGGAGATGCTGCTTCTGTCTCTTTCTCTGCCTCCTTGACTCATGAAGGAAATAAATAAACTTTCTTTAAAAAGAATCAACACTAGTCACATCTTACCTCCCACAGATCTTGAGGATATGAGACAGAATTAACTGGGGATTTTTATTAAAATTATACAGACAAGTACTCTTTTCTTTCTTTCTGTTTCTTTTTCTTTTTTATTACTTATTTCTTATGTTTTTGCCGTAGGGTGCATATGCTTGCTGGAGAGGAGAAAGAGTGAGAGGGAGAGGGAGAAACCACCCCTCAGGGGGTGATGGCCACACCACAGTCCCTTCTCCTCCATCTTCTCCTGGGATTTTAGGCATGTATGTACATGTGCCAGGTGCAATGCTCAAGCTGCCAGGCCCAGGACTCAACCACAGTCAGCCATGTGGGTGTCCAGCACCTTAACCACTATGTCACCTGTTGGCCCCTGGACAACTATTCTTAATGCATGTTTTTATGCAAATATAAGGTGCATAGAATAGTATTTGTTTGGTTCACTGAGTTTGGATGTCTTAAAATAATTTTAAATTATTTTTCAGCATTTAAACATTTATATCATGTTCATGAAAAACCTAGACTATCTCTAGAATAACTGGAATAGCTGTCAATACTGCAGTCACGTTCCAACAAGGCAATGATGTATTACAGATGAAAGGGATCTTGAAATCACAAAAATTCACTTACCCCTCTGTGAGCGTTGGCCGAGTGTGGTCAGGATGAGAGCCGAGCACTTACTCATGTTAAAATCTGGAGTAGGAGGCGGACTGCTCTTGCTCATCGAGAGACGTGGAGAAGCTGGGCTGAAACGTCCAGGGCGGGGACTGCCCTGCTGAGCCCCCCGGTAGCAGCTCCCTGAGGAGGGGCCCCAGTGCCAGATTCCTCACTGCCACTTCTGCTCATCCTGCCCTTGTAATCCACTAGGAATGTCACACACTGAAGCTATTTCATTTAGTTATTTTGTGCTGTTGTAGATGCACTTGTAATTCGATTTTTGTATTCTTTCCATATTTTCAGATTTTCTTTTTCTGAACATCAAAAATGATTCACCTAAAAACTTTTAAAAATGTATATTCATCCATTTTGAGAGAGAAAGAGAGTGACAGTACCCTCAGTAGGGTCCTAATGCCGTGAGCCACCCCCAGCCTCAGTCAACACTGTACAAGGGCCCACGGGTGCTCGTGCACTAAGGGAAGCCCCTTGATGCAAACCTGGAACCCTCCCACGTGACTCAGCCTTGCAGAGTGTCCCTTCAACCACGTGCCACTGTCCCGCCCCCTACCTAAAGAGCTTCTTGAATATATGAATTTGTTCTTCTTTTTAAGTCTTCATTTTTCATGCTGGTTTTCTAAGGATCATCCAGGAATTTTGTCCAAAAAGCAATTATCGTAACCCATCTCCAGGAGAAATGGAACCACTGTATCTGGAAAATGCCCAAGGAGTCTGTTTTTAAGGCAGTTCCCTGGGTGCTTCTGAAGCCTTTGGTTTCCATGGGAATGATCTGCAATCCAGAGAGGTGGAGTAGGCCAGGGAACATTTCAGAGCTAATTGTGCACAGACCAGGATGAGCATGCATTCATTGACTGGTTTTCTTCCCCTTCTCTTTTAAGTTTTTGTTTATGTATTTCATTTACGAGTGAGAAGGACAGAGAGCAGCCCTAATAGGTTTTGACACCATGATCCACCCCCAGCCTCAGCCAGATCACGGACACGTGCATGCCCAGAGCACTCAGTGAAGTCTCCAGATGCGAACCTAGAACCTCTCATGTGGGTCAGCCTCCCCAAACATGTTTCCCCACTGCACCACCATCCGGTCCTAACAAGTTTTCTTCACTCTGTCTTGAGCAAAGATGACTGATCATTTCTCCTCCAGAAAGTCAGGAAGGTTTTAAGAGTAACTGGTTCTTTCTGCCTTTAAGCCATACCCCTTAGATCTCAGACTAGTTGAGCTAGTTTTTTAAAACAGAACATTTTGCTGGGCCTCTTAAAACGTAGCATCCCAGGCCTCCGTGCTGTGTTCTCTGACCATCCACCAGGCACTTCTGTTGGGAGCCAGTGCCTGGGCTGGCTGCTGCACCCTGCCCCAGAGAGCTTCATCTGTGCTGATCACCCTGCATTTCACATACACGCCATTAAGAATTCCGTTTCTGTGAATGAAAGAATGTAAATGAGGTGATTATGAGCTCCACTTACCTGGCCAACCCCATGCATTGTGCAATCATTCATGCTGTCCATGATCTGTTCACGGGCGAGCTCAGGACGATGGAAAGCAACATCGTTGTGAACGAAAATGGGAATGAAGTTCATTCCATGGTGGGATTTTTTTTTTTTTTTTTTCAATGGGAGGGAGCGTTAAGGAGAGTCTTTTAATGTAAGCTGTGAAAAAGACAGTTTGAGAAATGGTTGTGTGTTGCTACTTTTAACCCCACCTCCCCTTTGCATAAATTAACTTCAAGTTGTAGAGGTTTCCTCAAAACAACATTTCACACTTGGAAAGCAGGATCCATCTGAAGAACTCTTTGAGCAGCATCCATATGACTGTTTTCTCTTACTGGACAAATGCGTCTTCCCACACAGCAGAAGCTGCGGTTGAGCGGTAGAGAGCCGAGGAGCTGGAGTGCTGAACTCACCCACGGACCGAGGTCAGTGCATCTCCCTGGTCTGACCTTGGCCAAGATGCCCTTCTCTCCCACCTGTGCGGAGGACATG
This sequence comes from Tupaia tana, assembly GCA_026018925.1. Lineage (NCBI taxonomy): Eukaryota > Metazoa > Chordata > Mammalia > Scandentia > Tupaiidae > Tupaia > Tupaia tana. The sequence continues at coordinate 110,817,573 of JAKSZU010000015.1, read as the reverse complement.
GCTTGTCCCAGGGCCTCTAACTTGTGGACCTCCTTTCAACCTCCATGTGCTACTGGTATGTGAGGGGTCCTGCCACCCTACCCTGAGAGTGGGCACCACATGACCAGACCTGATCGTACGTGACGTGCACAGGTGTCAGCACTGACCCCAGACACTGTCGGAGTGGAGGCTTGGATCAGTCTGCTGCATGGATATGAAGACAGATGGTCTCCCTCTCTTGGATTGCAGTTCATAAAAATGCAGACTTGGGGTTGCCAGAACCCGTCTTTCCTGACACATGGAAGGAACCTGACAGAGAATGACTCCACCATGCGGAGAGGAGCAGAGCCAGGAAAGCCAGCACCCTGCAGTTAGCCTCTGCAACCGTGGGCTCCACCGTGCCCAAACCTAATGATACATGGGTTTCCCGGTCAAGTAGGATAATACATTTCATGTTTTGAAAAGCGAATTGTAATAAACCTTATAAAATTGCAACCAATAAATGTTCTCATTCATAAAAATTGATACTTCCAAGCAAGATACTGCAAGGAACAGAGCCTAAAACTGGAACAAGATCAGATGAAAGAGAGGTGGAAGTCAGGGGGCGGGGATAAGGAGCTCCCCATCTCAACTGGGAAATAGCCTGTCTTTGTCGTATAGGAGTGAAACAAGGGGGGAAACGGCTCACTGCCTTGTCTCACGTGTGCTAAGTGCTACTCAGTCTGGGTCACTGGGATGTTTGGTAGGAAATTTTGAAATGCTAAGGTATATTATAGCTTTTAGTAAGGTTAAAAATAATAATAATCTTTGGCCTCAATTCACTGATTTGAAAAGGAATAGTACGTACAGAATGGTACTCTCTCTTTTCCTTTTTAAAATTTTGCTATAGGACACATGTACTCACCAGAGAGACACACAGAGAATGGGGCAAAGTGAGCAAGCATTTCCCCGGGCAAATGGCCACACCGCAATCCCAGCTTCTCCATGTCTCTCTTGGGACTTTGGACATGCATGCACATGTGCCTAGAGTGTTATCCAGGCTACTGGATCTGGGACAGGAATTGCAGGGTCAGCCACCTGGGATCCAGCCGCCTTAGCCACCATGCCGCTGGCTGGCCTGGACCTTTCTCTTTATGTGACTCATTGCTTCCGGAGGCCAGATAATCAGCGGCACTGCAGTTGGTGTGAGCAAGGTGAGGAGATGGAAAACCACAAAACAAGACTGAGAACCAAAAGATAAAGAAAGGGGAGAAACCAGATAGGTGGGACGGAGCCCACACCTCCGTGTATGTGTTATCCTGGTAGGTGACATTCCGTCGTCCAGTCCCCTCCACCACAATCCAGCTGAGTGATCTCTGCCTAAACCACCAGCTAGGTCCAAGATGAAAACCATTACTGAAATGTTGGTGGGGTGACCAAAGCGCTGAAGCCTGTTGCTGACAGACAAGCAAGAAGGGTAACTATTTCACTAGATTTCTGGTGTTGGTTTACCGACAGAAATACACCAGAGCTTTCAAGCAGCATCTCGCTGGATTTCTTACTGCACTCTTGAAGGCCTGGATCACCTCCTCCTCCCAGGACAATGCATTCTGGAGAGCCTCTTAGGAGCAGAAGTGGAGTCAGCCCCATTGGCTGACTACATGACACTAGGTGTTTGCGACAGCCACTCCACTCCCCTTTCTCTGCCTTGCAGAACCTTGATTTTGTGCAAGCACCCTCACGTCCCCTGCCCAGCACGTGGTTCCAAGGAGGCTGAGCTCCCCTCCAGCTCCATCAGTCTGAGTCAGTCACGGCGACTAATAACACCGACTTTGATTTAGCTACCTGTGAGCATGTGACCAGTTCCTGAAAATGTAGTTCTGGGGGGGCAGGGGAAGCCCTGTTGGAGAAATGTTGGAAGAAGTTTCCCTTTTATTAAGAAAGTTACGGGGGGCTGAGCTGCAGTGCTGCAGCAGTGGTGCAGTACAGCAATGCTGGAAGGATCTGGAAGGTTGGGGTTGGGTTCCTGGGTCGACCTGACCTGGTAGGTGAGCATTCGTGCCTGTGACCCAGGCTGGGAGGGCTGTGGGGAATCACGGCGTGTGGCCTGTCGAAGGTTCTTGCCTTTTTCTTTCTCTCTCTCTCTTTCTCTCTCTATCTCTTATAAAAGAAAGAAAGAAAACACTTTTAAGAAGAAAGACACATGAAAATGTGCTCACATTACCTGGAATTATAGAAATATCTTTTTAAATTGACATACATTATACATATTTATGCAGTACAATGTGATTTTTCAGTTCAATAATATAATGTGTAATTATCTAATCAGGGTGATTATTTAGAATATCCATCATCTCAAACATTTGCCATTACTTCATGTGGGGAAATTTGAAATCCTCTTTTTTGCTTAATTTGAGACATACAGTAAGTTGTTGTTAACTATACTAACCCTGCTGTACTTTGCAATGCTAGAAACTGTTCCTTTACCTATCCATAATTTCATTCCCATTAACCCATATCACCCTTTCCCTCCCACCAACCTTCCCAATCTCTGGTAGTCATTCTTCCATTCTTGAAGTCTTTACTTCCAGGAGGTCATTTTTCAATTTCTACATGTGAGTGTGAACATGTAGAATGTATCTTTGTGTGCCTGGCTTATTTCACTGAACATAGTATACTATAGATTGCTCATTTCATCTGGATTTAACTGAATTTAACTCATTTAAATAGCCGAATAGTGCTCCACTGTGTATGTGCACCACATTTTATTTACCCATCCTTCTTGTTTAGAGAGTTTTTTGCTATAGGGCATGTGTGCTCACTAAAGAGACAGAGACAGAGACAGAGACAGAAAGCAATAAATCACCCCCAGGAGGGATGGCTATGCCACAATCCCTTCTCTTCCATTCTCCTCTCAGGATCTCAGACATGCATACGCATGTGCTCAACGTGAGTTTTTAGACACCAGGTCCAGGACTCAACCCACAGTCCACTTATGTGAGAGTCCAAGGACATAACCATTATGGCATCTTTTGGTCTCCACCCAATCCTTGGATTGGTTCAGGTCTTGGCTGACGTGAGTCATGCTGCCATAAACGTTGGGGTGCAGGTAACTTTATGATGTACTGATTTCCCTTTTTTTGGATATTTGCTTCACAGTGAGTTGCTGGATCATATGGAAATTCTAGTTTTAGTTTTTTGAGGAACTTCTGTACGATTTCCTATAATGGCTGTCCTTATTTACATTCCCTCCAACTATGTAAAAGAGCCCTCTCTCTTCCACATTTGTTGTCATTTGTCTTTTTGATAATAGCTATTTTAACTGGGGTGAGATGGTATCTGCTTGTGGTTTCAGTCTGCACCTCCCTAGCGATTGGCAATGCTGAATGTTTTTCATATGCTTGTCGGCCATTCATATGCCTTCTCTGGAAAGCTGTTTATTCAGTTGTCCATTTTTCAATATCAGGTATTTATTCATTTTATTTGTTCATTTGTTCTTTTTTTTCTGATGTTCAGTTGTTTGAATTTCTTATATATTCTGGTTCTTAATTTCTTGTCAGTACATAGGAACCATCTTGCCAAGACCTGAGGAGGAAGCCAACATCTGAAGATAAAGTGATGGATCCATGGTGCTGGGTCTCTAAGCACTATGACCACCAGTGCTTTGTCCTACTAATGCATTTCTTAGTTTCTTAAATAATAAGTCCTCTTATTGTTTTAACAAATTTCAGTCAGTACTTTCTTTCACCGGGGGCTGAAGCCTTCCTAGCTGATGATCTATTAAGGAATTCACTCTACTTCTATGGAAGAGAATCCTGGCTTTATCTACCTAGCAAGAGGTAGCAAATTGCATAAACTTTTTTACTTTTATATATGATACCTTAATCCGAATTATTTTATTTTTATCCATAATTACACATTGTGAATTTGGTGGGGGGGGTAAATTTTTTGTCTATTCCTCTATATGGAGGTTCTGAGGAGCTGCAAGGAGGTTTAGTGAGAGGAATGCACTGCAGTCCCTGAAACCGAATGGGATGTCTTCAGTAGCTGTCTGGAAACGGAATGAAAGCAAATGCTCTTATTGTGGGGGTGTTTATGCTAGGAGAGACAGTGAGACCAGAACTATCTGGAATTAGGTCTTATGCAGATGGTAGTCTGCCAGACTCCATTCCTTGGGGAAACAACCACTCTTCCCTGTCAGATGTCCCCCCAGCTCCCTCCCCACTCCTACCCTCTCCCCATGCACAGGCACACAGCCGACCACTGCTCCACCATTGTACCTGGGCGAGTGTATGGCACATTGTCCCACGTAGAGAGTGAGGTGCAGTTATGCTAAACGGGTCCCACCAGGATCCTTGTAAGAGAAGAGCTGATACATAGACGTTTGGAGGTGCAAGCTCTGTTCTTTAAGATTGGCAGGAAGTATGGATATAGGCTTGTAGTTTTTAGCAACCCTGTGTTCTGCCATATGGATAGAACCAGCCTGAGAACAAATTCAACACATAGAAGGAAGCAGAGCCAGAGACCAAAGAAGAGAAATAAACATCGCCTGTGTAAACAGCCCAGTGGTCATTAACTTTGTAGCTACATAAAACAGTGAGTCCCTCACTTGGCCTGCACTAGTCTGGTTTGTTTGCTTGTTTGTTTTTTACTTTTAAAAAAGGTCTTGGCTGGGGACCAGCAGATGGTGGGATGGTTACACTGCTGAACTCCCACGTTGTCGACAGCAGTTTGAGTCCTGGACCCAGGGGCTTAAAACGCACACAGGGAATGTGTATGTGTGTGTGTGTGTGTGTGTGTGTGTGTGTGTGTGCCCAAAGTCCTGAGAGGAGACTGGAGGAAAAGGGATTGTGGCGTAGCCATGCCACCGGGTGGGGGGGGGGGGTGATTTCTCACTTTCTGTCTCTCTGGCAAGCATACATGGCCCTATAGCAAAAATCTTTTTTTTTAAAAAAAAAAAAAAAAAAAAAAAAAAAAAAAGGTTTTGACTAATATTGTATCTGAATGAAACACATGGGAAGCAATGTCAAAATAATGACGTAAAGAAAAACCAGATAATATTTGATTCTTGGGAACTTCATCCCTCACGCTAACTAAAAGTCAATGCTGTTAGTAAACCCGGCTGTTCTAAGTGGAGGCTCAGTTCTATGATAATTATATAAAAACCAGCTCCTTCTCTCTCAGAACTTACAGGCTCAAATACAGGGTTAGGGTCTTGATACTGATTCAAAGCAAGAGCAGCTCCAATGTGCATACAAGGTAAAGGAGTCAGAGAGAAGCGTTTTCCTCTTCCGGCTAATTATAACCCCACATCCCATCCAGTACTCCACTTTAGCCAATCCCTGTTCTAACGTCTGTATCCAGGCCCTCCAAGGAGCAGAGCCGGCTGCAGAGACAGCAGCTTCCTCTGGGATCTAACTCAGGGATGGGAAGCAGATGATGACTCCGACCCTTACACAAAAACTAAATTGCAGATCAAAAGCTGGATCGATTATTTTCCCAGAAATCACAGAAGATGATGATTATAAAAAGAATGTATTTGTCATGCTAAGTATTTTTCCTTCTCTATTACACGTCTCTAAACTGAAATTTGGATTCACCGAAGATGAATCTTTTGAGGTTTCCCTTTCCTTATTTAGTTAAGGGAAACAAAAGATCTCTAAAATTCTCTATTTAAATGTTCGTGTGTCTCTTTTTAATTGTATATATGTCTAAATGATGTGGCTAGAAGTCTGGGGGATTCTCTCCTGTGTTTTCCATCTTAATCCAGAATGAGCCTGCCGTTCCCAGCTCCTGGCCCCTGATCCCAGCACTTTGCAGATTTTATTGATGGGACATTTGGAGCTGAGCTAAGAAAGCAAGACTACATGCTGGGCTTGCTGCAGAGACTCATTTCCACGGGTAGGGACATTACCATTTTCCTAGTCCTCCCAACTAGAAAGTGCTGGAGCCCTTACTAATGGCACTCCTCTGCTTAATACCCTTGGTAAGCTTCCCGCTGCCTAGTGCTTTCAATGTGTCTTACAGAGTTTGTTACGGAAACCCCGACATATAATTTCAGTCTCATGTACAGCCACCCACGAAGGCTGCATCCCTGCCAAACAGCCTCCTTGCCATAGAGCCTCTTTTACATTCCATTCTCACTGCTTAAAATGCTCCCAGCCCTGTTTCCCTACCAAGACCATTTCTATTTATCATTAAGAACACAGCTTAGTGGGACCTGTCTTGAGCGCAGCCCCTCTGCCCTTTCCAGCTAACATCCTGTCCGGAAGTAAGAGTTTACCGGATCTCACACGGGCCCTGCCTCGTTAGGCCGCAGTGTGTTTACTGTCTGTCATGTTACTGGCAACTCACATGACTTCCCAATGTCTTCTGAGTTTTTAGTTATCTTTGTATCACCTTGTGTGATGTCTGGCCTTAGGAGAAACTACATCAAGATTTGTTGAGTGAATGAATGAATTTAAGAATTTGCGGAGTACCTGAGTTTTGGAGAGTATGAGGGGCCCGGCTAACCACAGAGAAGCTGAAATGAAAATAAAACATAGGGAGACAATCCAGGAAAAAGAAAACAGAGAACAAGGTTAGATAAACATTCTAGAATCTTTTATTACCAAATGAATCCAAAGCAGTATTTATTGAAAACTGCTGTGTGCAAAGCATTTTTATTTGTTCTGAAGTGTTCAGTCCCTGCCAACGTTTAAATTTTATTATTGCAAGTTGATTTAAATACGACTGTTAAGTGCAATATAATGGAAAACACATGATAATTTCTCAAAATACAGAGGTGAGCAAGGGTGAACATAGCCAAATAAGTCTTCATAAAGGAGGTAGGACTTGAGTTATGCATGGAAAGGTGGATAGGATTTATGCAGAATCATTAAATAATAACAGGGATGGGAAGACCTTTAATGATCTGTAAGCTCCCAACCACAGAAGTCCTGTCTACATGTGCTTTGCCATTTCATCCCCTTTTCCGTGACTACATCGGACGGTACACACATAATAAATAGTTGTTGAGTGAGAGAATAAGTGTAATAAACCCTATGCATTGATTTGATTTATGAGAATACCAACGTGCTAACACAAGTGCGTTTATGGGAGCTTAGAGCACACTGGTTAGTTCAAGTTCTTGAGAATCAGAAAGCCCGGGTTCAAACTGTGACTTCACCTCTTACTCGGTTTCTGAGCCTCAGTTTCTGAGCCTGTGACCTGGGAGAGTGACTAGTCCTTCTTCGCAGAGCTGTGTGAGTGCGTGGAAGCGCTCTGCGTTAGTGGGCGCTCGTCAGAGGCCATCTGTCCCTATTAAGTCACATGATAAGCAATGGCAGAACCGAACTAGAACACCAGTCTCCTGATTCCCACATAGGTGAGAACAAGCATTTCTTCATGAAGAAAACAAAATCCAGTAGGGTTGAGAAGGTATCCACTGATGCGGACAAAGGACAAGACAACTCTGAGGTCTCCTCTGGTACCCAGGCACGGCGCAGTGCAGGCTCCCTGATGGCAATCCCGCCATCTCCAGCCCTGCAGGAAGGCAGGAGCTCCTCCCTCTCAGGGCCTCTCTTTGCCTCCATCACCCCTGCTCTGTATCACCCCTGCTCTGTATCAGCCCTGCTCTGTATCAGCCCTGCTCTGTATCACCCCTGCTCTGTATCACCCCTGCTCTGTATCACCCCTGCTCTGTATCACCCCTGCTCTGTATCACCCCTGCTCTGTATCAGCCCTGCTCTGTATCACCCCTGCTCTGTATCACCCCTGCTCTGTATCACCCCTGCTCTGTATCAGCCCTGCTCTGTATCAGCCCTGCTCTGTATCACCCCTGCTCTGTATCACCCCTGCTCTGTATCACCCCTGCTCTGTATCACCCCTGCTCTGTATCAGCCCGGTGTGACGGCACAGCCATGGGATGCTGGAAGAGCAGTCTCTTGCTGGAGGCCAGGAGCGGAAGCGGGGCTGAGGTGAAAACAAACGGAGGGAAGTTGAAGAAAACCCGCTGAGCTGACCTAAAAAATGTGAAGGGCCGGGATCACCTCACTGAAGAATGAGCTCAGCACTCAAAGGAGCCCTGGCATTTTGTACCAGATGCTGAAACTACTGAAATATCTGACAGGAACCATAAGGGTGAGTTTCATTTTGTCAGAATGATAAAAGAAAGGTAAAATGAAATGAAAAACACAAGGGAAAACACAGAAGCCACTGCTTTATAAATTTGAGGGAAGCTGTTTTATGGGGAAAAAAATGGACATTGAATTTGATTCACAAAAAGTATCACTATACGTTTGAACTATGCTTACTTTGCATAATAAATGAGACCGTCAGCACTCTGATTTCCTGTTTTTTAAGGAAAAAATGTATTTTAAAGACTCATTAAAAGGTAACCTCTTCCAGCTGGCCATCAGAAAGCTCCCAGAAGCCACAATGTTGATGACCTCAGCGTAATTGAGTCAGAAATGTGTGGTTGCAATTTTCCTTCAAATGAATGAGAAAAAGATGCTCCTGGCACAAACCCATTTTGCAATTCTACTGGACCAGAACTCTGGAGTACACTGTGAGGCACAAATCACCTGGAGCAAGGTTGAAGGGGACAGCAAGGTGTTGGCAGAGAGGACGGGAGAGTTACTGGGCAAGGTATCTTTTATTCACTTCTCTGGCTGGGAGACTTATTCTCCTGATATATGCTCTTCTCACCTGGCAGGAATGTGACAAAATAGAACTGTAAGTTATTTTGCAATGCTGTGGAAAAGATGTTTTGAGGAGTCTGGAAATTGAAAACTCTTAGTAATAGCATTTTTGTAATAAAATATGAGGGGACCTCGTCTTAATTTCAGCCTTCTTAAGATCAAGAGAATTAGTAACAGTTCAGTTCATTTCAAGTGGAAGTCTTAGAAACTTCAGAAATTATTTGTACAGCTAGTGAAGGAGACTTACTTAGAGGCACTGTTAGTAATTATCCAAACTGGAACTAGAGTTTAAAAACAAGTTCTTATTTTATTTTTTTCTAAGTTGAATTGATTTTTTATTTGAGAGTGAAAGACATTAACTTTGTGAGGTTGGAAGACTTTATCTAACTGGTTTTGAACCTGACTCCGTTAAAGAGATACGCATTTTCCCCTTTGAAAGCCTGCACTGCAGAGCATTACAGGAGACTGAGAGTACACATTGGTGATTTGTAACACAGACACAAAGACATTAGTATTGAGGTTAAACCTGTTCTCCATACAGTATTTAAATGACTTACGTGATGAAATCGGGTCCCAAAGGGCATCTTAATTTGCTAATAATGGAAAATCACATGGGGGATCAACCCATTCCAGTGACATTGAAAGGATTTAGCAGGATTTGTGCAGATTAGAAATGGTAAGTATCAACAAACAGATGTCATTCCCACCCAGATTCATAAAATGGCGAAACTGGTTTCTGATACAGAAAGGCATGAGAATATCATTCCAGTAGAGTATGGTGAGAACAGGGAAGGCGAGGTAAGGGTTGCAATTTAGCAACAGAACATGATATTTACTTTCAAATTTACTTTCTATTACAAGAGCACTTGAAATAGTTCGTTCAAAAGTAGAACAGTTCACATTCAGTTTGGGGCAAAATTTGAAATCCATGTATTTTCTCGTAGTATCAGGAGGAAACAGCAGTGCGTAATGGCTCTGTCATCAGCCCCTCTATTGTCACCTCTTTTCCTCTCTTTATGAACCCACCAGCACTCAGCAATGGGGGCCCCGTCCTAATGACCTTTGCCTCGGTCCATTGTTGTGTTGCTAGCAGAAATAGCGTGGTGATCCATAAAGCACAGGGGTTGATCTGGCCCACGGTCCTGGACGTCCAGAGACATGAGGTCACCATTAAAGCACCTCCTTTGCAACGTGGCTGACAGAGTGGAGAGGATGGCGAGAGAGAGCAAGACCTGGGGGTAGCCATCCTCTTTTCATTCCAACCTGCTCTTGTGAGAACTAACCCCTGCTCATGACAGCTAGAACGCCTTCTCTTTTATGAGAGACAGCATTAATCCATTAATGAGGCCACTGTCTCCGTGACCTAATTACCATTCATTAGGTCTCAACTTTCTCAAGGACATCACTCTGGGGACCAAATTCCGGAACATGAGTCACCAGGGCATAAACTATTACCCAAACCACAGCAATCTTAATTCTAATCTTCTCCAAAAGCCTTTTAACACCGTAATCAGATTAAGTTTTTACCCTTTTAATCCCAACACAACCAAATCTCCACACACGAATTTTTTGAGGGATATTCAAACCGTAGCACTCCACTCCCAGCCCACAAAATCTAACTTCTCGCATACACAGTCATCCCAATGGCCCCCAAAGTCTGACTTCATTCCAGCACCAACTCCAAAGTTTCTAGCTGTGGCCTCTGAAATCGAAACAAATTGCATGTCCCCCAAAGACAGTAGTGGAACAGACACGGGAGAAGCTCCCATTCCACAGGAGAAGGAAACACTAGGCCTCATGCAAGTCTGAAATCCAAGAAAGCACACACTCTACTTCAAACTCCAAAATGATCCCTCAGTTACTGTGTGGAACCCTGGATGCACTGGGGTGGTCTCGGGGCCCCAAAGCTCTGGGCAGACTTGCCTCACTGCTTCGCTGGGCTGAGCGCATGCCTCAGCGTCTGCAGTCTGAGTCTCGCACCTGTAGCTCTTTCAGGCTGCTGTCGCTTGCTCATAGCCCCACTGTCTGGGGTCCTCAGAGCAGTACCACACCTGTGGCTCCACCAGGTTTGCCTGATGGGGACTCCCTGGCAGCGCCAATGCCACATTTTCACTCAGCTTTTGTCCAGTGGAAGCTCTCTGGTGGATTTGTCCCCGGGACAAGTGTCTGGACCTCCAGGTAGTTTGAGATATCCTTTCAAATCTACGTAGCCCTTAAGTTCTCTGAGCCTGACGAATTAGCTCTGTGTGCACACACCGGTGTCTGCTGCTTGTACAAGACGGAGCAGCGGGTGGTGCCACATCCCCTGCTTTACCTGCCTGTGGGGAGGAGAGTTCCAAGGTGACTCGGGGCCATGAGCACCACCTCCCCCAGGCCAGGCCTGTCGGCCATTCTACTCTCGTAGGCCTCCGGCCTGTGACAGTAAGGGCAGCTTCAAATAGCTCTGAAATGCCCTCAGAGTTTTTCTCCCATTTTCTTGACAGTTGTCACCTGGATGCCTTCTTTCCATGTGATCTTTTTAGCAGCCCATCTGTCAGCCACACTCTTGGCATTCTCTGTCAAACACACTTTTTCATCTTGTGCCACACGGCCAGGCTGTGAATTTTCCAAATTTGTGTACTCTGCTTCCTTTTTGTGGATAGCATCTTAAAAAAAAAATTGCTATAGGGCATGTGTGCTTGCCAGAGAGCTAGAGCGAGGGACAGTAAGAAAGCACCACCTGGGGGGATGGCCACGGTGCACTTTCTTCTCCGCTCCTTCTCAAGATCTTGGGCGTGCAAGTGCACATACCTCGCAGACCTTTTAGGCAGCTGGGTTTGGGACTTGAACTTCAGAGCTGGCCATATGAGATCCAGGTGCTTTAGCCATCACACCATCAACTGGTCCTTTGGCTTCCCTTTTTAATGATCAATTCTATCTGTCCCTCTTTTATCTTATAAATGGAATTAACAGTAACCAGGCAGGACCTGAGCACTTTGTTTTTCAGAAATCTCACCTGCTTGGAGAACTTAGTCCCTATTTTCAAGTTGAGCCTTCCATAACACCTTAGGGCACGGACAGCCAGTAGCCAATTTTTTTCCCAATAGTGTAAGACAGATGACCTTTACTCTCCAATTTCCAACACAATCTTCCTCATTTTCCTCTAAAATCACTTCAGAAAAACCCTTGATGTTCATATTTCTACCAGCAGTCTGGTCTCCACATTTAGGCAATCTAAAGTGTTTCCATTTATTTGTGAACAGTTCTGTGAGCCTCCACTAGAACCTAGGATTTTCCTAGACTGCTTCTCAAAACTTCTCTGACCTCTGCCCATTACCCACTTCCCAAGAAGTTCCCACATGCCCAGGCATTCATCGTTAGCAACACCCCACTTCACAGTACCACTTTTCTGTTCTAATTCTAATACATTATCATGCTAATAGCAGAAACTGCTGGAGAACAGAGGCTTAGCGTTCACAGTCTCAAGGTCCCTGGTCTGGGGCCATGTCTACTTGGGAGGCTTCAGAGGCCCAGTCAGATCACAAGGGCCAGAGCAGAGCAATGTCTGTGCTCAGTCTCTCTGTTCTGGTCTCCTCCACTCGCCTTAAAAACCACCAGAATGTGTTCACGGGCCCATCCTAACTACTGTTTTCCTAATTTCCTCCCAAAGTCCCCACCTTTCAACATCATAATCAGACTATATTTTTATCCTCTTCATCCCCTAACAACCAAATCACACAGGAATGTTTTGGGAGAACACTTAAACCATAGCACCCACAGCTAGAAAGTATGACCAACAGAGGCGACAGCAGCAAATCCAAACCATTTCTGCTTTTTGTGTGATGTAGGATCTCTTTCTCAGGTTCATATATCTGTGGCTCCTCTGACCTGACAACTTTTCCATCAAAGTATTATCTATCCCCTAAAAAAACCCTGAAAGACAAAGGAGTGACAGGGCTTATCATGAGATAAAAAATTTGCTTTTATAAGGGAAGGAATGAAAAACACGGAGCATTCACTGATCTACGGCAACGATGCCTCGTTTTAGAACACGCGTGTAAAAGCAGAGTAATAGCTCTTTATTTAAATTTAATGCCACACACTATTAGTCAGTGCCAAAAGTAAACGTCTGGATATTTGGACATTTGAAACATGACTACAACAGATACCAGTAGAAACCCAGACTACAGTGAGAAATACTCCATCATATCAATTTGTATTTCATATTTATATTAAAACAGCTCATGCCCACACCCTATCATCTTGATAGTATTGATAAATAATGATACAGTGGACGCAACTGCATCATTGGTTATTGGTTCAATTTCTAAATCAATCACTTACAGAGAAATAAGATAAAGTATGATTAAAAGTAGAGGGCAAGTTTTAATGCCACCAGACGCACAATATTTTTTCATTCTAATCTTTCCTTTTTGCAGTGATGGGTTCTTTCACGGGGGTGATTAATTGGTAGTTTAGTACCTTTATAACATTTTTATCCAGAGGGATTTATACCCTGGTCACTTCTCATTCTGTGGGACTGAATTAGTCAGGAAACTCTAGGAACATAAGCACAATTTATGTCATTTCCCACTTTCCTCTGAAGTTCGTGCCAATATTTGATTATCTGCTCTAACAGAGGGGAATAGTAATGCAGAAAGATCCCAAAGTCATTTATATTTGGCTTTAGAGTATAATGATAGCTTTTCAGCTTTTTTTCTCTTTATGTAGTTTTAATTAGCTTAATATTAAAGTAAATTTGTGCATCAGGGAAAAAAAAACATGTTGGTTGGGTATCAAGAAGAAAAGTAGCTCAAGTAGCTCAGTAATAAAATTTTGCAATAATCTCAGGGGTAGACAAGCCCAGATAATCAAGGATTGATAAGAATAAATTAATTTGTTTTTTCTTAACCACTTTTTTTTTTCCTATTACTATCGGGCACATGTGCTTGTCAGAGAGAAAGAGGTACAGGGGGAGAGAGACAGAGAAAGGAAAAGTGAGGAAGTACCCTGAGGGAGGTTGGCCACATTGCAATCTCTTCTCTATTCTCCTCTTAGAGTTTCTGGGCAGACATGCACACATACCCAGCACAGTCCCAGACTTAAACCATGCAGTCAGCTATGTGGGATCCAGCCACCTTAACCACCAAGCCACCTGACTGGCCCCACTTAAAAAATTATGATTGCCATACAAGAAGATGTACATATTTAATGAATACAACTTAATGAATTTGGACATAAGTGTAGGCCTGTGAGATTGTGGCCTCAATCAAAACCATAACTTTATTCATTGTCTCCAAAAGATTCTTCTGCTTCCTTTATTTTCCTTTTCAAAATTTTAATATTTTTTCTTTTGTAGTAACACATGTAATATAAGATTTACCCTCTCAAGAAATTTCTAAGTAAAAAATACTATGCTGTCAACTTAGACCCTTTGTAGGATACTACTACTTACTCCAAAACTTGCAAGATGTCTTCAAAACGTTTATGTAAAATGCATATTAAGAGAAAACTATGCACGACTTTCAAAACTTTCTTGCACTGAAATAAACTTGAGTTTTAATTCAATTTTTTTCAAAAACGTTTTGAAAGCCCCTCATAATTGTACATATTTATGTGTTGTACTGTGCCTTTTTAGCATATGAGTACAATGTGTGATGATCAAATCAATATAATTAGGATAATCATCTCAAATATTTATCATTATTTTGTGCTAGGAACATTCAGTCTTCTTTTTTGCTATTTTCGTATCCACAATAAATTATTATCATTTATAGTTACCTTATTTTGCTATGAAACTTCTTACCTAGCTGTAGTTTAGTAAACCAACATCTCCTGTCCCCTCCATCTTTTTTTTTTTTTTTTTTTTTTTTTTTTTGGAGAGGTTTTTGCTATAGGGCTCATGCGCTTGCCAGACAGACAGAGAGAGACAGAGAGACAGAAAGCGAGAAATCACCCCCCAGGGGGGATGGCCACGCCACAATCCCTTCTCCTCCGTTCTCCTCTCAGGATATCTTGGGCACGCACACGCACCTGGTGTGAGTTTTAAGCCACCGGGTCCAGGATGTGAACTGCGGTCGACTACGTGGGAGTCCAGCAACATAGCCATTACTCTAACTGCTGGTCCCCTCCTCCATCTTATATTTCTCAGTCAGCAGTAATCACTGTTCTATATTCTGCTTCTCATTAAGTCAAATGAAATAAGCCAGGCATAAAAAGAGAAAAAACACATGTTTTTACACGTATGTGGGAACTAATAGTTGTCTCCATGGAAGTAGAAAATCTCTTTCCTGCCTCCCCCCCTTTGATAATAGCCATTCTAACAAGTCTGAATTTTATCTCATTATTGTTTTAATTTTCATTTCCTTGATGATAAGTGATATTGAATACTTTTTCATGTACCTATTGGTTATTTTTATATTGAGCACTTTTTCATGTACCTATTGGTTATTTGTATGTCTTCTTTGGAAAAATGTCTATTCATGTACTCTACCCATTTTTTAATTAGATTTTTTTTCTATTTGTTGCATTGTTTTGTTTTGGCTTTGATTTTGCTATTATGTTGTAAGACTTTCTTATGTATTTTGGATATTGCCCTTATCAGATATATAGTTTGAAAATATTTTCTACCATTCCATAGGTTATCATTTTATTTTGTTAATTGTTTTCTTCCCTGTGTAAATATTTTTTAGTTTGATGTAATCTAATTTTTGTATCTTTGCTTTTGTTGCTTATGCTTTTGGTATGATATCCAAAAACCGTTGTTAAATTCAATGTCATAAAGTTTTTAACTAGTTTTCCCTTAAGTTTTATTCAAGATTTTATATTTAAGTCTTTAATCTATGAGTTGCTTTTTCTGTATAGTGTGACATAAGGACCCAATTTTGTTCTATTGCCTGTAGATAACCAGTTTTCCCAACATCATTTATTGAATTATTGACACCCTTGATGGCTAGTTGACAGTACACATATGGATTTATTTCTGGGCTCTCTATGGTATTCCACTGATTTGTAGGTCTATTTTTATGCCAATACCATAGTATTTTGGTAGCTGTAGCTTTGTAGTATTGCCAGGGTCCAGTCTCAGTGGGGGTGGGTTATCTCGTCGGAGGCGGCGCAGGAAGGAAAGACTGAGGCCTTGGTGCCTTTTTTATGCACGTCCTCAGTCAGACACCCCCCAGAGATCGCTCTCTGTTAGTGACAACTGCTAGGAATCATCCTGCCTTTTTATTGAAAACGTGATACATGCAAGTAAATGGGTGAGGGGCTACATGTTTTAATGATCAGTTCATAAAGTTTTAACAATAGGGAACATAGATTCCATTCAGGGTTGGATTAAGGGTGAACCTATTACCATTCAGCAATTGTTTGTTTGATGTAGGCAGGTCTTCATGGAATGCAGTATTGGGAAAGCAGCTCTAGCAAGCAGAGATAATTATCAGCTGATGCGGCGGTAGCCATCTTGTGATTACTGAGCACGATGCTAAAAAAAGAAAATCTCAAGTATAGATATTAGTTCTTATGGATCTCAATAATGATACTTATATAATTTTATAGGGATCTAAAACTTAATTCAAGGAATCCTAATATATTTATCTATTTTAAAGGGGTGAAGCTATTGTTTACTTGGTGAGGGTGGGGATACTTTAAACAGTTTTTTAAACTGGTAGTAAAGTGACTAACAAGTTAATGAAGAACTTTAAAGTGGGTTTGTGGTATGCCTAAGCATTCTATTGTGTCTGTGGCACCACTGTTATATATTTTGTTAGAACATTAGCTACCATGGAGCGGGAGTGTCCTGGGCCAGTTTTGGCCTAAAAGGTTATTTTTAAACTTATGTTAAATGTGTCTTGAAGGGCCTTCTAAAGGTCAAGAAGATTTCTGCCTAGATGTAACTTCAGCACACCCTCCATTGTGACCTCAAGGATGAAGCATTGTAATTAACAGTAGGTGGTCAGGGCAAAGGGGAGCGGTCGGGGGACTTTCAGGAAATCTTACCACATACTCAGGATGTATGAGAGAGCTATGTAATTCTTTTATAGTAGTATATCAGGGAGTCAGAGGGGGGTCACTTCCCAGCAAGGCTACCACAGTCTCCAGAGCATACAGCAAGCAGCCTTGCCAACATGCTGAGTCGACCCAAGCCGTGCTCAAAAGTTGGGGAGCTCAAAGAGATCCTGGGGCCCCGCCGGGTTGGACTCCTCCATAATATATTATAAAATCAGGGAGACTATGCCTCCAGCTTTGTTCTTCTTGCTCACACTTGCTTTGGTTACTCAGGTAACCAAAAGTTACTCAGGTAACTTTCATGGTTCCCAATTAATTTTAGAATTTTTTCTATTTCTGTAAAAAATATGATTGAGATTTTAATAGATATTGCCTTGAATCTGTAGATCACTTTGGGTATAAAATGATTATTATTTTTATTTAGGAAATAAATTCTTTGCTCTGTATGTGGAAAATGTGTACATAATTTTACTCAACTGAATCATCAGCACAGAAAAAGCCAGAGCAACCTCAATATGCACAAAGTGTTCTAAATTTCCCACCTACTTTGACTGTCACAAAGGAATGGTAAAGTTTTCACTTTTCCTTGAATAAAAAAAGGAAACAGCAGCTATCTATCTAGTTTACATGTAGGTACATGCTCAGAACTTCTTAGTTTGAAGGGACCATGTCTGAATAAAGTCATAAAGTGGAGGCAGAAGAGTCTGATTAGAAATACTTGGTGAATGAGTTCATAGAAGTGTGAATTATATATATGCAAGCCTAAAACCAAATTTCATCCAACTGTTTCTCTGGAATGGGAGAGTTTGCACTGCATTTTAAAGTGTCTAATGTTATGAGGTAGAGATCATGTCTATCAGGATGTCTTTTGTCAATACAAATAAAACAGGATAGGTGGAGGAATTAGTTGTGAGATATTTGGATATTTGTCTTGAATATCTATGATTATTAATGGCAGTTACATTCCTCAACAATATGCCCCCTGTAATATGGCTATTGTGAGGACAGACAAGTTGAGCACTCTCTCACATGCAGTCCACCCTCTGCTCCCCATGCCAACCAACTTTCAGTTTCTAACTTCTAATTCAAATTACGAGGTAAAAATGAAATAGGACCGAGAGACCAATTTCTCCCATTCCCCAAAGGCTGTGGTCTCTACAATAGTGTTAATTAGTCATTTTATTCTTGCAGTTATCCTTGCTGCATGGCAGTAGGGCCAGTGTTGGGTAGTCATACAGGGCAACGAAGAAAGCAAAATGTGAATAGTTGTGTGTGGCTAGTGGATAAGTCTGGATAAGTTAATGTATCTGGCTACTGCCTATTTTACATTTATAATGAGAATAATATCTCTGATTGAGTTTCTAGTATTAGAAAATCTTTTTTAGAAGTAAGAGTCCCCCGCCTTTCTTCTTACCAATCACCAACCATATTCATTTCAGCATTAATTTAAGAACAACAAAAGCTGAAAATACTGAGAAGTGAAAACTGGCAAAATTCAACCAAATGGGTAAGTATGTAAATACAAAAGCAAATACATTAGTCACACACTGTGCAGGTTGCTTTTTTTTTTTTTTTTTTCCCTCACGGGAAAAAAAAAAAAAAAAAGAAAAGGAAAGAAATATCTGAGGAATGAAAGTTGTAAATACTGGAACAGATCACAGAGGTGGCTGCCCAACCTCTTCAGGAGGCCATTAGGTATAGATACATTCTCACTGGTTCATAAATTTGCAATATGATCTAGGAGGCTAGGGTAGAAAACTTTCTAATTTCTTTAAGCTATTTTCCTGTTAAATTCAATAATGTCTTGGCCATTTCCTTTAAATTTCATTGTGTATGTGGCATATTTATAAATGAGGTGCTATTAAAAAGGCCAAGTGTCAGGGTTTAAATGCTAATGAGCTAGAGTTAAAGTAGGATTGTTTGGGAAAGTTAACCAGGAGCAGAAAAGGAGATTGCGAGAGCCTTTAGCATTAAAGTTTAGGACAACGTACTAAGAGAACTATTGAGTTCAAGGGGCATTAAAGAACCTGAAATAAAAAGACTGAATCTAGGTAAAATAGAGTTACATTAAGAGCAAAGGGCAGGCTGAGATGCCGATAGTACATGGATGTTGCAGGTTAGACATTTTAGTCTCCAGAAAAGAAGCAAAACTCTTTTTAAGCATCACACTGAAGAACTTTAAGTGAACATAAGCTGTTCCTTTACAAGGTAGGTCTCCAAAGTATCTGTTTGTTGTACTTCTGGGAAAATACAGGAAAGGGTGGAGGCAGACATGCTGGCGATCTAGGTGGAATAGGGAGTATTTTTAGCAGCGAGTGGGAGACAAGAAATAAATGAAAATAAGTACATCAAAAGAAAAGGAAAATATATGACTCAAGAAAATATATGAAAAGACAAATGGAAAAGGGAAAACATCATTGGGACTCCCATAACTCGAACTACGCTGACAAGGCCTCCATCAATAATGAGCCTAAGGGGCCAGCACTAAAGAATCTGAACTTCTCCTGTCAAAAATGGAGGCTGAAGCAGGGCTGAAAATGAACTAACCAAGGCAAGAGTAAAAATAACCAATATTTAACAGCATTTTATAGTTTATAAATGCTCTAAAATATGTCCTTTCCTTAGAAACTTTAAATTCTTGTTCTATCTGAATAAACTGGTATCTTTTACTTAGCGAATGAGGAGTAATTCTCATACTCTTTTCTAGCATGTGGGTGTAAACAAATACAGTATGAGTATATTTAAAGATGAAGTTCAGAAATGGGAGTATTTCAGCTGGAATATCTCTGCAATATGCCAACAGATGTTGCCAAGTACAAAGAAATTCAGTGTCATTAAGCTTTATTTGACTTACACAGCTATAAAAATTAAATGAAATAAAGAAAGAGAGCTATGCACAAATGATAACTGCTTTAGCTGACTTATTTTACTCATAGTCACGTTGAATTCTGGGACTACAATTCTGGAACAGCATGTTTCTGGATGGACCATGACTTTGAAACAAGCTTCACCAGCCTAGAAAGGGAAGGGGTGCCTCTTCCTAGACGACCCCGTGTGGAAACAGAAAATTTCCTCTGTGACTATGATGTCTGGCCCTGTCTCCTCGCCGGAAGGCTCCCAAGGGAGATCCTAAAAGAGCCTCCGTGGAGTGTTAAAAGAGAGTCTGCATATATGAGGTGCCTTAGGTAGTGTCAAAATTTAACAAAAATAATAGACAAAAACCAAAATAGTGTACACAAATTTGGTCTGCATGTATGTCAAGGTTTAAAGTTGAGGACAAGCAAGTGGCTTGGAGGTTACGGCACTGGATCCCTCATGGCCAGTTGTGTTGTTTGAGTCTCAGACCCCGCAGCTTGAAAATCACACCAGGCACACGTGCACGCACGCCAGCAAGTCCTGAAAGGTGACTAGAGGAGAAGGCATTGCCTTGTGGCAGCCTCCCCGGGGAGGGATTTCTCACTTTTTCTCTCTTTCCCCTTCACTTTCCGGCAAGTGTGTACACCCTATAACAAACAAACAAAAAAGTTCGAAGTTGAGAGAGTATTCCAATCACTGGGTTTTTCTGGCCTCAATATATTTTGGCATTTTCATTTTACTAGGCCCATTGGTCATCAAATTGAATTCCAAAGACAAGCTTTAACACGATAGATGGACAGCTCTTTATGTTCAAATGCATTCCAACTGCGCCTGGTGTAACCTACTCTATTCTAGAACTTCTTATCATCCTAATAGACTATTTTCACATTTTATTTATTAACTCATATTTTATTATAAATACCAGTAGAAATCTTGTTCTTCTCTGATACACTACTTAATAAGTCCAATTATCTAATTCTTGAGAACAAAATGGGATTTCTGTGATTAAATTCAACTTTCAGACAGGATAAATGGATTCTATCAAAAGTTTATCCCTATCAGGCATAGAAGTGCTATAATCATTATAAACGATTTCATGCTCAGTATTATGTTGAAAAAAAAGGCTTAACATTACTGTGTAGAAACCCTCAGATTAATTTTTAAAAATATTACATAAATGAGTGCTCACAGAAACAAAGAATTTTCGATACTTACATATCATTTGACAATCTCGCCACTTTTAAATAAACAAACGTGACTTCCATACCACTGGCAAAAGTCAATTGTTCCTTAGCAGGCGTGGTCATACTAAACTCCGTCCATCTGAAGGTTGAGTAGACATCCTGAATAACTGAATAAATTTGAAACAATCGTTCTTGTTTTTCAGCTGACAAACCACGGCACATCTGTGGTGCATCAGCCCTTCAAAGGCAAACCACTCCAAGTATTTTCATTACTACTTGTCTTCTAAAATCCTAATGTTAACTATTTTTGGATCTAAGTAAACACATGGTTTTAAAACATCAAGGGATTCTAAAAACTTATAAAAATATTAGCAACAATGAAAGCTAGCAGGCCTCTGTTCTTGTCACTCCTCACCCATTTCTGTGTCCTCCAGGAACCGATTGAGCACTAAATGTCTTTTTCTTTGTACCTTGATGTGTGGATCTACTATGTCTATACTGCAATCTCCTTTTTCATTGAATTTAGACAGTATTAATAGACTACCTATTGCCGTCGTTCTATTCATCTGTCTTCCTCTTCCCCCATCCTGAAAACATATTTCGACTTTTGGTTAAGTTCATTTTGTCATGTTGGCCTTTATGACCATGCAAACATTATTTACTGTGCAGCTTTGTCAAAAACTACTGTTACAATCTTTTTCTTTTTAGTTGCCAGAGGGTGTGTGTACCCACCAGAGAGAGAGAGAGAGAGAGAGAGAAGGGCGTGGGCACACTCCAACAGGGCTTGGTCGCACCACGGTCCTTTCGCTCTATTTAAACATCACATTAGGATGTGGGCATATACACTCACCAGGCATGTTTTTCACATCCTGGGGTGGGGTTCGAACTGTGTGGTCTACCGTGTGGCACCTGGTTCCCATGGATGCTGTAAAACGCTGTGCTACAGGGCTGGCCCTGCATGCCCTTTCTCACAATGTCTCTCCTGCCCCTCAAAGTTAACGTTTACTTTATGTCTTCTTAGTTTTCTTTGAATCTTTGACCAGATCTTTCCATCCCTTCTAACAGCTCTGAAAAGCCCAGTTGATTTCTCTTTCACGAGGCCAAGACAGTTTGCTCACTTACCCACCCTTAATTTTCCTTGAACTGTCCTCCTGGACACTGTCGGCTGCGTCCATCTGCCCTGGCTGCTGTGCAGACCTGCAGCCCGCCCTCCACACTCCTGAGCGCTGCCTCCTCTCCCCGGGTGGGTCCCCGTCACCCCTTCCCCCGCCGTTAGTGGCTGCCATCCTGTTGTAGCTGCCAGAGCAGGGTCTGAAAGGGGAAATTTGCAGTATGATGTACCAAACGATGCTTTCATTTTGTCCCCAAGTAAATTCTTAATTTGTCTGGGAAGAGAATTTGAATAGAACGTTATTCTTACTACCTTGAAGGTAACCCCTGCCATCTCTTCCTCATGCCATTCTTACATTTAAAACTTTGTAGATTTTCTTTCTTTCTTTTCTTATTTTTTAGAGATATTTTTACTATATGGTACATGCCCTCGCTGGAGAGACAGAGAGAGAGACAGAGAGACAGAAAATGAGAAATCTCCTCCATCCTCCTCTCGGGATCCTGGGTATGCACGCACAAGCGTCCAGCATGAATTTTTAGTTGCTGTGTCGGAGACTCAAACCACAGTCAACTATATGGGAGTCCAGAGACATAGGCATTACGCCATCTGCCGGTCCCTGTACCTTTGTATATTTAAGTATTCTCTGGATATGTTCTTTTTTTCTTCCCCATTTCCTTCTTTTCCTTTGTTGGCTGCTTTTGATTTGAGGTCAAGATTTTTAATCCAGACATTTTTGTATTGAGTGAGATATTTGATAATGTCTTCCTATAATTTTCTTTGTCTTTTCCTTCTTTCTGTGGATCTCTTAGTAGCTTAGAACCTTCTTAATTTGCCTTGTAAGTTTTAAATTTTTATCTTTTATTATACATTTAAAGAACTCTATTTCTTTGAAAAATTTTTCAGCTTACTTTCAAATCCATTTGATGATTTTTTTTAAACTGAAATCGTGTATTTTAGAAGAACTTTAGATTTACAGAAAAATGGCTGAGATTGTGCAGAGTTCTCAAACACTCCACACCCACCGTTCTCTATTATTAACATTTTACAGCAGCACGGAACATCTGTCGAAACTAATGAATTGATACCAACATGTTGTTCAACTCTGTACTTTACATTTCATTAGATTTTCCCCTACAGACACTGCCTTTAATTTCTGAATTTCATCCAGGAAATGTATTTAGACACATGTCTTTTAAGACTCTTCTGGGATGTGGTCGTTTGTTAGTTTCCCCTGGGGTTGATAACCGTGAGGGTACTGGTCCTGACCGTGAGCACTGAGGGCGTGTTTGTAGGAAGCGTCTGGGTGTGAGTTCGCCTGGTGCTGTATCCCAGGGTGAGCTGGAGGAACAGTTTTGGGGAGGACGTTCCCAGCGTGGAAGTGCCATTTCCCACAGACCCTATGGAGGGCAGGGTGGCCCAGGGTCCGCCTCCCAGGCACTGTGCTTCACTGACCTGCCTCCATCGGCCCCTCCTCTCGTTGGCTTTTTACATTCCAACAATTGTGTTTTCCAAGCCTTGTCAATGTTTACAATCGCAGTGTTATAGACACATAAGTGCACAAGTCCTGAGGGTACAGGCAGTGGTATATTCCACACACACTCATCTCTGTGAAGACTGCATGTACTGAAAGGTATAGAACACCCCAACAAGAGGCCTTCCCAGTAGGGTTCACTCATTGCCACGTGCGAAGGTAATCATTCCTCTCGTCAGTGGTACCGTTAGATTATTTTGCCCGGTCTTGACTTTATGTACATAGAACATTTTATTTACATTCAAGTAAATATATAAACATAAATTTTATATATGGATGAGTTCATTCAAAACTGTGTTTATGAGATTCATCTGTACAATTTTCTATAAACGATAGTCTATCAATTTGTCGTTTTGTATAGTACTCCACTTTATGTAAATGTCACAAATTTGTGTATTCTGTAATTTGTAGACACCTGAATTGTTTTGCCATGAAGAATGTTGATATGCACATTACTGTACGTTATTTTGGTCAAAATATGCTTACATTTTTGTTTGAAATAAACCTACAAGTGAAACTGCTGAGTACCAAGACAAGTTCATGTTCGCATTTAATAGTTTCAAATAATTCCCAAGTGACCGAAACAGTTTCTGCTTCCACAAGAAGTTGGAGTACCAGTGGGCCCACATTCTTGCCAACAGTCTTTGTGAGGAAGTTCGCTTATTTTGAACATTAGCGTTACTCGTGTGTGTGTGTGTGTGTGTGTGTGTGTGTGTGTGTATGTGGTAGCTTAAGCATGCATTTACCTATAACTAATGAGATTAAGCACTTATTCTAATTCATACTGGCTATGTAGTTATTTCTTTTTGCAAACTGAAGTTTAAGAGTTCTGTTCAACTTTTTATTAGATTTGATTTTTCATGCTGATTCTTAGGAGTTCTAGCTATATTCTTTATATAATCCACAGATACATGTTTGATATATACATTTTTTTCAAAATATCTTCTATTATGGTTTATTTTGAGACTCTTTTCCTGATAATTTTTGCTAAATAAAAATTGTTACTTTTTTCTTTTTTTTTTTTTTTGAGAGGTTTTTCGCTATAGGGCGCATGCACTCGCCAGACAGACAGAGAGAGACACAGAGACAGGAAGCGAGAAATCACCCCCCAGGGGGGATGGTCACGCTGCAATCCCTTCTCCTCCATTCTCCTCTCAGGATCTTGGGCACGCACGCACACGCGCCCGGCGTGAGTTTTAAGCCACCAGGTCCGGGACGCGAACTGCGGTCGCCTACGACGTGGGAGTCCAGCGACATAGCCATTACGCTAACTGCTGGTTCCCAAAATTGTTACTTTTGATAGAGTCTATTTCATTATTTTTTTCATGTTATTTTGGATCCTGTTTTTAAAAAAAATCTACTTGTTCATAATCATGAAGATAATCTGTTTTAGCCTAGAAACTTTGTAAGAAAGTGTTAGCTTTCTATGAGCTATCCGAAATTGACTTTGTTATGAGATGAGAGAAACAAGTCTATCTTTGTTTTGATATGGCAATCCAATTAATCCAATATTATTTGTTAAGTAGATTGAATTTTCTCACGCCACTGCAGCGCACTTCCCAGCGGAGGTGCTGCCTACCTGGAGGCCCGCTCTGTGTCCTCTGTTCTCTTCCACTGAGATTTTCTGGGCTCTGCCAATACAGATTTACTATGAAGGACAGATGATAGATAGGTGATAGATAATTAGATTGATGAATATCTCCGTGGGTACAAGTATTTCAGCATTATTTTTTAAGAATTTTTATACAAATTCTATATATTACCCATATAAATTTTAGAAATAGCTCACCACTTCCCTTAAATAAACAAAAAACATTTTTAAAAAACTGCTGGAATGTTAGCAATTTTGAATATATAGATCAATTTGGAGAAAAACTGACATCTACGTATCACTTTTCCTTCCAACCTAGAAGCACTATACTTCATTTGCATAGATCTTTAATTTCTCTCCTAATGTTTTCAGTTTAACTTGGAGAAGTCTTCAACACCTTTAGTTGCATTCATTAGTAAGAGTTTGATATTTCTTATATTTTTCTGTAAATAGCATAGTTTCTATTTCATGTTCTAATTTAATTTTGTTGATGTAAAAAATACAATTGGTGCTTTTTATTTTAACCTTGTATTATGTTGCCTTAATTCACTTTTAATTCCATAGGCTATCTACAGACTATTTTTGAATGTCCAATGTGAATTGTGACAATTTTTGTTCTTTTCTCCCATTACTTACACTTTTTACTTTTTCCCCCCTGTGCCTCATTATATTGGTTGGAATGATCATTAAAATGTCATATAGAATTAGGGACAGTGGGCATTCTTCTTACCTTTCAACCTCAAGGGAAAAGTTGGTAAAACTAATGCAAGTCGAATGTCTGTTATAGCTATTTTTACATAGTGTGTCAGATTAAGAAAGCTAAGAAAAATTGCAGTGTTTTGGCAATCCTGAATTGGCATTATATTCTATCAGACACTTTCCCTGCATTCATCAAAAAGGTCATATGGTCTTCTTCCTTATTCTCATAGATACACATTTTATATGTGTACATACGATACATATATTTTATAGGCATATAGAGGACATACATGGCTTATTACTGCTTCCATGACAGAGCGAGATGAAGAGAGAAAGAGAGGGACCGGGGACAGTCATGCCTCGTGGGGCCATCCACCCCCGCTCAGCCAGCCCAGGCCATCTGCATGTACAGGAGTGCCAGGAATGCACAGAGACCCAGAACTTAAACCTGGGGCCCTCCTGTGAGGCTCCACGTTGAAGAGCAACGTGCCACTGCTGTGGTAATGGCTGCCACCTCTGCCCCCCACTCCCACTCTACTAAATGGTGACCTACTCTGAATTTTTAAATGTGGAAACAGTTTTGCATCTCACAAGTAAACTCTACTCGGATATGGTCTTTTATATTTTGAACTTAGTATTATTTTTGGAAAATTTTCAACCACATTTAAAAAATAATTGGCTTTTTTAATTTAAAAAGTTTTTTTTCTTTAACAGTCCTATGTTCTTTCAAATTTTGTGATGTTCTTTAGAGTGATCTTTAAAAACTATGTGTGAAGCATTGTCTACTTATTTTTTCTGGAAAACTTTATGAAATATGGGTTTTATTTCCTTCTAAAAGTTCAGAAGAATTTTCTTTAAAATCATTTAGGCTCGAAGTTTTCTTTTTCTTTTTATTTTATTTTATTTTTTTTTGCTATAGGGCGCGTGCACTCGCCAGACAAACAGAAAGAGACAGAGAGACAGAAAGCGAGAAATCACCCCCAGGGCGATGGCCACGCTGCAATCCCTTCTCCTCCGTACTCCTCTCGGGATCTTGGGCATGCATGCTCACGCGCCCGGTGTGAGTTTTAAGTCACTGGGTCCAGGACGCGAACCACAGTCGACTACATGGGAATCCGGCGACATAGCCATTACGCTAACTGCTGGTACCTAGGCTCAAAGTTTTCTATGTGGAAACATAAGTGTCTAATTAGAGAGCAATTTCTATTGCACACAGAGGAATATTAAAATTTTTCTATTTTTTATGTCAGTTTGAGAAAATTGTTCTTTTTAAAGAATTTGTGGGGACAGCAGTGCTGGGCTCCCATATGGCCAACTGTGGTTCAAGTCCTGGATCCAATGGCTTGAAAATCACCCCAGGTGCACGACTGTGTATGCCCAAAATCCTAGGAGGAGAATGGAGAAGGGATTGTGGTGTGGCCATCCCTTCTGGGGAGTGATTCTCACTTACCTTCTCACTGTCTCTCTGTTCCTATCTGGAGAGCACACATGCCCTATGATTAAAATCTTAAAAAAAAAATTTTGCCTATTTCTCTTGAATTTTCAAATTTATTGACACAAATATATTTAGATTATCATCTTATTTATTTTAATACCTATAAGATTAATAGTGTTTCTGATAATAATAGTATGTGTTTTACCTTTTTTTCACCACCAAGGGGAAAAAAGTCACTAAAGATTTTATTATTTTTATTAGTCTTTTCAAATAATCAACCTTTAACTTTCCTTACATTTTTATTATGTTTTTGATTTTATTAATATTTACTCTTTATTATTTTTTTCCTTCTAATTGAGTTTAATTTGCACTTTGGCTTTTACTTTCTTTCTATGATGCTTACAATTATCAATTTTAGTCTTTTCTAATTTTTAACATAAGGGTTCTTCAAAGTTTATGGGAATGTTCATCATAAAAAATTATGCATGCATTTCAAAGTTTTTTGCACCAAACTTAGCTCATACTTTAATTCCATTTTTCCATACACTTTATGAAGTCCTATTTTATATATATTTAAGGATATGAATTTTCCCCTTTACAGCTTTAGCTGCACCCAAAATTTTTTATTTATTTTACTTTTACTACTCAGTTCAAAATATGTTTGAATTTGTTATGACTTTAAAATGTATTTCTTAGTATCCAAGTATTTGAATATTTTATGCCTCCCTGGATTTATGTACCACCTAAATTCATCACATCCTAGCCTCAGAGCATATTTTCAAATGAAATTTCAAAGTGGGAAGGGAAGGCCATTTTGTTGTGATTAAGGAACCACAGTGAATTTCTCATTTGTGTGAAGAATATTTAAAAGCACTACTTCAATGCCAACAGAGGATGGGTAGGAGAGTGGAGGGTGACTCTGCTTTGTCTATCAGGAGAGGGAGAAGTGAGATAAATTGGGTTTAGTTCAGTTCTAGGCACAGTTCAGAAAAAGCAACAAGGAACTGGATAGAAAACTGCCAACTCTGACTCTAGTCTTCTCTGTGCTTGTAGTCGAGCACCTGAAGTAGCAGCAAGGTATAGTCACTGTCAGATTACCTGGGTTTAAGGTTCTGTCTTTATTCTTAGTAATACGGTAGTGCCCCTTACTCATGGGGGATGAGTCCTAAGTTCCCCAGTAGATGCCTGGAACTGCAGATCAAACCGAACTCTGTATATGTCATGGTGTTTTCCTATACGTACATACACGTGATAAAGTTTAATTTAAAATTAGGTACTGTAAGAAAATAGTTACGAATAATAAAAATAGAACAATTATGATAATATACTGTAATAAAAGTTTCGTGAATGCAATCTCTCTCTCAATGTATCTTAGTGTACTGCTCTCACTGATTTTTGAGCCAGTGATGATGAGGGTAACTGAAACCACAGAAAATGAAACCTCAGATAACTGAGAATGTCTTGTTTCTTTGTTGCTATGACATTAGATCACAGGGACCAGCAGTTGGCATAATGGCTATGTCACTGGATTCCCATGTAGTTGACCATGTTTCAGGTCCCAGACCCGGTGGCTTAAACTCACACCGGGCGTGTGTGCGTGTGTGCCCAGGATCCTGAGAGGAGAACGAAGGAGAAGGGATTGCGGTGTGGCCATCCCCCCTGGGGGGTGATTTCTCGCTTTCTGTCTCTGTCTTTCTGGTGAGCGCACACACCCTGTAGCATAAACCACCACCTCTACCCTCGCAAAAAAAAAAAATACATTAGATCCCAGACTGGGTAATTCATAAAGAACTTAGGTTTCTTGGGCTCGTGGTTCAGGAAGCTGGCAGGGGTTTTACACTGTATCATAAGATAGAAAGGGCGTCACATGCAAACTGTGCAGGAGCGTGTCACAGAGCAAGGGGGAGCCACTTGACAGCAACGCGCTGTCATCATAACCCTGTGCATCATCCCTTAATGCACAGACGGGCTAACCCATTCCTGAGGGCAGAGCCCCTGTGACCTTGGCACCTCTTAGGTGGCTCCAACTCGTAACAATGTCACAATGGAGAATTAGGTTTCACCAAGAGTTTAGGAGGGGACAAATATTTAAACTACAGCAGGAAATGATGTACTTCTTTCCTTACAGTCTATTTTTTTAAATATTAGATTAGTTATTAATTTGTTTTTTTGTTTGTATGCTACATAATTAGTCGTTTTATTTACAATCTTTTTTAATTTTAAAAGTATCATTTATAAAAATAATACATACATAATTGTGTTTAATTATTATATCCAGTGTAATCATCTTGGTATTTTAATATATTCTACTAAAGTATTATCCTATGACACACAATGTCATTTCTGATGATATATATATATATATTTTTTTTTTGGAGAGGTTTTTCGCTATAGGGCGTGTGTGCTCGCCAGACAGAGAGAGACATAGAGACAGAAAGCAAGAAATCACCCCCCAGGGGAGATGGTCACGCCTCAATCCCTTCTCCTCCATTCTCCTCTTGGGATCTTGGGCACGCATACACACGTGCCCAGCGTGAGTTTTAAGCTACCAGGTCCAAGATGCGAACCGCGGTTGACTACGTGGGAGTCCAGTGACATAGCCATTACACTAACTGCTGGTTCCCATTTCTGATATATTTTGATTTTATAGCTACAGTGGTATTATTTGTTTTCTATCCATCCTTTTCGTTCTGGTTATTTTCCTTCTTTTAGAATAGTCAGAAAAAATGTTGTTATTTTATTTACCTGATTTTATTTATTTATAATTTTTAAAATATTTGTTATTTCAAAGTCTACAACATCTATTCATTACATATTAAAGCCATATATATGTATATATATATTTTTTTCCCTCGAGATTTTTTGCTATAGGGTATGTGTGCTCACTGGAGAGACAGAGAGAGAAAAAGTAAGAAATCACCCTTTGGGTGATGGTCACACCACAATCCCTTTGTTTCCATTCTCCTTTTGGGTTTTTGGGCATGCATGAATGTATGCCTATCATGGGTTTCAAGCTACCAGGTCTGGGACTCGAACCGTGGTTGGCCATGTGGGAATCCAGTACCTTAACCACCTGCTGGCCCCTCTTAATATGTTTTTTACTAGTTATAAACATATTCGAATATCTAATTTCCTTATTAACTTTAATAATATGTTTCCATGTATTTTAACTCTTATGTGTCCTGAATCTCACTAATATTTTACTATCATTTTATACAGATACTTGCCATTTAGCTTTATCTAAATGTTCACAATTTTCCCTCTTCACAACTGCTACTTGAGATAATTTTTTTTCTGCTCAAAAACCATCTTTTAGAATTTAAATATTTCACTGTAGATATGATGATAAAATCTCCAAGGTTAAGATTTTCTTAAGAAAATCTTTATTTTGCCTTTATTATTGATTTTTTTTCTTGGTATAGAATTTCAGGTTGGTAATTACTTCTTAGCATTTCATAGATACCATTACATTGTTCTCTGATTTTCATGTTTTCTATTGAAGAAGAAACTGTCAGTATTATTTGTCTTTTGAAGGTAATATATCCTTTCCCTCTGGCTGCTTTTAAAGTTTTTTTTCCTTGGGTTTTCATAAGTTTTGCTATAATAGACCCACATACAGTATTTTTTATACCTACACCTGTGGGGTGTTATAAATCTTCTTGAAGTTGTTGCTTTGTATTTTAAAAATCATATTTGAGAAAGTTTAGATAAGAATCTCCTAAAACATTTTCCCTCTCCTTTCATATTCTTCTTTCATTATGGTATTCAAATTACAAATATTAGACTTTTTCGTGATATTTCATCTGGCTTATATGCTATTTCCATTACTTTTTTTCCTTTTTGATACTTTTACCCTTAAAAACTGAAGTAAGTTCTTCTCGTTTCTCAGAATTATTATAGATGGGTTTCCTTTTGTAATTTTCTTTTGCAATATGCCTCTCTCTCACATACTTTCAAATGTATTTTTCTCATTTGCTTATTTTGCTCTTTTGTTCTGGTTAGAAGCTTTTATCAACTAGCAACAGTGTTTAGTGAAAAGACATGTGAGTGAAGGAGCAGATGGAGGGAGAGGAGTGTAGGTAGGTAGACCAGATGATAAAGAGATTAGATGGAAAGTAGGTATGTGAGAGATGCTTAAGCAAGAGACAATATGATGCCTCTCTTTCATAATCTAGCTTGCTTCACTTAGCAGTAAATCTTCCATGTTTGTCCACTTTCTATCAAAGCCAGGGTTTCATTATTTTTTATGGCTGAGTAGTATTCCATGGTGTATATGTGCCTCACTTTTTCATGAAGTTAAAAGTGTATTCAGCCCAGATGAATGGATTGAATACACTTTTAACTCGATGACTCGTTTCTTTCCAGAGCTTCACACCTGCCTTTCTGTTTGCAGTCCTTAGACTCAATGCTTCTCTGGCTTCACTGTCCTGTAGTAAATACCTCTCAATTTCTACATGATTGATAAAGGAGTGGTTTTCTCTCATCCCTGGGTGTAGGCAGAGACCTGAGGGCTTCTTAGTAGCCTCCATACATTTCTGTCGAAGTCTCCTCTCACTCTTGCTCTTGCTCAGGGTCTCACTCCCACTTCCCTTGGTATCTGGTGCTCCCTGTTCTTGATCTCGTCCAGGATTCTGCAGAATGGGAACCGCTGTCCGCATCTGCCTTTTGGTAGGCATTTGGTTTGATCTTTCTTCACTCTGCTCAGTCATTTATGAAGCTTCTGTATAGAAGAGGAGGTACAACGACTTCGCAGCACTTAGTTCCAGCCAAGGTCCTGGAAGATAAGCTCTCCCAAATCCAGCCTGAGCGAGGCGTATCTGGGTACAACCTCACCCCCTGCAGAGGCACTGATGTCTCTAGAGCATGCTGGTCTGGTTCCGTCCAGAGTCCCCGGTGTTCTCTGCCTTGCCCTGGGCACTGCATTCTTTATTCTCCAACAGTCGTTGCGGGGAGGGATGGAAGTGGACATAAGGTTACGTTTTTACAGCAGGCAGTTTGAGAGCTCTGAAAGTTTAAGGAGGCACAAATCTATAAGTAACAACATTTTAAACTACATTATTGCCCAGCAGGACATGATCTTGGTATTCTTATACCAAATATAATGAAAGGTAAAATAATAAAAACTCTTAAAATGGAACTGAGTTTTCTCTACTTTGGCCAAATTTATAAGTTTCTTCAATAGCTATGTCTATTTATTGGGCAGTTTTTAAAATTTTTACTTATTACTTCCATGAGAGAGAGGAAGAGAGAGCGAACCCCTGCCCAGCGGAGTCCCCACGCCACGATCTGCCCCAAGCCTCAGGCAGCCCCGGGCGCGGCATACATTGAGCCGTACGTGTACAGGGAGGCCTCTGGGCGTGAGCCCGAACTTCCCGCGGTGCCAGCGGTTGGAGCATCGCTCCTGCCAGGGCCTCACAGCTGGCGTCCTGAGCACCTTCCTGGTGTGAGCATCTGTGTGCAGGGAAGGACAAGGAAGAAGCATGATCGCTGCCCTTATATTGAGGGGCTTTGGCTTGGCTTTAATAATTAAAAATAATACACACACAACACACACACATACACACACACACACAACACACACAACACACACACATACACACACACATACACACAACACACACATATACACACGCTGACACACACACAATACACACACAACACACACACACACACACAAGTGTTTTAAAACAGTATTTTTTCCTAAATATTTTCTTTAAGCAGCACTCACAAAGACTTTCCTGAGAGGGATATAGGATCTTCTTTCTAACCTGTTCTGTATTCCCCACTCACCTAGCATATTTTCATGCAGTGATTCACAAACTAATTCAGACCATGCGTGATTCCTACTTGAGTTGATAAAACTTTTTTTTTTAATTTTCACTCTCAGTTTGTTATGTTTGTATTTGATGTATTTCTAGCTGAGAGCAAAAAAGCATTTTAGTGAAAAACATTTCTGCAACAAATGACTAATTGCTTTTTTAAAAAAGCAAAGGTGGGTGATCTGCAAACATAAACACTTTAACCTTATTCCTCCAGTAGACCATGAAAGCAGTACAGCTGTCCCTAGACAGTAGTCTTGTGTCAAATTCAAGTGTCAACAATTACACCAATAATTAATATTCAGAAATCAGCTATGAAAAAAATGAGGAACATGGTTAGAGCTCGGTTACAAATAACATTTAAAAAATCCAGATGCTTAGACAGGAAGTAAATCTCCTTTGATGGAGCAGAATTATCATTTGTGACTGACACAGTCAATCCTTCCATCCTGGGGACAGGGGACCTGGGTGGAGGGCCAAGAGCAGGGAGCCGAGGGTAAGAAAAAACTTTCTCTGTTTTTATTTGATTTTTTTTAATATTATTTATTTAGAGAGACTTTTGCTATAGGGTGTGTCCGCTCACTAGAGAGACAGAAAGCAAGAAATCACCCCTTCTTCATTCTCCTCTTGGGATTTTGGGCATGCGTGCACACATGCCAGCGTGAGCTTTCAGCTGCTAGGTCCCGGACTTGAACTGCAGTCTACTATGCGAGACTCCAGCGACATAACCGTTATGCCATCTGCTGGTCTCATTTTAAAAATGTTGTTTATTTGTGGAGAGAGAGAGACAGGTCTCTGGCAAGACCTCCCATGCTGCGGTCTCCCTCACGATCCTGGCCAGTCCGGATCTTGGCAGGGCAGGTGCACCTGGAGTGTTCAGGGCCAGCCAGGGTCTGGGCTGCTCCTCTCACGGGGCTCCGGTGCCGTGTAGACGTGCCCCACTGTGGCTCCGGTGCTGTGTAGACGTGCCCCGGGGTGCCCCACTGCCTGCAGCACTGCAGCTGGGCCCGGGATTAGCTTTCTTGTAATATTTTGTTGAAGACTGAATGGTTAACACCCGTGAATACATGTGCTAGTGACAGGAAGTGTGGATACTGTGGGACTTTTACAAGTTAATGGAAAATGTGTAGTATGGAAAAACTATCCACAAATTCCCATTTTCCACCAAAATAAACTCATTCTTTAAGTCCATTTTCCACAAACTTTCTGAAGTTCCCTTCTACGTACACACCCATTCTCCCCTTAGGGATGTCTCTAAGCCAGGCTCACAGGTGACCTGCTCCAAAACACTGGATGCTTGGAAATGCTGGTCTGGGCTTCACTGCCAAATGATCCAGTCCATATCTGTGAGACTGAGGCCAAGAAATCTTCGTTTAGACAGTAAGCCTGGGTGACTCTCGTGTGCAATAAAACTTGAGAAATGCCTGAGAGGGGGTGGAGGACGAGTGAGCTCATGGGTAACTGTCCCAGGTGCCGGCGTGAAGCAGCCCTGAGAAAGTGAATGCAGAGCACGACCCTGTATACTCTGGCGGGAAGCACCAACCTCTTCCCTACTCAGGCCTCGTCTCCTGACTCAGCGATGCCTTCCTCTGCTGTCAAGAGCCGTTCCCAGAGCTGGTCATCGGTGCTGTCGCGTGGAGGGCACGGGGAGGCCTGGAGCAAGCGCCGGGCCTGCCTGCGTGCTGCCTCTCGGGTCCCTTCCCCCATGGCGTGAGTGGAGGGTTCTTTAGTGGACCACTGATTCTGAGTTGGTTTAGACTCAAGATGGCAGTGTTCATCTTAATTAGGATTGAAGAATTGTAGTCAGTACCAATCAGGAAGGAGGTTGTGAAATACAGATCCATTTATTTGCCGTTCTCCTTTACCTGCCCTACAACAGGGTGTCAGGTTACCAGGAAACAGGCCCCTACACTCTCACCCCTGCCCCTCCAGCCAGCACCACCCTGGATCTCGTCAGTTTCCTTGGAGAACTTTACCTTGCTACCTCTTATTTGCAGCTTCAGCCTAATGCCTTTTTTTTCTAGAGAGGTTTTTGCTATAGGGTACATGCACTCACCAGAGAGACAGAGAGACAGAAAGTGAGAAACCCCGCCCCAGACGGGGTGGCCACAATGCAACCCCTCCTCCTCCATTCTCCTCTCGGGATTTTGGGCACGCACACACACGCACCAAGTGTGAGTTTTAAGCCTTCAGGTCTGGGACTCAAACCGCGGTCGACAACATGGGAGTCCAGAGATGTACCATCCTGCCATCTGCTGGTCCCAGCCT
The DNA here is from genome assembly GCA_026018925.1 of Tupaia tana. NCBI lineage: Eukaryota > Metazoa > Chordata > Mammalia > Scandentia > Tupaiidae > Tupaia > Tupaia tana. The sequence continues at coordinate 110,782,454 of JAKSZU010000015.1, read as the reverse complement.
TCTCATTCTGTTACCGAACCTGTGGACCGCCTCCTGAAGCATGGGGACTGTCGGTCTTGCTGAGAGTCTGCCTCTCGCACGTACCCACATTCTCACTGGCACTCCTCGTATTCCGGAGCAGCCTCGGCCATCCTCTTCCCCAGTTCGCTGCCTCTCCAGGTTTATGCACACCTGAGCCCGTCACACCCCAGCCTTGGGGCATGCTTCCTAATGAATTTCCACGTGAGAAGGCCCTTCTGTTGTGGTGAAGGAACTAGAGTGACGTCCACATGTGTGGAGAGGACACCGCCATGCCAACAGGAAGGCCGGGCAGTGCCATGCGACTCTGCCTTGGCATAGATAGAGGGAGAAGGGAGACGAGTCAGGTCAAGTTCAAGTCCAGGCACAGCTCAGAACAAGCTCTAGAAATCCGATAGAAAACCAACTGAGGACTCGACCCACTGCTCTCTGTCCTCGTAGCTGGCATGCCGGAGCCGCAGCGGTGACCAGGTGTCATCGTTAAGAGTCAGGTCACCTGGGCAAGGTCCTGGCCTGGCTATTAGAACCGGTGGGCCTTCAGTGGGCTTCAGCACCTCCAGCTCCTCTTCTGTGATGCAAATGGACCATTATCCCTGCTCCCGCGCGGTTGTTGGTGGGATTAACTGGACAGCTGAGTGCCGGCGCCTGGCACATCCTAAATGACCATGAGTCTGCGAGTCAGCCCGTCCCTGCGGCCCTGTCCCTGAGGCCCCGTCCCTGTGGCCCTGTCCCTGCGGCTCCGTCCCTGTGGCCCTATCCCCGAGGCCCTGTCCCGGTGGCCCTGCCCCAGCAGCCCTGGCCCTGCTGCTCCGAGGTCCTGACACTCCTTTGCATTTAAATTCGCAATTCAATGGCTGCAGTGCTCACCATAAAGTCTGGTCTACAGAGAAGAGCAAGAACTAGGTCTATAAGAAACAAAGCGTATTAAAAAGAAATTCCCAGAACTAGCAAGTGGCATAAGGGTTACGTCACTGGACTCCCATGTAGTCAATCGTGGCTCGAGTCCTGGACACAGTAGCTTAAAACTCACGCCAGGTACATGTACTTGCGTGCCCAAGATCCCAAGAGGAGAATGGAGGAGAAGGCATTGCGGCGTGGCCACCCCACTGGGGGTGACTTCTGGCTTTCTATCTCTCTGTCTCTTTCTCTCTGTCTCTCTCTGTCTCTCTGTCTGTCTGGTGAGTGCACGCACCCTATAGCAAAAACCTCTCAAAAAAAAAAAAAGGAAAAAATGTACGTACACGCAGCTCTGAAGTGCATACTATCAGTACCCTGTTAGGAAAACGCACATGCACAGCTCGGGAGTACATACTACTTACTTACTTATTATCCCTGGTTCAAGCCTCCAATATCTCTGGCCTTCACTCGACAATGGCCTCCCCGCTTTCTAGTTTCATACTCTTTCCCCTGACAGTCTATACTGTATTTTTAAGTGCATTTATTTATTCCTTCCATAGAGAGAGAGACAGACAGACAGACAGGGAGAAAAATAAAAGACAGTCCTCCACAATGGAGACTTCACATTGCAATCTATCCCCATCTCAGCCAGCCGGAAGACGGGCCCAGGAAGCCCAGGGCGCAGACCCAGGACCTTCCGTGTGGCCGCGTGTCATCACTGCCCTGCCGTGGGGCCCTTCCCTTTACAGTCTATTCCAAATACGGGGCTGGAGTGGCCCTTTAGAATGTAAATGAAGTAACTGGTCCAACCCTTCGGACAGTACCTTTGTCACTCAGAGCAGAATCAAGTTCCAGGCGAGGCCTTGTGAGGCCTGCACCGCGTGGCTCCGGTCCCCGCCGTGGCTCCTGCCTTCCGCTCCGCACTCTCTCTGCTCCCTGCCCGGGCCTCGCTCGGCTGTGTCGAGGCTGGTCCTGCCTCGTGGCCTGCACACTGACAGTGGCCCCTGCCTCACTCTTACCTGGTCGCCCCTCGCATGCACGTCCTGGTCCAGCGGGCGTCTTTTCAGGAACCTCACCAGAGCTCCCTTCCGGGGGCCCTCCCCTGCAGTCGGGCTCCGGCCTTTTCTGTCTGTAATTGATGGATTGTTTGTGTTCTTTATATCCTTTATCACCAGTGATGCATTTTCACGCTCATTTGTTTATTTTCCATCTCACCCCACAGAGCCTCTGTGACAGCAGCAACTTTGTCATTTTTGTTAGTGTGTGTATAGAATCTCCCATGGCTGAAACCTTACGTGACACATAGACAGTGCTGGCCATCCTTGAGTCAATGGGTGAGGAAATGTGTGAACATATTTCCTACTGAGTAATAAATAATGCATATTATACAAATTACACAAAACAGACATTCTTTTAAATGGTTGCCATAAAAATACTCGTACAAATAAAGTTCTCATATTTTCTCCTGCACCTTACTGAAGTGTTTCGTTCATCTCTGGAGTAGTCTCTGAAACAAGGAGGTCAAAGGGGAAGAGGAGCGCCCGACCCCGCGTCCCTCCCATCTGTGTTGTGCAACCATGGAGTTCGGCCCCTCTCGGTAAGGCCTCTTCTTTCTGATCTCATACAAACTTAAGGTAAAGCTATGCGGTGCTCAAACGGAGATGGTTCGATTCTGCCCTTGCTCTGGACCTCTGGGTCTGGCTGAGCCTGCGCATGCCCTGGCAAGCCCGACGCACGCAAGCAGCCTCTTCCGGCAGAACGGGCCCTGCTTAGTTTCAGACAGGGCGCTTTCCGTCTTCCTCATGTCTGCTGTCTGCTGTCTGCCCCGACCTTCAGCGTGTGGTCTCCCTCCTGCCTCTGGTCTGTCCTCCTTGGTTCAACCTCGGATCTCAGGGTGTTTGTCCCTCTGAATTCCCAGTCCCAGCCTAGAGAGGGCTCTGCAGGTAGGCGGTATAGCCCAGACATCCTAAACCAATCACTAGCCCTGGTAATACTACAGAATCTAAAAAATCTTCATTTTAAAGATGAAAACAAATGAAAAAAAGAAATCAGACAAAAGCAAACTTACAAGCAGAATGGCCACTAGATTCACTACTATTTGCATGCTACTGTATTTCAGGAAAACATCAAAAATGCACTTTAAAAGGTAGGTTTTTTTTTTTTTTTTGTCTGTTTGTTTTTCCGGGAGGATAATTATGTGTAAGCCTGGTTTCAATATGTTATTAAACCTGCACTTGATTTAAAAAGTTGTGAGTCGAATAGTTGGTTTCCTGATATGATGGGCTAAGTAGCCAAAGGGGAAAAGAGAAAAAGGTCTATGGCCTGCAAAGTCTCAAGCAAACATTTGAGTCTGAAATAATTCTGAATTGGAAATGCTCCTGTGCATAGCAGAGATAAAGACAATTCCTCTCCCGTGCCTACACAGATGAACTGCATGACAGAGCACAGATCAAATCCCAGCCTGGGAGTCTTGAAAAACAGCCTGGGCGTGTGTGTGTGCACGTCCAAAATCCCAACAAGGTGAAGAGATACGGGAGAAGGAATCCCAGAGGCCACGTCCCCTCGGGGCTGCTTTCTCTCTCTTTCCCTGTCTTTGTCCAGTGAGTATATGTGCCTTCCGGCAATTAAAAAAAAAGACAAATCTTCCCTAGGGAAACTATACTCTATGGAAGGATATAGTCTTTGAAGTTTCAAATAGATGAAGTTTCAAGAATGAGGCTAACAATCACAAATTATAAAATAAATAAGGAAACAAGTCACCATGAGGAAGATTCAGCAGAAACAGCATATCACAAAATCAGACCCCAGAAGATAACAGATGTTTTAAAACAAGCTGTAAAATGTAACGCATATGCTAAAAGAAATGAAAAGGTTATTAAGAGGCACTGGAGGTCCATGGACATTCAAATAAACCAGAATAGGGACCAGCAGTCGGCGTAATGGCTATGTTGCTGGACTCCCACGCAGTCAATCATGGTGTGAGTCCTGGACCCGGTGGCTTAAACTCACGCTAGGCACGTGTGTGTGCGTGCTCAAGGTCCTGAGAGGAGAATGGAGAAGGGATTGCAGCCTGGCCATCCCTCTAGGGAGGTAATTTCTCGCTTTACCTCTCACTGTCTCTGGCAAGAGCATGTGCCATCTGGCAAAAACCTTAAAAACAACCAAACAAAAAATAAACCAGCACACTTGACTTTTTAAAAAGATTATTTCATATGTTCAATCACTGTACATCACCACAGCTTATAAAACAAACTTTCCCAGCAAGAATATGATGCACACCAGTCCAGTTAAATATAATATCATACACATTATCATCAACGGACAGCCCTCCACTTCTGTGTACCTTAAATGACATTCTTCTCTACTTTTCTCCTTGAGTCCCTTCATTCTTGATTATAAAAACTCAAGTATAATTACTAGAGAGAAAAAGTCTAATCATTGAAGTAAACATATGTGCAACTAGATAAATAGCAGGTCAGTGGGCTGGGAACCGGAGTGTGGTGGGGACACATGGCTCCAAATACAGCACAAAGAGAAAGCTATAAGATACACGAGAAACAAGAAACTTAGAGGGGAGAGTGCCAGAGCCTTCGGAAACGATAGATGGAATTGGAGAAAAGCCGTATCTAAAAAGAAAATGCTTCATAATGAATGAAAGACACCTATCTCCAGGCTAGGAAGAGGAATGGGTCACCTACCAAAAAGATGTACAGAAATCCACCACCAAAGCCCTGCTGTGAACACGCAGAACGCAAACGTCTGAGCATTTGAAATGCATTGCAAGAAAAGAGAGATTCCTTGCCACGGGTACAACTATACTGATGGCCGGCCCTCAGAGCAAGAACAGAGACAGAAAAGAGGGACTATCTTCAGTGTTGAGCGAGAAATACTAGCAGCCCAGACAGCAGAGTAATCAGAGGAAAACTATCTTTTATGGATGGAGGCAAAATAAAGGCATGCTCAGATAAAAACTGAAAAAGTTTACCAAGAACAAACTTTGCTCAAGGAACTTAGAAGCAAATAGCTCTTGAAAAAAAGAAATAGGAGTCCTTGTAAACAAGTGGAATGAGTTATAGAATATTGTAGAAGAGGAAAGAATATTAGGATAACTCAATACATATTTTAAAAACACTAGAAGAGCAGATTTCAAGTGTGCATAACAGAAAATAATGATAAAAGTTTGAGATGGTGAGTGTGCTTATTTTCCTCATTTGATCATTAGTCATTATATACATGTTTTGGAAAAAACGACACTGTATCCCACAATGATGTTTATTATATGGAAATTAAAAATTCCAACAAAAAATAATTCTAAAAAGTAGTGAGATTGTAGAAGGAGTGTACCGAGGCAAAAAGAATTATTACAAGGAAATAGCAAAAAATATTCACTAATGAACAAAATCATAATTAAGCAGCAAGTATACGGATAAAATAAAACTAGTGTGTGCAAAATAGCTGTATATTTGGTAAAGGTAAATATATTTGTTAAAATTTCTAAAGTAACAACTGATAAGTAAGAATCAAACTTAAAAATTTCCAAACATGAAAGGAAAACTAAAACAAAACAAGCAAAAATTCACTTTATCTGGATGATAGCAGGCATTGAAAGTAGCTGATTAAAAAAATAATAAAAAATGTTTAAATACGAAAACCAAAATAAGGAGATATAAACTATTTCAACTCTATCAGTAAACACATTAATGTGGAAGGACACAACTCTCTAGTTACAAGCCAAGGTTTGCCAGAGGAGAACTTTAAAAGTCTAGTTATTGAGTCAGCCCGGTGGCGTGGTGGTTAAGATGGTTGGATCCCACATGGCATGGTTCGAGTCCTGGACTCAGTAGCTCGGAAAACACACCTTGCATGTATCTGTGCACACCTAAAATCCCAAGGGAAGAGTGGAGGCCACAGGTTCCAGGGTGGCCATCACCCCGGCAGGAGCTTTTTCACTTTCTCTCTCTCTCTCTTTCTCTCCAGCAAGCACTTGTGCCCTATACCAGAAACTAAAAAAAAGGAAAAAGGAAAAAATTCATTTATCTATGACATAGAGCTGTGTATATAAAACACAAGGCTTCGTGTATAGCATAAAACTATAGAAAAGAAGACATGCAGAAAAGTCTAGTGGAACAAAAGATGTTCCTTCTATATTAATATGAAACAAAAGACAGTTTGCAGGGAAATGCAGGACTTCAAATACTTGGTATTGATTATGGTTTAAATTCACAAGGAAAATTCTGAACTTGTGTGCAACAATATCATAGTTTCATAGTTTCAAAGCAAGACTTCACCGAATTGCCAGGAGGAAGTGATAAATTGACCACCATGAAAGATTGTAACACACCCTTCTCAGGAATCAATAAAGCCAGTGGGAAGGGGTGGAACAGGTGAAAAGGAAAAAAAGCAGAGGGGGTGCACTGTGCAAAGCGCCGCACCTCCGTGAAGCCACGTGTGTGTGACAAGGCTTTCTTTTTTGGGGGGAGAGATTTTTGTATAAAGAATTATTTTATTTAATTTCATTTATTTATTTTAATTTGACCAGAGAGGGACAGAGTGAAAGAGAGAGAGAAAGAGGGAAAGTGAGAAAGTAAGCCACCAAGTCCGGTACTCAAACCACAGTTGGCCACGCAGGAGCCCAGTGCCCTTAACCACCACGCCACCTGCTGGCCTTTTTTTTGGAGAGATTTTTGCCTTAGGCAACGTGCATTCACCGGAGAGGCAGAGAGAGACAGAGAAACAGAAAGTGAGAAATCACCTCCAGAGAATTGGCCACGCTGCAATCACTTCCCCTCCTGGGATCTTGAGCACACACACACTCACAAGCCTGGTGTGAGTTTGAAGCCACCAGGTCCAGTACTTGAACCACATTCTGCCCTTTGGGAGTCCAGCAACATAACCGCTATGCCATCTGCTGGTCCCAAGATGATAATTTTTAAAACACAGGATTGAATATTTGAAAACATGTTAAAAATTTAGGATTCAAAGTGGAAAACTTAGGAAACTGGAGACATTGAACAAAATGATTATTAAAATACTCTGTAGAAAATTTAGGTACTTTTGCAGAAATGGTCATTAGAAATGTGTGAGTTTAAATAGTGATAATCAAAAAGAAGAATGTCTAAAATGTATTGAACAAAGAAACAATTTAAGAAGATAGACACAAATAACAACTGAGTAAAACAAAGAAATGTGAATAAAGGAAGAACAAAGTAAAAAAAAAAAAACCAGAAATTAATAGCATTGAAATAAAGATAAAGGATGGGGCTTACAAGTCAAACCTGGTACTCTGGAAAGTCTGGTGGAGTGGACAGAGAGAGTAGTGGTTTAAAAAATAATGTTATATCGAAGTAGATGCAAAAAAAAAAATAGAACATAAGACTGAAATGGGAACATTTTTAATAGAAAATAACCAAAATAAATTAAGGTTTAATGAAACATGTAAATACAAATAAATTGATCAGTAACAAAATAAAATCTTCTTAAAAAGGAAAATGAAAATAATTGCTATCATTTTTAAACTCTTTTAAGAGAAGAGAAAAAGATAATGTTTATTTTCTGAAATAAATTTCAAAACCAGGGGACCAGCACTTAGCATAATGGCTATGTCTCTGGACTCCCATGTAGTCGACCGTGGTTCAAGTCCTGGACCCAGTGCCTTAAACTCACGCCAGGCACACATGTGTGCGTGCCCAAGATCCCGAGAGGAGAACGGAGGAGAAGAGATTGCGGTGTGGCCACACCCCCCCGGGGGGGTGATTTCTCTCTTTCTGTCTCTCTGTCTCTCTCTGTCTTTCTGGCGAGTGCATGCGCCCTATAGCAAAAACCTCTCAAAAAAAAAAAAAAAAAAAAAAATTCAAACCAGAAAGGAAACCATGAAAGAAAAAAAAATCCAGACACTGACAGATCAACCTCATTAAATCACATAGATTCAAAAGTATTCAAAATATTAGCAAATTAAATGCAAGAATATACTAAAAAAGCAAGTGAGTTTTGAGTGAAAGAGCAAGGGGGTTTGGTGGATGCTACCATAGTCATTCAACACGTTAATGGACAGATGGAGGGGCTCACAGGGTGGTTTCAAAAAATAAAGAAAAATATGATAAACAAAATGCTATTCATGACATAAAAATAGCTACTAAAATTAATTTATTTTATTTTATTAAGGAAAATATTTTGGTTTTTTTAGAGAGAGATTTTTGCTGTAGGATGCATACACTCTTCAGAGAGACAGAGACAGAAAGCAAGAAATCACCCCCCTGGGGGGATAGGCACACCGCAATCCCTTCTTCTCCATTCTCCTCTTGGGATTTTGGGCACGCACACACGTACCCAGTGTGAGTTTAAGCCACTGAGGTCAGGACTTGAATCATGGTAACTACGTGGGAGTCCAACAACATAACTACATGCTGGTCTCAGGGTACCTAGTTTTTAAAAGATTAATGAAAACAAATTATATGTGACAGTGGAATATTGAAGGCAGTCTTCCAAGATGCAGGAATTTGCTAAACAGTGTCCATTGTAACCTCTTCTACTTACTGTCTGCAAACAGTTCTAATATACACAAAACAAAAACCCAAAATAAACAAACAAAAACTTTTAAAAGTTAAAAATTATCAAGGGAGAGAAATCCATATTTTTCACATGCTATAATCGTTCTCAAAGAAAACTAAAGTGAAAAGAAAAGTATGAACAAGCCAAAAAAAAAAACCAAATAAGTAATTTGAATAATAAAATAATTTAGCAATTTGTACATATTTAAGTTCGACAGCAAAATAGTGGTCCATATACCATTTTTACATAAGGAAAAATTTTTGTAAAAGGTAACAAAAATATAAGGAACCTAAGATTCAAAATAATAAAAGTGTAAGGAGCCGAAGATTAAATATATGTAAGGTTAATATGACATAGAAAATTATAAATCTTAAAAAAATTGCTCAAGTTTGGATATGCCCTCCAAATTCCTGCCTGGGACTTGATTGTATTGTAAAAGTGTTGTCACTTGATGGTGTCCTGGTGTGGGGGCTTTGGGTGTGAGAAGGTCCTTGGGGGACTCTGTGAGTGAAAGCCAGGAAAGGAGACCAGAACAGGCAGAAGCCGAAGGACAGCCCTGCCAAGGTCTCGTTCTCTGACGTTTTGTAAGACCTATGGACCTTCTACGTGGCCAGAATTGTGAGTCAAATGAACCTCTAGTCTCCAAAATTCAGCTAATATAGCCTCAGGTATGTCTATAGCAATGTAATAGCAGACTAAGATATTTTAAAATTCTTCCAATTAAGTGGAGAGATATGTGGATAAAAAGAAAGAATCAAGATAATAAAAAATCAATTCACCCCAAAGTAACCTGTAAATTAAATACAATTCCAACCAAAAATCTCTAAGATCTTTATGAAACTTGACAAGGCGATTCTGAAATTTATTTGAAGAATGAAGTGCCAGACTTGTTTCTGTAAAAGAAAAATAGTGTTTTCTTCTCCCCTACCATTTATCATAAGCTATTAGGAGACATGGCCAAGCTGGCAAAGGAGCGGAACAGAGAAACAGACTCATCCTTATCAGAACTTCAAATACAATGGAGATGGTTCGGGAGAGCAAAAATGTCCTGGAGATTACATCCTAGGTGGAGTATTTACTTAAAAATCCAAAGCAAACAAACAAAACAAATGAACTGAGGACTGTAATATGAAATGCAGAGCTGTAAATATTTTGGAGACAGCCGTAGTCTGGTGTTTTAATAAGCGCACATAAGCAGGGTGTTGTGAACGCATCCTCAAACACGACCGTGGAGGAACATTGACACACTCAGCACGCGAGCGTCTCTGCTCCTCCACGGTTGCCATGACGAGAGTGAAAAGGCATGCCCAAACTGGGGAACACGTCTGCCACTGTGCCAGGGACACGTGGGCCGTAGCTGGCCCGTGTGATGATTTCTCAGGCTAAATGGCTTAACGGGAGAAACGCAATAGAGAAGTAATCTAAGAATGCACAAGGTTATTAGCATAGAAAACGCAGTCACTGCGTGTATGCAAGCGCTCAGTTGCATGAGTAAAACAAGAAAATGCAAATTAAAATCATGAGGTAACATTTCGAAACCAAATATTCACTCAGAATTGAAGTGTCTCAGTGTCAGTGTTGATGACCTGGAAGAGCAACATACACTCTAACACACTGCTGCTGGGACTGGAAAGACACAACCATCCGAAACACAATTGGATAGTCTTCAAAAATGAATCATACTCCATAAGCCAGAAATTGCCCTGCTGGGTGCATTCCTTGGAAAAACCCTTGCACACATATAGAAAGATATACAATGGAAACCCGGACCAGCAGTTGGTGTAATGGCTATGTCGTTGGATTCCAACATAGTCAACTGCGGTTTGAGTCCTGGACCCGGTGGCTTAAACTCACACCGGACACATGTGCGTGTGTGCCCAAGATCCCAAGAGGAGAATGGATGAGAAGGGATTGCGGCGTGGCCATCCCCCCCAGGGGGTGATTTCTTGCTTTCTGTCTCTCTGTCTCTCTGAGGAGCACACGTGCTCTATAGCAAAAAACTCTCAAAAAACAAAACAAAACAAAACAAAAAAAAAGATATACAAGAGAAACCATAATAGCATCACTTATGGTTAGAATTTATTTAAAAAAAAGGAGGAAAATAAAATGTACATAAACAGTTCAACAGAGAATTTTTATGTATTCATACAATAGATTTCAAAATATTTATATCAAGATAGACTCAAACGTTTTCATTTTCCTATGCACTTTTTTTTTTTTGAGAAGTTTTTGCTATAGGGTGCGTGTGCTCACCAGACAGAGAGAGACAGAGAGACAGAAAGTGAGAAATCACCCCCAGGGGGGATGGCCACGCCGCAATCCCTTCTCCTCCATTCTCCTTTCGGGATCTTGGGCACACATGCACACGTGCCCGGTGTGAGTTTTAAGCCACCGGGTCTGGGACTCGAACCCTGGTCGACTATGTGGGAGTCCAGCGACATAGCCATTACACTAACTGCTGGTCCCCCTACGCACTTTTGAAGTCCTCTCCCAAAGAAAGGACAGCAGTCGCCATAGTGGATTTCCAAGTCGGACGAGTCACCTTCCCCATGGCTACTGATGGTGTGGCCTATGACCTCTCTTAGGACCCAAAAGGATGAGGGGGAGGGAAACTTGCTGATACTCAGCCAGCAGCTCTGAGGAGAGGGTCCCCAGCTGTGTCTGTGGCCTTTAGTCCAAGGAAGCTGCAGCTCTGAGGAGACCCCACAGAAGGGAGTAGCTGCAGAAATGCCCTCTCTCTGCTTCATCCAGTGGCTGCGGGGGGACGCACGCCCCCTCTGATGAAGGATGGAGTTACATTTGCCAAGGCTATACGCCCCACCCTCCAGGACCGTCGAGGTGGGGTGGGGTCACCCAGAACGTTCTTGACGTTGAACATAGGGTCAAGGGTAAGCTCAACGGCTTCTAGACTTGAGGCTGAGGAGGTGAGGAGGAGGGGACGGTACTGTAGGCCAGTGACAGGGACAACTGGGTCCTGAAAGCCCAGTGAAGAAGCTGTCCCAGGTGGGTGTCACCAGGCGCAGGAAGGGCTGCTGACTGGTAGGAAGCCACCGACGGGCCCCTGCGGGCAGCTGTGGACAGGCCCTCGTGACTGACCTGGGCAGGGCTGTTCGGCGGAGGTGGCTGGAAGCCTGGAATGCAGAGAGGGAAGGGAGAGGAGGAGGGGCAGTGCCACGGAGGGAGAGGCCGGGGAGCACGGGCAGACGCCCCGGAGGAGGTGGCTTTGTTTCAGACTGTCTCTTGTTAAGACAGAGGAGAGACAGCACTCATCCACAGTTGTGAATGATCAAAATGTGATAGTTAACGTTTTGTCATCCTTGAGAAAAAGGATTTTGAGAATTCTCTTTGCAGCTTGTTTTCAAAGATGAGAAATAACTTTTCTTGCTTTGGAAAGTGATCAGCACCGCTTTCCTCTCCCTGAGCAAACTAGATGATTTCAACTTGCTGGCGTTCCCTTCTGGGAAACGACAGACGTACTTCAAGTATTCGAGGGCCAGGTGTGCTGCAGCTGGAGCCCGTGGGAAAGGTCCCGGGTTGACGACCTGGGACCCCCCTGAGAGTGCCGGACGTGCCTGTGCCTGCGACCCGAGCTGGCGGGACCACGGGGGTGGCAGCTCGTCTCAGACTGATCAGGCCGGAATTCGAACCACGGTCATCACATGGGGTCCAGCTTCTTTTAAGCAGCATATTATTGCTGTATCATGGAGTCAGGCCAGATACTTCTTTGACTTTAAAATTTTTAATAATGGTACTATCATAATATAAAATTATGTTCCTGTAAAGTGAGGTATATACTCACGTATGTAATGATATGCTATGTGCATTGTTTACATGTAACTATGTATGTAGAGTGCAGTCTAATACTTCACAGATAACTCACTTCACGCTTCCTGCCTCGGTTCTAAAACTTACTACCACAGCTAAAAAGTGCAATCTTCATTCCTCCACTTCTGTACACAGAGTATCCATTCCTTCTCACTAGCATCAAGGCAGAGTATTTTACCCTTTGTAGATTAGTCTCCCCACATACCTCCTCTTCCTTCTTCCAGTTTAGTTGTTTTACTCATTTTTTTCTCAATCACCATTTTTTTATAATTATTTATTTAATTTTATTATTATTATTTCTTTTAATTCACCAGAGAGGGCAGAAAGAGAGAGAGAGAGAAAGTGAAAACCAAGCTGCCACATCCAGGATTTGAACCACTGTCAGCCATGTGGAAGTCCAACCCCTTAATCACCACACCACCTGCTGACTTGTCAATGACCATTTTAACACTTTCTGTTAAAATCTCTTTCTGGGGTGTTTTCCAAGCTGCCAGGGCTGGGACTTGAACCATGGCTGGCCACATGGAACCTGACGCCTAGTGCACCACACTGACCCACTGCACTACAGGGCTGGCCCTATTGTGTACACCTTGTCGTGATAAAACGCACGTGGCACGGAGCTCAGCGTCTTCGCCATGTCCAGGTGCGCCGCTCAGCGGCAGCAGGCACCTGTGCAGTGCGGAGCAGCTGTCACCACCGCCCGTCCCTGAGCTCTTCGTCTCGCAGAGCTGCGACTCCGGGCACGCTCAGTCCCAGCTCCCTCGTGGCCGCTCCTGGCCATCCCCGCTCTGCCTCCCGTCTCCATGAACCTACTCCTCCAAGGTCCTCGTAGCCGTTAGCGCTTCAGTGTGCCGTTCCTCAAAACGAGGGGACAGTCCTAGAGGGCCACAATATAATCACCCAAACCAGAAAACCATCATCGTGGTTAATATTGCCTTCGAGTTCAGAGACCTGTTCAAAGTTTGCTGCTTGTTCTGAAAATGCCTTAAAGAATTGATGGTTCTCTCCACAATCCTGCACAGTGCTTGTTGTCAATTTCATTGACATTAGTAGCTCTCAATTTGGAAAGTATCTTCAGTCTCTGCTTGTCTTCTTGACGGTTTTAATAGGACAGGACAGCTGTCTCTCAGCTCAGGTTTTCTGATGGCTCCTCGTGTTCGGGTTCAGGTTTGGTACCTTCCATAGAAATAGCAGAAGGACGTGCTGTGTGCCTCCCAGAAGCCCCGCGGTGACAGTCTGCGTCCGGCCTGGTGGTGGCGTTTAATCACATGTAGAGGACGGTGTCTGCCTGGCTTGTTCACTCCGGCGGGAATTAGTAAAGACCAAACCCTATAAGATGAGTTGCCCTTTTGCTGTGCGGTGGACACGCCTCTTCTCTGATACTCACCCACTCCCCGGTCTGTGTCAGGGTGGGTTCTGCATCCCTGTTCATTCAGTGTTGCCGTGACCCTTCTTTTTCATGCCCAGACCGCTCTGCATGGGACTTTCAGTCAAGGACTCTGTGTGTCCTTTCCATACGCCTACTTTTTCTTTTCTTTTCTTTCTATTTTTTTTTTTTCTGAGAGAGATTTTTACTATAGGGCACATGCACTTGCTAGAGAGATAGAGAGATAGAAAGCAAAAAAATCACTCCCCAGGGGTGATGGCTATGGCACAATCCCTTCTCTACCATTTCCTCTCCAGATTTGGGGCATGCAAGGCACCGGGTCCAGGACTTGAACCATAGTCGGTCACATGGGAGTCCAGTGTCTTAACCACTATGTCACCTGCTGATCCCAATACACCTACATTTCCTAAGGGGCTAGTCGCTGCACTTGCCTCACTGCATGGGCAAAGACTGAGGGGAAGAAGAGAGGGGTAGTTAATGTCACCCAAACGGTTCACATACCGTAACATTCGTGATCTCTCTGTCTCTGACCCAGTGCCCAGGCGTGATTTCCACCCCTGCCAGTACAGACCCTGGAGCATCCCTGGAAGTCTGCCTGGAACACCCTTCACCTTCTCGGAGGCACCTGTTCATACGTTCTACTGAGGCCCTTTCCAGCTACTCTGAGTTCTGTCCTGCATTGAGATTCCTTTTGCTTCTTTTATTTTTATTTTTATTTTTTCACATTATTTATTATTATTATTATTATTATTATTATTATTATTATTGTATATACTTTCAATCATATTGTTTGGCTTACAATGAGGCCATTTCGATATGTGAACATTTCTCCCCAACCTGTTGATCGAAATATCTTCAGCAGATAACACCACACCTCCCCATCCCGTCAATCTCGACCCCTGCATCCCTTCTCAAGTGTCTTTCGTTGGGCCCACTCCTCCACACACACCTCAGCTGACATTCACACCCATCTCTTGTGTTCCTTTTGCTTCTTATCTTCCAGAGACATCTCTGATTTCTCCCCTTGCAGATGTGCTATACTCCACTTTTTACTGAGAGTGAAAATAAGCTACTTTTGGAACATGGTTACTCGCGTGACTGGTAAACAACACTGCATTATAACTTCATATGAAAATAGCAGCTTTGACCATTTACAAGGGGAATTACTATGAGTATTATTAGTTTGTTATAGTGCTTGTGCACTTGCCAGAGATAGACAAATATGTATACATACACATACACATATACACATACACGTACACATACACATACACTTACACATACACATACACACATACACGTACACATACACATACACATATACACATACACGTACACATACACATACACTTACACATATACACACACATACACGTACATGTACACATACACGTACACATACATATATACACGTACACGTACACACATACACATACACTTACACATACACATACACATATACACGTACACGTACACATACACTTACACATACACATACACACATACACATACACTTACACATACACATATACACATACACATATACACATACACGTACACATACACTTACACTTACACATACACTTACACATACACATATACACATACACATATACACATACACATACACTTACACATACACATATACACATACACATACACATACACATACACATACACTTACACATACACATATACACATACACATACACTTACACATATACACATACACATACACATACACTTACACATACACTTACACATACACACATACACATACACGTACACATACACATACACACATACACATACACATATACACATACACGTACACATACACATACACTTACACATACACACATACACATACACTTACACATACACATATACACATACACGTACACATACACATACACTTACACATACACACATACACATACACTTACACATACACACATACACATACACATACACTTACACATACACATACACATATACACATACACATACACTTACACATAAACATATACACATACACGTACACATACACATACACTTACACATACACATACACATACACATACACACATACACATACACTTACACATACACTTACACATACACATACACATATACACATACACGTACACATACACTTACACATACACATACACACATACACATACACTTACACATACACATATACACATACACATACACTTACACATACACATATACACATACACATACACATATACACATACACATACACACATACACATACACTTACACATACACATACACACATACACATACACTTACACATACACATACACACATACACATACACTTACACATACACATATACACATACACTTACACATACACTTACACATACACATACACATACACATGTACACATACACATACACATACATATACACTTACACATACACATATACACATACAATACATGTATACATATCCATATACAGAGAGAGAGAGAGAGAGAGAGAGAGAGAGAGAGAGAGAAAGTGAGGAAGCGCCGTCCAGGGGGGTTGATCATACCACACCCCCTTCTCCATTCTCCTCTCTCATCTCGATCTTGGGCACGCACACACCCAGCTAAGTCACTGGGTTGAGGACTCAGCCGTGAAGCTGGCCATGTGAGAGCCAGTCGCCTTAAACTCCATGTCACTCATTACCCTATACAGGGGGAAATCTTTTAAATGATCTTTACATTTTTGATGAAAGAAGAATGAGAATTATTTTCTCCCAATTAAAACAATACGAAGACTTAAAAAATTGAATGCATTTCTTGGCATTTCAAAGCTTATAAAACAAGCCAGTGATGTAGCTAGTGGCTCAAATCCATGGATGTGACTTTCACCCTGGGTTCCAGCGTCTTCATTGGTTGAATGGTCAGGTCAGACTATGGTTCCCATTTTGAGAATATTTACAGTGAAATAAGCCGTTGGCCAGCTATTTTCCATCTGTGTTAGACATCGTACCTTAATTGTTTAATAAGGACCCAGGATTATGAAATACACTTGGTAAACTATACAAATTAGCACCCAAACGTTGGTGTGCGTTGCAGAACGAGGCAGACACAACAATTTGAATATAAAACTTCAAGGCTTTGCATGAGTCGAGTGACCCACGGTCAATGATCTTTTCGCCATTTTCTCCATAGGCGTAAGGCAGTACGATCGCTGCGTATCTCCTGAGCACAGGCTTGGCTGACACTCACATTCGTGAAGTGCTTCAGAGGAGGAAGCGCTGACCTGCTGGTGAGGAAGATCGGGTAGACACAGATGCGCCATCCCGTACTAGCAATGTCGTCTGCAAGGGCAGACCCGGGAGGGGCCCCTCGGCTAGCATCCTGCTTTGATGATGAACAAGCCACAGTGGCTTTTTGCTTAATGTTTGCAGGTACCATCAGCGGCAATGCAGTTTGGCCTCAGCCAGATCAGATCTGTTAGATAGTTGATGGTCATGTATTCCTGTAACCCAACAGAATGCAATTAAGTCTATTTTTTGTCACTGAAAACAATCTCATGTAATAGGAAAAAGCCTCATAGGTAGATCTTGACTCTTGGTGTTAAAAATGCTGTCAAATTGGGTCAGACAAAGGTGCCATGGTAACGACATTGGGCCCATGTGGGAAAGGCCGTGGGTCACGTCTGAGACCTCCCTGAGCTGGGCACGCGTGCACACCCCTGGGACCCGGACCGGCTGAGGCTGGGCTATAGATCGCAGTACGAAAACCCGGTTGGGGTGCCTGTCTCCGTCTTTCTGTCTGTCTCTCTCATAGGAGAAATAAATAAATAAGTTTAAGAGACTAATGTCCAAGTTTAAATGACATCATTTATTATCAATGATTATTCCAGTGGGGCATTTGGGAAAGGGGAGATGAAAATAGTTTTTATCTCATTAGCATCTCTTCCCTGTTAACTGTTTGTAATATTCGTTCCCTTTGATCTTCCCTCTGATTATAGTGTGCAAAGCTGATATAATCTGTTATTATTTCCATTAATAACTAAGTATCTCTCGCGGTTGACAAGGCAATTTGTTATTATCAAGCTGCCTTTGTTCAGTGCAAAGAGGTTTACACATGCTTCCCCTCCTCCAGCCTGTGTAAAACAAGACGTTCATCTGCCCTCGGCATAGAACCCCGGAAATGCTGCCCGCCAGACTGCAAGTAGCTGACAGGGAGACAAAGAACCGAGGATGTGGATTCGAATCTGGACAGTTTCGATCTCAGGGGCGTCAGCAAACTGGGCAGTCTAACGCAGCCCCCGTCTGTGGGCCATGGCTCATTTCTCGAGGTGTACACTGAGCGAGAGACGAGAGTTAAGACAGGATGAGGTAGTGACACTCGAGCTGAAGTTGCTTTTGCAATAAGCAAAGAACATTTTCATCGTCATGTCCTCAGTGTTTCGGGCTTCCAAAACTTGAGTTTTGGCAGTTTATGAAGACGAAAGATTTGCAGCTCAGGAGGCTTTACTGTCAAGTTTCTATATTTGTCTTGAATTTAATGTGTCTCTGCCACCCTCATTTCCAGAGACTGGGAGATATTTGACAAAGTTTGACACATACAAGGATAATTTTCTTCCATTTCCAAAAGGACCCCACCTCTAAGAGCAACGCAGCAGCTGACTCATTAAGAGAGGAGAGATTGCAGGTGGAGTGGGCTCGGGATATGCCAGCGTCACGTCGTTTAAGTAGAGAAGATTTTAAAACACAAGCTTCTCCCAGTGGAATAGGTGACAATCTGACTTTGTCATCTTCCAGCAGAAGTTTCTTCTTTTTCCGCCTAAATGTATTGGTTTACAGGACGGGTTATGTACTTGGGAGCCTTGCTGTCCTCAGAATTTCACCAAACTGCATAGGACGACAGCACAGAAAGGGGAGGGAGCTGGTTAAAGCAGCTGGGGACAGCCCCGCGTCCCCCAGGCAGGTGTCTGTACACGGCACAAACAGGATTCGAAGACCTTTGACGTGGTCACAGAAAGCTACACGCCGCCACATGTGGACGTACTGGGAAGAATAGAGGACAGGTATCAGAAGGTCCTGTGTGGATGCTTTGGGGGCTGTGTTGTCCTCTAAGGCAGTGGACGTGGTTTGGGAGGTGCTTTCTTTCCTTTTTTAAAGCCAGAGTGTGCCGTGTGCATGAGCAAGAGTGAGCGAGCGAGCGAGAGCGCGCGTTTCTCAGCAGGCCTGGTCGCGCTGCAGTTTTTTCCTTCCAGTTCTCCAGCTTGTCGGGATCTGCACACACGTGGGTGCCTGGCTTGTTTTTCAAGCTGTGAGCTGGGATTCGAACCGTGGTTGGCCGTGTGAGAACAGGCTCACAGTGCTACAGCCTCCGCAATACCCCAGATGTTCTTCTGACCTAGAGCTTGTGAGTTCATGCCAAAGGCTCTTGGAGGTCAAAAGGATAAAGAGGTGCAGCATGTCTTGACCCCACAAACAAATCCCAGCTCTGTAGGTTACTCATCCAAATCCCGACAGCTGCCGAGAGTGGAGCAAGCTGACTCCTTACTTACTTCGAGGGCTGGCACTGTGTGGGCTCCTTCGGCAGAGCCCTCCCCCATGACAAACAAGAAGGGAGAGCCACTGCCTCTCCTTAGCGCCTCATCGTGGGCTTCCACTGAGCTCAGAGCTCGGCCTATGTTTTCTGTTTTCAGATTCTGCCGTAATTCAGGGTGGCTGCTGTACTTTTGCTATTTTTAAGTGATACGGTGAATGAAAATGAGGTCATAGCTTGAGGTTGTCTCTGTACTTGGAGCCCTTCTGTAAGCAAACTGAAACTTAACTTGGAGGCATTTCTTGTAACTAAATTGTTAAAAAGTTTGAGACTTCGCCAATCACAAATAGCAAACTAGTCAGTTGGCTACATAGCCAGGGAACTCCCTTCAGGCTACCCCGAAATCAGTTAAACACCGGCTGCGGCCAGTCGGATCCAAGGGGGTTTCAAAAGTTTGTAGAAAAGTGGGATGAAAGTGTAAGTTTATGTTGGTGTAAAAAATTTTTGAAATCCATGCGTAGCTTTTGCATAACACACTTTTTCCATTATCTGTTGGTGATAAATGTGTTTTATATACTCAACTGGACTGGTATAAAGTGTATTTACATTGGGTAAATTCAACTTCACAAGCAAAGTGATGTCTAGTGATTAAATATGTAAAATAAAAATAAAAATAATAATCATAATAAACTTTTGGAAGACCCTTTGAAATTTCTTTATTTCCTGTTCATTCAATGTAAGCCCGCCGCTCAGACCACTGGCAACAAGCTCTCTGAAATCATTTCCAGCTCTGAGCCCAACTCAATTCATTTTGTGCAAATAAATGTTAAATTAATTTTGTTTAAAGATATTCCTTTAACAAAAATGAGCCAGAAGTAGGTATTTTGAGACTCAGGAGCCAAAATAAGTCAAAAGGTTTTACTCTGGACTCCTTGTTTCCTTTTTGTAAAATTGTATTTGCTGTAAGGTGTGTGTGCTTACTGGTGAGAGAAAGTAAGAAATCACCCTCCACAGTCCCTTCTACCCTGCTCTCCTCTTAGGATTTTGGGCACACATGCACAAGTACCTAGCATGTTTTTCAAGCTACCGGGTCTGGGACTTGAACTGCATAGTTGGCCTTGTGGGATCCAGCCACCCTAATCTCCATGCCGTCCACTGGCCTTGGATTCCTTGTTCTCTACATAAACGAAATTACACAATATTTCTATTTCCCACATGATTGAAGCACCTCTGCTGATGACATTTGTCCTGATACATAGAAGTTCTGGACCATCCACGAAGTTCTATCCACTCCAAGTGACTGTTTGCCCTCGAGATTTTCTAACATTGACTGGATAAGAGTCACTCGGAGACCCGACGGGCCCCATGACTCCCTTACCAGCCAGGGCAGTAACAGCAGGAAGCTCTCCCTCCACATCTGGTATCAGCACCAAGCACCGTGCAGGATACTGAGCTCCATCCGTTGCAAGGAGTGGAATTTTTCTTCCGAGGAAGCCACGCACAGTTCTTGATGGGACTCACTTTAGCATAATGGAAATCAGTCACGGTTTGTTACTTCCATTTATCCTTTCACAAGAAAAGAAAGACCATTAATTGTGTGGTATTGGCAGAGGTTTTGGCTCCCAAACAGAATTTGACTAATGTTCTTCCAGGACGCAGTCTCAGGAAGTCGATAGCACCATGCTAATTTCACAAACAAAGGAATCATACTCAGAGGAGCTAGGTAACGTCCCCAAGGTTAGACCGTTACCGGAAGTGGGAACAGTGTGTGAAACCGAGACTAAGATTCTCTGCACTGACGCTGTGCGTATCTACCCATTCTTCTCCCCTTCAATTTCTTTCTTGAGAGAAGGAAAAGAAAAAGCCATACAATGTGGAATGAATTAGAATCAGGGTGATTTGGGGAGTGATGGACTTTTTGACATGAGATATCTGACTTTTTATATTTGAAACCATAACCCCTGCAGGAGGAGTCAGAGAGGCTGAGCAGTAAACACTGTGGCTAACTATTAAATATAATTATTTTGGTGAGCTGTATTATAATGACAACATGTTAGAGAACATTACTTCAAACTTATCTCAGCATTTAATTTGTATCAATTGATTGGTATGACTTTATTTTTTATCAGTATAAAAATATTGAGTTGTAGCTTTGAGTCACGTACTTGTTCATCTTAGAGAGACACCTACATCTTGGAAATGTTGGAATCTGAGCTCTCCCATCTCCCATGGCCACGTACTTCTCATGGGTGACTTTGCAGGGCTGGCTGGCTTTCCCTGAAATGTGCCATAAACACCTGGGCTTGAGGGCAGGTGTAGGGCGCAGGTGTGACCTTGCACACCACATACACCCTCTCGATGTACCGGTATCCTCAGAAGCCAGGCCTCAGGGGGGATACTGTCAGGATTACATGACATGTATGCATCATGCCATAGGTATAGCAATATACATAATAGTACATGGTGACATGATGATACTTCAATATTTTTCATAAGTAATAGGTGCCCAGTAACTGTCCATTGAATCTGAAACTATTTGTGAAGCAAATTTAGGTTATGTGAACCATTTTTTTCCCTGATTAAAAAAGCCTTTTGGCTTTCCTTTCTCAGCCGCCGGATTACACTGGCTAAATAGCACCACTCCTAGAGGGTTAAGAAGAACACAAAAGCTGCATGCCTTTTTGTGACAGCTCAGTTCTGAGAGGACAGATGTGAACTCGTAAAACACTGAAGAATAATGCATTCTGGCTAAACCAGGCCTGTATAGCTGTCCAGGCGCTCCTGTTATTAGCCAGGCTTGTCAAGAACTAATCTTAGCTTTCACGTTTCGTAAGGCTACTCCGAAGGTCTGCTTTAACCTTACCATGCACAGACCTGTTTGTATTGCTACCCACTGATAAGAAAACTATTAGCATTCATTAAGTGCAGCCATAAATCTCTCCCTCCTGGAAGGGCAACAATGCCGCCTTCTGCTCCCATAATGAAAGCAGTGTTTACTTCTCCTTGGGAGTGTCCTAACTTCAGACCTCTGCGAGAATGAGACACCCTGGGAAGAGCAAGGCATTCTGGGAAAGGGACTGATGACAAAGGGTTGTGCTCCCTTCAGATCTCGGTGGTCCCGAAACCCTCTAAGTTGCAATGAAAGCGGAAGCTCTAATTTAGAAAGTTAATGACGAGAAGAGTGATTTGTCCAGGAAGGTGGTGAGTAGTACTAAAATGTTAAGCACATGCTAAATGACAGGAGCTATGCAAGGGACTATTTATTCTGCAAGCTCATTTTCTCCTGGAAAAGACCCTCCAAGTTACTGCCTGGGGGTCTCAAAGGTTGATTTAGCCGCCCAAGGTCAGAGGCAGAGCAGGGCATGAACGCTGCGGTGCTGTGGGTCTAGTGACTCCTGGCACCAGCCTGTAGCGTTTCGTCCTGTTGGATGTTGTAAGAGCAACATCTTACTTCCCATTGTTAGAAATCAGATTTCTTTGAGCAAGAAGGAAGATGTGACCCCCAGAGTAGAACGTGGAGGGCAGCAACCTCCTGCCTCTTTGAAACGTTACATACAACCTTTCCTGGGAGCCTCCGTCTCGCTCTGCTGACGTGCCATCCAAGCTCCCCTTGGAAGGATCCTTGGGTTACAACATCCTCACACACTCCTCCACCCTGGATACTGCCTTCTTCTAAGTCCCCTGGGTGGACAGCACCTAGTGTCCATGTCACTTGGTGTAGTGGCCAGCTGAGCTTCGGAGGGCCAGAACCAGTGGTTCAAGGACAGGGGAGACCAATAAGGAAGACATTGCTCGATGTCGTCCTGAACTGTTAGCCAGAAAGGAGAAGGCCAGGCACTTAGATGGCTCCTTGCCTTCCCCCTTTATATGTTTCTTGTAGAGAAATCTAAATTTCCAGCATTTTAGAACTTTTGAGTTTCTTGAGAAGATGGTAATGAATGATCTTCATTTCCAGGAAAATTGACAGGAAAGAAAAACGTCCAAGTCTGAGCTGTGGCCATCATTAGGCCATGCCATATAGTCACCACCCTCAGGATGGCTTCCTCAGGCATTTTCAATCACGAGGGGGTAATTACATGGGAGTGCTGAACACAGGAACTGCTGCACTGACTATTTCATCTGAAAAAATTGAAGACCACCTCAAGCATTAGCTGTAGTATCTGGAAGAGCATAGTATACAAGAAATGGTGGACATTTTCCTTCTAGTTCAATGAGGGAGAACAACCCAAACAAAATAAAAACAAGCAACTAGCATGGCTTGCTATTTCAGAAAGCTCAGCTGGCATTTGGTATGTGATGACCTTCCTGGTAGATCGCATTAGAAGCAGAGGTTGTCTCTAGGGTGGAGAAGTGGAGGGTGGTACTGGCCATGTCTCTCAGGATGATGAGCCCATAGACTTTGAGCAGAATCTACCAGCTCGGTTTTGTTGGGCTGGTGGCTCATCCTTGATTAAATCGAGCTGTCAGTATCACACTGAAGCTCGGCTTTCAGCAAGCTTCACGTGTGATTACTAGTTTCTTCACTGCTTTATTTAAGCTTTACATGTTCAGCTTGCTTGACTACAGTGTGCGGACTTCCTATTCTGTAAAGGATATGAAAAGACGTGGGAAATCTCACTTAAAAGGAATCATTCCTATAATTATTTCATTATCTCTGCAGTTTTTAAGTCTATAACTTGGCTGTGAGTCAGGATTTTACTACTTCATTTCTCTAAAAACAAACCAATAGGAATATCCATGCATTACAAAGAGATGTATATGTGTGATTGTGTGTGAGTGTGTGTGTGTGTGTGTGTGTGTGTGTGTGAGAGAGAGAGAGAGTGGGAGAGAGAGACCAAGGAAGAGAAAGAGAGAGGGAGGTGGGGCAAATCAAAATCTCTCTTTAAATGAATTAAATATATAAACAGTGTGATCTTAACATGCTTAATAGACTATAGAAATGGCATTTTAGTCTCAGTAGGAGTTTAACCATTTGCATGTGTTTTTAGTTCCCTTAAGGCACTTCAAAAAAATAAACAAGTAAATGCAGATTATTAGCTTCCTCTCCAGGAGCGAGCTAGATAGATTCCACAGCTTAGGATGAGAGATCTCTAGAAGGTCTATGATCAGAAAGGGGCCAGGGCAGGCTTCTGATTCATGTTTCTTTTCGGATCTGACCCCTGGCTTAGAGAGCCCTCTCTGTGCCGTGGCTTGTCTTCCTGATCCTCCATTGGTAGGAAATGCAAAGCACAGGATGAAAGGTGTCCATTTACTCTAGTGCCCAGAGCCTGCACTTTGGGAGTGGCCGGGTTAGCAAAGCTCCTGGACCATGTCCCCCTACTAATCTCCATGATCCAAGTGGAGATTTTTGCAGAGTTTTCGAGGGGCAGAAGAACAGAGAAGTTATGAGGCAAGGATTTTTCATTAGACACATTTTCTAATGCCAGGAAGGCACAGCTTACAACAGCCAGTCCCATGGGCTGCTGGGAATTGCTCTTCGTAGAATTTGGCTGTGATTGATATTTGTTAGGTACTCATCCAACAGTTGTGTGTGGGAACCTCAATTTGCCTCAATGTGGTGTTTTAACTTCTTGCCTTATTAATCCAATTAGTTAAAAATTCTTAATATAATTTTATTTGAGCATTTGCATATAGAAAAAGGGATGTCTATGTAGTAAAACATCATTGATTTGATATTGGCCCAAGGGCTGCCTAAGTTAATACACATGTTATTCCCTTCCCACCTAGTCAGATTTCCCTTATTTATAGCATTAAAATACTATAATGTATGAATAATACTAAAGTTGAAGGAAAGACTATCCCTGAGTCCATTCTTACGTCCGCTGCATAACAGAAGCAGCTCACCAGCTCTGCAGGTCGTCACAGTGCCGTAATAACAGAAAGAAGAAAAAGCCAAGAGTAGAAACCCAGCTCCACAGTCCCCAGCCTGCCTTTACCCTGCCTCTGATATACTGAAAACATTCAAAATCATTATTAAAGATCATTAAACGAACCATTACAAAGACCCCCCAAATATTCTATAGCTCTGTTCTCTAACAGAGATTGTAAGGCTGACACTAACTCATGTTTGCTCCAAGCCGTTTACTTAGTCATCTAAATTTACCTGTAACAGAACCGTCCACGGCTGCAGTCCCGCTAAAACTTACATACATTGTCACCACCGTCCTTCCTTTTTCTTTTTGAAACAGCTTTATTGAGGACCACAGGTGGTGTGCTGGTTAAGGTGCGGAATCCTAACCCTGCAGGACCAACTCCATGGTTTGAGTTCCGAACCCAGTAGCTTGAAGAGATGCCAGGCGTGTGTGCGCGTATGCCCCAAATTCCAAGGTGAGGATGGAGCGCGGCCATCCTCCCTGAAGGGTGATTTCTCACTTGGGCTCTCTCTGGTGAGCACATGCACCCTGTGTCAAAAACCTCAAACAACAAAACCTCAGCTACACTGATAAGTAATTGACATATGAAAACTGCTCACAATAGCAGTTTGGGAATAAATGTGCAATTTGATAAGTTGAGACAAAATATATACATCTGTGAAGCTGTCACCGCTGTCTAGAAAATCATCACCTCAAAGTTCCCTCGAGTCTCTTTATAATTTTTCCTTCTTCCCTTCTCTGCAACTCTTCTCTCCAGAGAATGACTGATCTGCCCACTGTTGCCATGGGTCACATTTCTATTATTATGTATACATGGAATCGTACTTCACCTATGCACACTATCCATTCGTTTTAATTCTGAACAGTAAGAAATTGTGGCTATGCCAGTCTGTTTACCCACTCACACCTTGTTGACCTTTTGAGTCTTAGCAGGCACTGTCTGTTCACATAAAGCTGACAGGAACAGGTGTAAGCAAGGCTTTGTAAAGGCGTATGGTTTCACTCCTCTCGGACAAATGCCTAGGAGCAGAATGGCTAGCTCCTTTGTGAGGCAAATACTTCACTTTCTATAAAATGAACATACTGTTTTCCAAAGTGGTACAGTATAAATATTTTAGACTTCCATCTTCGTTCTACTAGAATTCCAGAAACATCATGTCCTCCACAACACGTGGTACGGTGGTAGGGTCTCATTGTGGTCTTAATTTATATTTTTCTATTGACTACTGAGATTACGCATAAGTGTATGTGCTTATTTATGACCTTTATCTGTTCTTCAGTAAAGTGTCCAAATATTTTGGCTATTTTTATTATATTTTTATTATTGGATTTTGTGCTCACTGGACAGAAAGACAGAGACAGTGAGAGGGAAAGTGAAAAACCACCAGCTGGGAGAATGGCCACACCACACTCCCTTCTCCATTCTCGTCTTGGGATTTGGGGCACACACACGCGAGCCCAGTGTGAGTTTTAAGCTTCCGGATCTGGGACCCAAACCATGGTCAACTAGGTGGGAGTCCAACAACATAATCATTACGCCATCTGCTGGTCCCAGGAATAGTTTCTAATGTACAAGTCTTGCATATTTTGTATCAAATTTAGTCTAAGTTTTATACACGTGATGCTATTGTAAATGGTCTTATTGCTGTAATTGCAATTTCTCATTATATATATATATATATATATATATATATATATATATATATATATAAATAAGACCTATGGATTCTATTTTCATTCAGTTCAGTTAGTTCAAAATACTAATTTCCCTTTTGACATATCTTTTGATCTGCTGAGTATTTAGAAGTGTATTATTTAGCTTTCAAATATTTGGCTCTTTCTGCTTTCAATTTTTAATTTTATTCCATTATGATTAGAGAAAATTCTTCATATGACATAAAAATTTTTTGAGAGATTTTTGCTATAGGGAGTATGCACTCACTGAAGAGACAGAGTGAGGCAGAAAGCAAAAAATCACCCTCTTGGGGAATGGCCATGTTGCTATCCTTTCTCCTTCATTATCCTCTTGGGATTTGGGACACACACACACACACACACACACACACACACACACACACGTGCCCAGCTGGAATTTCAAGCTACTGGGTCCAGGACTCAAACCACAGTGAGCCACATGGGAGTCTAGCATCTTAACCACTATGCCACTTGCTGACCCTGACATGAAATATTTTAAATGTAGTTATTTGTTTTATTCCTTTTAAAAACTTGAAAAATGTGTAAACTTGAAAAAAATGCATATTCTACTGTTTTTAGATGGAGTATCGTTTAGGTCAAACTGGTTGATATTAAAGTATTTTATTCTTATTTCCTATCAACTAACAATAGCGATTATTGAAATATGGATATTGAAATATATGACAATAGTGGGGTCTTGTTATTTTTCCTTGAAGTTCTATTCATTTTATTCTTTTTTTTCTTAAGAGAAATTTTTGCTATAGGGCATATGCACTCACCAGAGAAACAGAGAGAGACAGATAAATCACAGAGAAAATGAGAAACAGCCCCTGTGGGGGGATGGCCATGCCACAATCCCTTCTCCTCCATTCTCCTCTCAGGATCTTGGGTACGCACTCACACGTGCTCAGTGTGAGTTTTAAGCCACCGGGTCTGGGACTCTAGCTATGGGAGTACAACAACATAGCCACTATGCTATCTGCTGGACTCCTTTTAGTTTAATTCTTTAAGTAGATTTTTTAGAGAAAATTCAGATTTATAGCAAAATTGAGCAGAAAATGTAGTTTCTATGCACTTCTCTTCCTTCATGCAGAGCTTCCTCCATCACTGACATCCCAACTAGGGTCAAACATCTATTTAGATTAGTTGATGTACACTGACATATCATCGTCCAAAATCCATGGTTTACATGAGGATTCACTCTTGGAGGTATATGTTCTGGACAAATGTGTGATGACATGTCTCCACCATGATAATATCATACAAATAGTTTAGAAAACACATCCTAAAAATCTTCCATGCTTTATTTATCCCTCTCATCGCCCCAACTTCTGGCAGCCTCTTCTCTTTATACTGTCTCTCTAGTTTTTCCTTCTTCAGAATGTTGAAGAGTTGGAATTGTACTTTATTTACTTTTTCAGATTTGCCTCTTTCACTTAGCAATATGCATTTAAGGCTCTTTAATGTCCTTTCGTGGCTTGATAGCTTTTCTTTCTTAGCTGGGTAATAACCCACTGTGTAGAGGTACCACTGTTTTCCTATTCATTCACCTGTGAAGAGGCCTCTTGGTTGCTTGCAAGTTGGAACATCTACACATAGAGTGACTATAAACATCAATGCACAGGTTTTTGTGTGGACATAAGTTTTCAACTCTTTTGGATGACATCAACAATACCAATACCATACCAAAAAACACTATGGCTGGATTATATAGTAGAAGCCTGGTTAGCTCTGTTAGAAACTGCCAAACCATCTTCCAAAGTGGCTGTGAAATTTTGCATTCCAATGAGACAAGAATGCCCACATCCTCGGTGTTTGGTGTTGTCAGTGTTGTGGGTTTGGCCATACTAATAATGTGTAGTATGTCTCATTATTGTTTTAATTTACAATTCCCTGATGACATATAATGTTGAGCATCTTTTCATGTGCTTATTTTTCATCTGTTCTAATCTTTTGTCCATTTTCTAATCAAGATATTTGTTTTCTTATTGTTGGGTTCTAAGAATTATTTGTGTATTTTGAATGAGTCCTTGGTCAGATGAGTCTTTTGCAGATATTCTGAATATTTGAATATTTTCTCTCAGTCTATGACTCCTTCTCATCTACCTGATCTTTAGCAGAGTAGTACTTCATTTTACTGGAGTCCGTTTTATCAGTTATTTCCTCCATCAATTGAGCCTTTGATATCATATGTGAAAAGTCACTGCTACATCCGAGGTCATCTATTTGTGCTCTCATGGTAAGTGCTGATTTTGCTTATTTTCATTTTCCAGAGATTACCATGCTTTGCTGCAATATCTTGAGGGCTATTCCATATATTTCTATTCAGTTTTATAATTGTTTCGGTTGGAAATATAAATCTAATTCCAGATATTTAATTTGACATGAAAGAAGTCCACTTCTGTGGAAATTTTTGTAGACCATTCTTTTGCTTAAAAAGAAAGATTGGCATAAATGCACATATAAGTCAATGACTTTTTAAAAAAAATGAATATACCAGTGTAACTCAGTACCAAGATCGATGTAATATCAAAGTAGTATAAGCAATCAAGAAGCATTCATCTGAATCCCCGCCAACTGTTGCTCACATGAAGGCAGCCATTATTTTCATTTTCCATACTATAGATTAGTTTTGATCATTTTTGTAAACACATCATATTAGTTAAAGTGTATAATTCAATGTATTTAGCATATTCATTGGTATATGCAACCATCACCACAATTTTAGAACACTTTCATCACCACAAAAAGAGCTCTGTGTTTTATCTGTCATCACCTCTATTTCCAGTCTCCCAGACCTAAGAAAGAGCAAATCTGCTTTCTGTCTCTACAGAGTTGTCTATTCTAGACATTCACGATCAATGGAACCCTATGACAAGCGGTTTTTGTGACAAACATCTTTCACTTAGAATAATGTTTTCAAGGTTCTTCCATGTTGTAGCATGCATCCATATTTCATTTCTTTATATGGCTAAATAATGTGTTATTGTATAGCTATATCATTTTTTGTTGAACATTCGTCAGTTGATAGCCGCTTGGGTTTTTTTCCACCTTTTGGCTACTACGAATACTGTTCTAAATATTTATGTACAAGTTATCTTGTGGCATAAATATTTTGTTTCTCTTGGGTATATACCAAGCAGTAAATTCGCTGGTCATGTGCTAACCTAACCATGTTTAATTAGGTGCGAACTGCTAGCCTTTTGTCTCAGTGTTTGTACCAGGAACAGTCTGTGAGTTCCAGTTTCTTCACAGACTCTCTACTATCTAACTTTCTAACACTTGCTTTCTTTCTACTAGACATCGCAGTAGATGTGAACTTGCATCTCATTGTGGTTTTGATTTTCATTTCCCCGATGAATAAAGATGACAGGCATCTTTTCATGTGTTTCTTGGCCATTTATACATCTTCCTTGCAGTAGTGTATATTCGTATCCCTTGTCCATTTTTAATTGGTTTATTTGTGTTTTTATTAATGAGTTACAAATGTTATTTATGATATACTGGGTCTTCAGAAAAGTCATGGTGCATTTTTATGTGTTTTTCTATGCAATAATGATTTTTCCAAAGACCCAATATATTCTAGATGCACATTCCTTAAGAGATATATGATTTTCAAATATTTTCTTCCATTCTCTGGGTTGTCTTTACTTCCTTGATAGCCTCCTTTCAAGCATATGTAAATAAACAAAATTTCATGAAGTCCACTTTATCTATTTTTGTTGTTGTTACTTTTTGTTTGTTAGTTTGTTTTGCTATAGAGCATGTGCACTTCCTGAGAGACAGAGAGAGAGAGAAAATGAGAAATCACTTGCCCTCACACATAGGGAGGATGGCCATACTATCATCCCTTCTATTTCATTCTCCTCTTGGAACTTTTGGATACATACACACATTCCTAGAGTGTTTATCAAGCCACAGGACCCAGGACTCAAACTGGCCACGTGGGACGTAGTGGCTTAATCACCACACCACCTGCTGGCCCATTATTGTTGCTCTTGCTTTTATGTTATATAATGCATAACAATCTATTGCCAAATACAAGGTTATTAAAATTTGCCCCCATGTCTCCTAAGAGTTTTTAAAATAACTTTGGCTCTTACGTTTTTGACTCATTTTGAATTACAATTTGTGTATGATAAAAGAGAAAGATAAAATTTATTTTTTGCATGTTGCTTTTCAGTTGTCCAACACTATTTATGAAAATGCTATTGTTTTCCCCATTTAACAGCTTTGGTACCTTTGTTGAAAATTAGTTGATCATAGATACCTTGTTTTATTTTTGGACTCTTATAAAATGTTATTTACCTGTTTGCCTACCTTTTGCCACTATATCTTGATTACCATTGCTTTGTATATGTTTTGGAATATGGAAATATAGATCTTCTTACTTTGTTCTTTGTAAAGACTATTTGGATATTCTGGGTCCTTTGTAATTCCATGAGAATTTTCAAATCAGCTTGTCATTTTTTTTTTTGGAGAGGTTTTTCGCTATAGGGCACGTGCACTCGCCAGACAGACAGAGACATAGAGACAGAAAGCGAGAAATCACCCCCCCAGAGGGGATGGTCACGCCGCAATCCCTTCTCCTCCATTTTCCCCCCGGGATCTTGGGCACGCATGCACGCACACGTGCCCGGTGTGAGTTTTAAGCCACCGGGTCTGGGACGCGAATCACGGTCGACTACGTGGGAGTCCAGCGACATAGCCATTACGCTAACTGCTGGTTCCCAGCTTGTCATTTTTTACAAAGCAGCCTGTTAGGACTCTGATAGGGGTCATATTGAAGTTGTAGACCAAAATAGAAAGTATTACCTGTTTTACAACATTGGTTTTTGATCAGTGAGCATGGGATGTCCCCACACCACTTACTTACATCTTTAATTTAATTCAATGATTTGCAGTTTTCAGAACACAACTTTACATTCTTTAAATTATTCTTAAGCATTTTTATTAATTTTTATGTGACTTGAATTGTTTGTTTAATTTCATTTCAAATACTTTATTGCTATTAGAAAGAAATAAAATTAACTTTTTAATATTACTTACATATCCTGTAAATTTGCTGAACTCACTTACTAGTTTTAGTAGTCTTTAGTGGGTTTCTTAGGATTTCCTTACACAAAATTATTTCATTTGAAAACGTAAAATTATTTCATTTGAGAATGTAGATAACTTTACCTATTTGTTTCCAATCTTAATTTTTTCATTCTTTTTCTTTTCTAAATTTCTTGCCCAGAATTTCCAGCACAATATGGAATGAAGTAGTGAGATCAGACATTCTTGCTTTTTTGTGACCTTAGAAAGAACACACCCAGTCTTTTACCAATAAGTAGGGTATTATCCGTGAGTTTTTTGCTTTTTTATTTTACTTTTTGTAGCTATACTTTATCAGATTAAGAAAGTTACATCTGTTTCTAGTTTGTTTATTGTTTTTCACCATGAGACTATGTTGAATATTATTAAATGTTTTCTCTGTGTTTATTGAGCTGACCATATGTGCTTTTGTTTTTATGTCATTGATACGGCATCTTACGGCAATTGAATTTCAATGTTAAATTAGCTTTGCAAAGCTTTGATGAATTCTGTTTGTTCATAGTCCATAATTCTTTATATATATTGCTGGGTTTGGTTTGATAGGATTTTATTACGAACTTTGCATACATATTAATAAGAGTCTTTTATCTGTAGATGTCTTTTCTTATGATGTAGTTGGTTTCAGTTTTAGGTTACTAGAACGAGTTGGGAAGTGTTCC
Organism: Tupaia tana; assembly: GCA_026018925.1. Classification (NCBI taxonomy): domain Eukaryota; kingdom Metazoa; phylum Chordata; class Mammalia; order Scandentia; family Tupaiidae; genus Tupaia; species Tupaia tana. Next base: position 110,749,928 of record JAKSZU010000015.1, on the reverse strand, counting down.
CCACTCTACTATCATTTTAAAGAGTATGTGAAGAATTGGTATTAATTCTCCTCCAAATATTAGGTAAAATTCAGGAGTAAAGCCAACTGGGTCTATGCTTTTCTTTATGACAATTTTATGATATATTATTTATTTTCCTTACTATTCAGATGGTCTATTTTTTGTTAGTTTTTATACTTGGTATCTTTCTAAGGATTTGCCCATTGGTGTAGTTTATCTAATTCATTGAATATACAATATTCATAATGTTTCTTTGTTATTCTTTCTATTTTTAAAAGGCTGATAGTAATGTCTCATCCCATCTTTTAATTCTGATTCTAATAATTTGAATATTTTTCTGGGTCAGTCTAGCTAAAGATTTGTCCATTTTGTTTATCTTCCTGATATACTGAACTTTAGTTTTATTCACTTTTTCTATTCTTTATTTTATGTGTTTCTACTCTAATATTTATGATTTTCTTCCTTCTTCTTGCTTTATGATGAATTTTTTTTCATTGTCTTAAGGTGATGGTAAGGTTATTAAATTTACTTTTCTTTCCTAACTTAGTCATATAAAATGTAAACTTTAGTAAAAGTTTTGTTATGGTGTGTCTTTAGTTTCATTTACCTCAAAATATAAAGTATTAGGTTTTTTAGAAAGTCATGATGCATTTTTCTGTATTTTTCTATGCAAAAATGCATTGTGGCTTTCCCAATGACTAAATATTTTCTAATTTCTGGTTTGATCATTAGTTAGTTAGCAGTATTTTGTTTAATCTCTCTTCACTTTTTAGTTTCCCAAACATTTTTGTTATGATTTCTAATTTTATTTCTTCTGGTGCTCCAATTACATGTATGTTAGACTTTTGCTGTACCTAATGAAGTCTTTCACTCTTTTCTTCCAGTGTATTTCTTAGAAAAGATTTTCTACTTAGCCATCTTTCACTTTGTTACTTTTCTTTTATATTGTCGAATCTACTAGTAAGTTCATTTATTGAAGGTTTTTAACCATTGTGCTTTTACTTCTAAGTTTTTTATTTAAGTGTTACTTATAGATTATAATTCTATGAGGGAATTCTGTATCTTGTTGATTTATAAAATATTTTAAGTGAAATTCTTTTAAAGCCTGTGACAAATAATTCATTTACTTAGAAATACTTAGTTCTATTCAAGTGCTTTCTTCCTTTTCCATTAATTTTTAGTTAATTATTTCTATGTCCAGGTATTTCTGACAATTTTTATTTACATGCTGAACATAATGTACAGAAAATTATGGAACCTTTAGATGATATTTCTTCCTTCAGAGAGAATTCAGTTTTCTTGACTAGATATTTGAAAAGAAAAATATCATGTTTGTTTATTGAAGGACAAGGATGACACAATGCTTCATTCCAATGATATGTTCTTGCCAGGGAGAGGGGGAGACAGAAAGAGCCCTCCGCTGAAGCATGGTCATACTGTAATAGTTTTTACTCCATTTATTCATTCTGTCCGGATTTTGGGCATTCACACACGTGTGTCTGGCACGTTTTTTAAGTCTCCAGGGCCAGGACTTGAACGCTGGTTGACCACATGAGACTGGGCTCCCAATGCATAGTATTGAACCAATACATTATGGGATTGATTCTGCATTTCAAATTTTGAGAGAGGATGTATTTAGTTTGCCTTTAATGTTGAATCACAATACTTATATTTCTAAAATAAAAGCTGGGGATTTTTATCAATTCTCATGAAGGTCTCTTGAATTACAGGATCTTGCATTTTTTACTTTTCTGCTTTATTGCACTTTCAAAAGCTCTCCTACACGTTTTATCTTCTTGGCAATCACTTTCCTTTTGTTTTCTTTTACCTCTATGTAGCATGGACTACAATAAAGCTTTGAGAAAAACTAGTTACCAGAATGTCGGCCTCACATTTTTGCAGTGTCTTTTCTCCATGTTCTTGGCCTCCTAAGTCCTGACAGCTTGATAGCCATGGTCATCAATTGTTAATTTTCTTTGTCCCATGATAAATACGAAAAGCTTTGTCTTCTAAGTTGTTTACTTGCAACAATTTATGCTATCTGTTGTAAAATCTCTAAATAAAATAAGCAGGAATGAACTTTATTCTTACCTCACTGTGTCCTCCTCTCTCTGGGTACTTCTAATCCAGCATCTACAAATCTGTTCTCAAGAGAAGAATCTGCTTGATACAAATTTCTCTGCTATCTCTGCAGAAATTTTCTTGTTTTTATTTTTTTTTTCCTTTTTCTTATGAGAGGGAGAGAGAGAGGGAAAAAGAGAAAAACAGAAAAGTTGTTTGTTTTTGTTTTGTTTTGTTTTACAGAGTCTCACTCCTCCTGCCCCAGTTTCCCAACTAGTTAGTAATACATGAGCATGTGACCACTCAGCTTGTTCAGGTTGGCCTCCCATGAGACTTCCTGCCACTCACATGTAGGTGCCATCTGTGCCCGATGGCGATGGAGCCCATCTACTCTTTCAATGTTATTTACTTCTGTCAGTTTTTCTAAACGACATTATGTGTTACCTGTGTTTTACTGATTAGTAGATTAGCTAGGCCAGGATCATAAATCTCTGAGTCTTTATTCAGATGCCTATTATTCTGGGATCTGGAAGATAATATATTTGGAAATAAGCTATTACAACCCCTTTCAAGAAAACTCTGGCCTCTGTAAGATTAAAAACAGTTCTATCTAAGCCTCCTCTTCCCTATTCCCTACTCCAGTTATCCTTGACTTTCTGAGCAGAGAGCTCTGCATCTAAGATAGGGGGACTTTTGCTGCAGCACATCAGCTGCGTGAGACTTACAACAGGACTGCCCACACGGTGAGAAACCTACCGTGGAGAAAGCAGGAAGAACACACACACTTCATCTTTGAATGGTGAGCCCACTAAGCTTTTTGCCATGCATAAAGCTTTCTTCAACAGGTTAAACACAGCAAGGTCTTGAATCATGCCCCACCAAAATTCATCTCCTTCTTCCCACTCAATTCCTTTATTTTCCTGGATAATATTTATTAGGAATCCAACGCCCATGGCTGTCTAAACAGTGCACAGAACAGCATCCCTGCTCTTTGGTAGCATGCAGATGGAGAGCAAATGGAAGCTGTGAGTACAGACACACTCACACACATCGAAAACAAACCAAGAGAGAAGGTGCAACGAGGCCCACGCCTGCGATTGCATGAAATGATTAATCATACTGGTAATAAATTCACTGCTCTGGGTTCATGCTGAGACTTTGAGCAGAGCCTAGATGGAGAAGTACATTTTCTCATTGGGGAAGGCTTCCCACTGCTCAAGACACAAGCATGAGTCAGCCTTGAACACATTTTTCCAGACTCCGATGGCGGCTTCGCATTTCTCAGGATGCAGCTCCCTCCCCTCCCAGGCCACATGCAGATCTCTCTGCTCAGCCCCACCTACAGCAAGCTCTCTGCCCTTTCCCCAGCTGTGTAATTGTGTTACTAGCGAGGAAGAACCATTTCACATTAGAAGGGGAGGAGAGCTTATACGCCGTATTGTCCAAGGATGAAAACGAGGCTTCTCTCACATCCCAGTTTCAATCAATCAAAAGAGATTACGAGGTAAGCTGAGTTGAGAATATGGTAATATTATATCCAAACTCAGTAGAAGAGAGGGAGTAGCAATTGACAGCCAGAACATGGACTAGGAGATACCATGCTCACCATGTATTTGCCATGCCAGATTTAACCCAATCCTTTCATTTCCAAATAAGTAAAATGGAGCCCAGAGAACCAAGTGATTTCTGTAGGTCATATAGTTATTATTAATAACATTATCAGTTGAATCTGGGTCACGTAGTGGTGTGGTGGTTAAGGCAGCTTAATTCCACATGACCAACTGCACCGTTCGACTCCTGAACACTGGATGCGTGGGCATGTATGCCCGAGATCCTGAAAGGAGAAAGAGAAGAGAAGGGATCGTGCCCTGATCATCCCTCGTGGAGTGCTTTCTCACCTTCCCTTTCTCCTTTTCTTTCTCTCTGTCTCTTCCCATCTCTGTCTCCAGTGAGCACATGTGCTCTCAGCAAAATGGTTTTGAAAAACTGAAATCCACATCTTCTTTCTCGGTTTCTCCAAGCAATGCTTATTTCCCTCTGGCCCATGTCCTTTTAAGCACTGCAGTAAAATACAGGAGTGTGTGTGTTCTCACATCCAGTCCAGCCCACCAAGAGAAGATCCCTGGTACTTACAGTCACTGGAAAACTAATTCCAGGCATTTGACTCCCAGATCTAAAACTTCTTTGTAAACAAATGGTCTAAACGTTCTTTATCAGCAAATTGAGTGTATTATATCCTATCCGTAAAAGCCAAAGCACCTGGCCCGAACCTGCTGTAGTAAGTGCTCAATAAATGTTTATCTGTAATGGTGACTTTTATGGTTGTGATATTTCTTCATGATATTCCTTTTCAAAACAAATGAAGTCTATAATTGCAATATCATCAGTTCTTTTATCAAGGTCCTTCAGACTATGAGACTTCATAAAAAAATTAAACTCATTAGGCTCACTAAGTCTGTGACAGTAAATAAAGATCATAGCACACAAACAAGAAAGGGTCTAAACCTGGCTAAGCTCTGTGTTTATTCAAATGTTTTATTTGTTCCGAGTACATGTTGTCCTTTGGAGCACCAATAATTTACTTTCAAAGAATAAAGTTCTCATTTACTAGAAATCTTTAGCTCTATTAACATTTCATAACTACTTCTGATGAGTTCAGGAGAATTCTACTCTGCTCTATTCTACTCTGTTCTGTTATGTGTACATACATACATGTACGTACATATATACATGTACATACATATATGTCCATCTCAGAGCCAAGGAGGTCCTCCATCTGATACCCAGAGCTGCAGTCCAAGAGTAGCCCCCGTTCTCACTTTTAAATATTAATAATAGAGGATTCTCTCTGCCACTGGCAGGACTCTTGAAGCTTTAAAAGATGATGCAAGTCCCTGGCAGATCTCCAGGGCACGTGCACCTGTTCGCGGTGTTGACGAGTCCCCCGTTTTGTGCTGGGGCTAACGCACATGCTTCAGGGAGTGCACCTGCTGTAGAAAGGCCTGGAGTGGCAGATCTGAGGAGACGGCAGCACACCTGGGGGAGCTGGGCACGCTGCTGCCTCCATGCCGAGGGCTCTGTGATGTGGTGGCCGTCCCCCTTGGCATTCTGACCACATACCTCATGACGATAGCATCCCACCTGGGGACCCGCAAACTGCAGGTGTTTGCTGGGGCTCTGAGCCCCAAGGACTCCCAGACACTCAACATAACATGACATGGCCACAGTGCAGCAACTGACTTAAAATTCATAAGAGAAAAGGTTAGCTCTCTCAGTGGCGATACATAAAATCATTGTTGAATCACTTAGATAACTATCTTCTTCAGCACTGTGGGGGTTTTGTTTGTTTTTATGTTTTATTTTGCTTGCCACAAGGTACCTGAGTTTGTCAAAGAGAGACAGAGAGGGAGGAATTGCCCCCCAATGGAGCATGGTCACACTGCAATCCCTTCTCCCTCCATTTCTCCTTCCCATCAGGATCTGGGGCATGCGCATATGCATGCCTTGCCTGTTTTTCAAGCCACAGGACCAGGGATAAGAATCATGTCCCCTGTGCACAGCACTCAGCTCGCTAGCTCTGAGGCTGCTTCGGTGCTGTTATTAAGTGGAATTGCGTATGGCTCACTGAATTGCAGACTCACACAGGTCTTCCTTCTGCGTACTGGAAACCTGACTGGTGCTGCCTGTTTGTCGTGTGAACTCCCAGGCGAGACTTCTCAGAGTAAAATTTCTAAGTGATGCTTCTGTAAAATTGTTAAAGTAATGTAATAGAAGTTGGTCCATCTTCCCTGTTAGCAAGCACCCTCGTCAGCTGTTCCTAAAAGTTCTACCAATAATGTAATATCTGTATTTATTAGAGGACAGTGATTTTCAAAATTGTGGGTTGTGAGAGTCATTGAAGTGAGTTATTCTCATGTTTTTTTTTTTTTACATTTTTCTTCAAACATTTACTTTACATATCAAAAAATTTTAACTCATACTCCATAGTTCTTGACAGTTAATAAACGACTTTCAAAATTTCAAAATACTGAATTTTAAAGATAATGTTCAAAATATTTCTTATAATTTTGTTTGTGACTCTATAACAACAGAAACAGTATGGTTTTAAATATTTTTGAGAAAATCTTTACATGTCAGCTATGCAAATTGTTGAAAAGCAAATGCCCAGCACCACTAGTTACGTGTAAACCTTCTCAGTTCAGCCCTGCCCAAGTATTCTGTGATATACCATCTGCTAGCAAAGATCAGTCTCTTTTTCTTCCTTCAAAGTCTTTCTCAAAATAATCCTCTGGTGTGGTTACTCTTTTGCAATCTCTACTGATTACAATGCTGGGCTGGAAAAGTCCAGGTTATTTTATGTCAAAAATTCTTTCATATATCTTCTCTAATCCTCTCTGCCAGGCAGCACTTTTATTGTTGAGATGTTTTCTCAGGAAAATAATCCCAACGCCCTTTGTTCCCGATACTCTTCCCCTGTGCTATGCGAAGGTCTTTGTACTCACACTGCACCCTGTTGATGACACCATCATCGCGGGAAGTATTGTTCCGTAACTGGACACCTGCCACAAAGCAGGGTCACACTCAAAATGTGTGTCTAAGTATTCTAGAGTCAATCTATTAGAAGTCACCAGGCTTTGTTTTATTTTTATTTTTGATTCTATACATGTAATTATTATACATCACTTTGCTTATAAGTTGAATTTCCCCAACATGAGTATGTGTCACACTAGTCCAGTTGAGGATACAAAACACATTATCATCAATATATAATAACCCATTTCTGTGTCCCATAAATGTCTTACCTCCCTATTTTCCTCCTTAATTTCTTTTTACATTCTGCCCCCTTCTTCCACCCTCTTCCCACATTGTCTCCAGAGTCTATAACCATTTTTAATTTTTTGATGTCCTCTAATCTCTCAGTTTCCACTGTAGAGTACAGACAGTCAGTAAATGGTAAATGGAGATGTACAATATCTATCATAGCCTGGTTTGCTCCACTCATGAGTAAATCCTGCATATTCACACACTTTCTAAACTTTGAAAGAAAAGCACTGTATGTCCCCACTCAATATACACTGAATGCCTGCACTCCACGGCAGGAACTGAATGACTGGAGGGTATAAAAACACGAAGAGCAATAGTGATGCTGGAGACAGTGCAGGACGAGAGTGGGGAATGGGGGAGGCTGAGAGGGAATAGTGATGCTGGAGACAGTGCAGGAGGAGAGTGGGAAATGGGGGAGGCTGAGAGGGAATAGTGATGCTGGAGACAGTGCAGGAGGAGAGTGGGGAATGGGGGAGGCTGAGAGGGAATAGTGATGCTGGAGACAGTGCAGGAGGAGAGTGGGAAATGGGGGAGGCTGAGAGGGAATAGTGATGCTGGAGACAGTGCAGGACGAGAGTGGGGAATGGGGGAGGCTGAGAGGGAATAGTGATGCTGGAGACAGTGCAGGAGGAGAGTGGGGAATGGGGGAGGCTGAGAGGGAATAGTGATGCTGGAGACAGTGCAGGACGAGAGTGGGGAATGGGGGAGGCTGAGAGGGAATAGTGATGGTGGAGACAGTGCAGGACGGAGAGTGGGGAATGGGGGAGGCTGAGAGGGAAGGAATCAAGGGGGAGAAGAAAGAAGCAAACCATTTAAGGGACCCCAAATGGAAAGAAATCTGTTGATTATAATGTATATGGTAATGTCTGTGACTAGACCAATATCCTGTGTATTCATGATGAGAAAATTCATTTGGTACGCTGTAATGATACACAGTAATTGAATGTAAAAATAAATAAATAAATTTTAAAAAGAAGTCATCAGAATAAATTGCTCAAAAGGACCAGTAGTTAGTGTAATGGCTATGTCGCTGAACTCCCATGTAGGTGACTGCAGTTCGCGTCTTGGACCCGGTGGCTTAAACTTATGCCGGGCGCCTGTGTGTGCATGCCCAAGATCTGGAGAGAAGAATGAAGGAGAAGGGATTGTGGCATGGCCGTCCTCCCTGGGGGGTGATTTCTCTCTTTCTGTCTCTCTGTCTCTCTCTGTCTTTCTGGTGAGCACATGTGCCCTATAGCAAAAACCTCCAAAAAAAAGAATATATTGCTCAAAAACAAAAAAAATCAAAGTGTCTTATTTTAACTTTGCTAACAAGAACAGAGCACAACCGGCTACAGAACATATTAATAACTTATTAAATAAGAACAGTGGTGTGAGTTTTAAAATAGCACGTTGTGCTCACAGAGCTCCCAGTGAAGTGAGAAACCCTAACCACAGTGAGGCGACAGGGGCACCAGGGGCCACCTCTGAAGGTGGAGCTAGTGAAGTTTCTTACTGAGTTCCCTGCCTCTAGACTGACATGGTTTGGGTGCCCTCTGGAACTCACATTGCAAAGAGGCCCAGTGTGGCAGTGTGGGAGCTGGGGCCTGGTGGGAAGTGTTGGAACTCGAGGGTCAGTCCCTCATGAATAGTTAATGCAAGCTCCTCACTAATTAGTTCCCATGAAAACAGGTTGATATAAAAGCGAGTTGGTTGCCTCCAGTTCTGTGTGCACCCACCTGCCTCCCTTTTAGTTTTTCTCAGCCTTGCTGTGATATAGCGCCAGAGGTCGACCAATGCCACTCACACAGGAATTTTGACCCAAAATTCTTTCTTTGTTTCTTTTTTTTTTTAAAAAAATTCACCACCTAGGCTCAGATTTTCTATTACGACAACACAACGGACTAAGACACAGACTTTACACACCTGCGTGTCTTTAAGAGCTACTCTGACTTGCTCTACTTTCTGCAATCTTTCCCCTTGGGAAGATTTCCCACTTGACCTGATATGTTGCCAAGAAAATTAGGAACAGGGACTAGATTTAATTCAGGGAATTAAATCTAGTCCAAAAAATACTCCTCCACCTGGCACAGTTTGGGCTACTGAGAAACTGAAAATGCCCCCAAACATGACAGCAAGTAAAGCCATTGGCAGCATAACCAAGAAGTGAAGTTCTAAATGAGAAAAATCACGTGCACTGCTGTCTCACCTAGAGCACTAGTCACCACTGACAGCTACAGCTAACCACCTGACCACGCTGGGTCACTGGCTGGGTAGGGTGAGTTCAGCGTCTCTGCAGCTGTTCTCTCACTGGGCTGAGGAGTCACGGGTGCCGGAGGCTCCGTGTCAACTCTGAGCAGTGGCATTTAACTTTAAAAGGAGTGTGCTGAAGTGACAGTTCACATGGCTTCCTCTGAAGCTTAGAACCGTTCCGATCTCTGCACTAAACATATAATGGATATTTACTGTCTCCCATCTTACCACCCATAGTCTTCTTTTAAAGAATTATGAGGAATCACATTTGGGGGAGAGATAGGGAGGCAAAGCATTAACGGCACAAAGAGGTGTGGTATTATCTGTTCAAGATATTTTGTAAGTTTTACAACTGTACTAGGGAGAAATGTTCACCTGTTGAAATATCCATTTTCTAAGACAAATAATAATGTGATTGAATGTATAAAAGAAAATGAAATAAAAGATAATTAATTAATACAAAAATAAAAGAATTATGAGGAATCAACATCTAGTTATTGGCATCGAGTTGCGTCTAAGGAGCAAGTAGAGAAGAGACAGCAGCAGCAAAGAGTTAAGGAGAAAGTGCCCAGTGCATCGTGCCCCTCTGTGCTGACAATGGCGGACAGCAGACCTGTCCTCTCATGAAGAATTCATCCCTGGGTTCCTGCACATCCCAGAAGAGGTTGGGTGTCTTTTACAGCCTTTCAACTATGCTAGGCGTACGTTACGGGCCTAGTTTTGAGAAATGAAGCTGTTTATATCTCGAATTACCTTCTAGTCAGGCTCTCTTCCACAACTAATAGTCGTGACCTTGGGTTTATCTGCTCTTGACTATCGTTGACATCATCTGCTATGAAGATGAGTTTGTTATTTGGTAGCAATGAGATACCTGGAGGGCCAAAGTGCATCCATTCCTCTTCAGGCCTATTAAGCTGAAGACGAACTTTCAAGCTAATGCACAATGCAATCACTACCACTCTGGAGATGTCAGACACCTAAATATTTTCTACTCACTAATGAAACCTTCTTTCCACAACAAGAGGGATAGAAGGAGGGAGAAGGGCTGAGGGGAAAAGTCAATAAAGGCCGAGAGATTCAATTAAGAGCTTAGGTGTCTGCCAGCTGGTATTACCCCAACGTTCACTTCTACTGCTGAGGTCAGCAAGTGGTCAGTGCCAGCAGCGGGGACCAGGAGGAATTCCGTCAGGGTCTGGGGAAAGGAAGCTCCATGCCTCCTAATTGGGTAAAAAGAGACAATTAGCTCAATGACAGGTAGCTATCGCAGTTTATTACAGGGAAAGGATAAATTCCTCTACAATCCTCTAGCCGGTATTAGAGACTCCAACTACTACATGGTATTTCAGGCTCACCACCCAGACCCTGTGTGAGAACACTTCCTCTCTCCACGCACCCCCCCGACACACACACAAATCTTAGAGAAAAGTCCGTAACAGGCTTAAAAATGAGATGTGATCTGAAGATTTGGAATTTGTATTTAGTAACAAGGTATGAAACAGTATTAACTTTCTCCAAAAGGTGATTTTCATTCATTAGGAAAGAAAAACAATATATATTTTTAAAGAAAATAATCAACACCGGAATTCGTCTAAGTGCACTGTTGAATGTTGTCCCAGAATACCTTCAGGGGTAAGCATCAGAGTCCATGTGGTAAAATGAAAGAAATAGATCTCAGTAGAGTAACCCCTGTGCTCGAAACAATGCAGCTGTTGGCACTTCACACGCGTCCTCTGGTGTTACAGTGTACCCGCTGTCGCTGCTACCTCCACATGTGGAACAAACACTTCCTCAGCACCTAGCATAATGGCCGTCCATTAGTCCAGCTTCCAGACACACAAGAGTCAATGCAACAGACAAAATGCCCTGGTTTCACAGAGCTAACTTTAAATACTGGCCCTGAAACGTTAATGTTTTTAAGCAATTTAGTTAAACTGATGAAAGTGGTGCCTTCCTTGTCTGTGTATTTGTGATTCATATAGGAAATACTTATATATGTTTATATGATTAAACACAGCAATAAAGGAGGGTAGGACCTTTCAGTAAGAAGGACAGCAATGAAAGTATGAAAAAAGTGGCTGAAGAAGTGCAGACTAACGGAGGGATTGACCTTCCGCAGGGAGAGGACTACTTCATACTGTGCTGTGGAAGGGAGTGAGCCTCAATGGAATGTAAATGCAGATATGACAATCAATATGAAGTCAGGAGTTCTTCTATATGAGGGCACTTCAAAAATTAACAGAAATGCACATTATGCAGAAACTATGCATGGATTTCAAACTGCTTTGCACCAACATAATATCACACTTTTTTTTTTCTAAGAGAATTTTGCTAAAGGGCACATGCACTCACTAAAGACACGGAGAGAGACAGAGAGACAGAAAGTGAGAAATCAACCCCCCCCCCCCCCCGGGGGGGAATGGCTATGCGGTAATCCCCCTTCCTCCATTCTCCTCTCAGGATTTTGGGCATGCCCACACCTGAGCCCAGCATGAGTTTCAAGTCACTGGGTCTGGGACTCGAACCACAGTCGGCCACGTGGGAGTCCAGCATCTTAACCACAATGCCACTTGCTCGTCCCCATAATCTCATACTTTAATGTCCTTTGTCAGTGAATTTTTTGGCACGCATGTCAGTGAACTTTTTGAAGTACCGCTGTATTGTCTGTGTTTTCTTTAATGAAAAGTGGGGAATGAGTCCTTTGTTGTCAATTGTTGAAATGAAGGGGTAAATGGTGAAATGTGACTATATCTGACTTAGTAAGGAAAATAAAAGGCACCTCCTTCAAATCTAAGAATGGAGAGTTTATCTTAGGGAATTAGTGGCTTATACACATCCTGAAAATCCTGAGATAATAAAATTCAAGTGACCAACATGAGAAATCTCAGCCTTTGGTTACAAAACAGAAGAATCCCAAGAGCTACATGGAAACTGCTAGAAATTCCAAAGTCTTTAGAAAGATCTGATACAAATCTTGGTCTGCCTAAGTAAATGAGAGTCTAAAACTGCTGCACTGTCACTATCTACCTTTACATCTGTCTGCAGTTACTCCAGAGAGTAATGGCTTCTCCTCCCCCACACCTGGAAAATCCCGTGTGAATGCTTCTTGGCCAAAGTAAGAGTAGCTAGAATTTCACAGCAAGGAGATTCTAGGAAATGCCCTTTCCTCTCTGTAATCTGAGGACATGTATGATGGGGGCAGTGACCATGGCATGCTGACAACACAGCCCATCATGGCAAATATTTTGGACGTGTTATTTGCGGCAGCCTCTCATGTTTTAAATGCTTGCCACCAGTAGATAGCTGTCTATAAGGTGAGTCTCTCTTTGTCAATGTAGACTTCCCCCAAAATTACACCTCCTGGGTTCTCTCGCTGTTAGGAATCAGACAGTGTTTTAGATTTTGCAGTCTCAGACTGTGAAAGACTGATTGGGAAGGAGACAGAGCACAGGGCATTGGGGTCCCCACACAGAATACAGTAGAAGCAGGTGTCCTAGGCTTCCCTGAGGTTGTATTGGTTTTATTTGGGTTTTGTATTTCAAAACTCCTGGATCATGGAAGAAGAAAGAGCTTGTTCATGGACTAGATCCATAGCACAGCTCTGGGAACTGTTCTGCAGCATCAGCATGGAGTTTGCGCTCTAGTCTTCCCAGCATGTGCATCAACTATTTCTAGGTGTAACGCAGCCTTGTCTACTTAGATCAGGCAAGGTCTTCTACTTTCTGCAACAAGGGATGGTGAGGGCTTGGACATGCTGGTCTTGGGATGAAAGAAGGACACAATTAAAGAGATGGTCAGGACGCTGGCCAGAGCTGTGTTGTAGTGGTGTTTTGACAGTGCCCTTGGTCTGTGTTACTTTGTCCTAGTAGGCTGAGTAGTTGAGTTTACGAATTAGAGAAGGTAGATGGTTGTATTAACTCATCATTCTTCTTACTTTACAGTTAAAAGAACTGAAGAACTGATACCTGACCCATAGTCTCAGGCAAAGGATTACTAACAGTTGAGATTGGACCCATGTTCACTAAGGTGCATACACAGTAAGGAGTCTCTAGGGTTGAGAACTTCTTTCTCACAAACTGTTTTCCTTCACTTAGGAACCGAAGTTACTCCACAGAAAAAAGTCCTTTCTCAATGGCCAGTTAATTGTGAAGACATGCAGCTGTGCCTGCCGCACACAGGGAAGTCCTAGGATAAGAACCCAGGACCTTCTACGTGGGTCCAGTGTTAATGCTGTGCCACCTCCTGGCTCCTAGAATATATAGCTTGGGGACAAATCGGTGTTTAAGAAATAATCAAATACATAAAGTATCACAATTGTTATAAGAAGACTGAAGGAAAAAATATTAGCACATAAAAGACATCTTTGTATTTTGAGAAATCACAAAGGTCTTTTGAGATTTGTATTGATTAGCTACGACTTTAATAATAAATAGGGATTATCCACTAAAGAATATGTGTTGCTTTCAAATAAAAGGAATAGCATGTACAAAGTTCTTGAAGCAAGAGATAATAGATATATCAGTCCTTAATCAATAGCAGTAATTTGGGGGGAAAAAAAAAAAGGTGGTAAAAAAATATAATCTAGAGTTGCAGAGCTAAAGGGAGCAGGGGGAAGGCAGGGCCACTGGACTGTAGCTCACTACCAAAGTCCCCTGAAAAGCCTAAGGTGTGAGAGGAGGGACTGCTTTGGCCTTCAGAACCACCACCTTGGTTCTTGCAGTTGCAGAGCTAGAAGGCAGGAGGAGCAACATTTCTGGTGTTGATACCACTTTACCCAACACCCACCCAGGAGAGAGGGAAAGCAGGTCCATCTGGCCTTAGCTCACTAGGAGAGCCCCCTGCTGAGCCGAGAGTGTGGAAGGAGGAGTTGCCTTGGCCTGTGTGCCCTGCACAGTGCAGTACACATTTTTACATACCACCTCAGGTCAGCCCTCAGTCACATATGGCTACAGAAAGTTTTGGGTATACAGGAGCCAAAACATCTGAACGCAGTGAAGCGCTGCAGGAATTCTTTACCCCTGCTCTTCCCAGAAAAAAAAGCACATAAATCCTTCTGTGTAAATCTGAGCTTATAACTTCCACTGTGGATATCTCAGTGTCACCACATTCGAAGGACACTATCACAGAGCTAATTTACATCAAAAGGAAGCACACCTTCCCACAGTTATAGAAATCTACTCCAAAGAAGAAGTGAACGCATTGACAAATGTCTAAAAATCACAGAAGAGCCTTAAGAAATATGAGAAAAGCATGAAATGCCCCCTACACACACACACAGGAACACAGTATCTCCACATCAACAATGGACAAAACTCACAGAAAATTAGAGAAATGTTAGAAAAAGAATTCAGAATATTTATTGTAACTAAACTCAATGAGATACCAAAGAAAACAGACAACCTATACCAGGAAATGAAAAAGTCTTTTTATGACTTAAGGGAGGTACTCCAGAAAGAGACAGACATTCAACAAAAAGAATCAAACAGGGGACCAGCAGTTAGTGTAAAGGCTATGTCGCTGGACTCCCATGTAGTCGACGCAGTTTGCGTCCTGGACCCAGTGGCTTAAACTCACGCCGGGCACATGTGCGTGTGTGCCCAAGATCCCGAGAGGAGCATGGAGGAGAAGGGATTGCAGTGTGGCCATCCCCCCTTGGGGGTGATTTCTTGCTTTCTGTCTCTCTGTCCCTCTCTGTCCGGTGAGCACACATACCCTGTAGCAAAAACCTCTTAAAAAAAAAAAAAAAAAAAAAGAATCAAACAGAATTTCCGTAGTTAAAGAATACAATGCAGGAAATCAAAACCTCCCTCAAAAGCATTAACAGCAAATTAGACCATGTAGAAGAAAGAATCTCTGACATTGAAAACAAAATTTCCAAATTCATCTAAGCAACTGAGAAGAATGTAAAAATAATCACTGAAAATGAAGACAACATATGGGAAATCCTAGACACCATTAAATGGCCAAATATTCACATAATGGGTGTTCTAGAAGGTGAAGAGATGGGTAGAGACTTAAAAATATCTCTTTCATGATATATTAGTTGAAAACGTTCCAAATTTAGAGAGAATATGGAAATCAAAATCCAGGAAAAGCAAAGAAGACCAAATAGATTTAACACAGAAGATTCTCTCAAAGGTACCTCATAGCCAAACTGGTAAAAACCAAAGACAATATTCTAAAATTGACAAGAGAGAAACACCAAATTACTTTCAAAGTTTACCTTATTAGACTAACATCAGACCTCTCAACTCTAACAATGCAGATAAGAAAAAAAAAGGAAGGCATATTTAAAACTCTCAAAGAAAAACAATTTCAGCCAAAAATTCTGTACCTGGCAAGATTATGTTTCAAATGAGGAGAAATAAAATCATTTCCAGGTAAAAAAAAAAAAAAAAAAAAAAAAAAAAAAAAAAACAAAAAAAAAAAACAAAACAAAAAAACAAAAAAACAAAACAAACAAACTGAAAGGATTCACCCAAAGTAGGCCAGTTCTTCAGAAAATACTTAAGAAAACACTATACCTGGAAAACTAGAGAGAGGTAAATAGAAGCAGTAAATTGCAAAACAAGAAGAAAAAAAAGGAATAGATGACAAGGCTAAGTTCACACATATCAATAACAACCTTTAACGTCAATGAGTTAAATTCTCCAACCAAAAGATGCAGATTGGCTCAACTGATGAAAAAACTGGTATCCTCTATATGTTGCTTACAAGAAACACCTCAGTGAAAAAGATATATGTAAACAGAAAGTTAAAAGCTGGAAAAAAGTCATTTTATGAAAACAGAAATAAAAAGAGGGAAGAAGTTTCAATATTGATATCAGACAAAATAGGCTTTAGGATAAAGAGACAAAGAAAGACACTACATCATTCTAGAAGGATTAATTCATCAAGAAGATATAACACAGTGCTGATAGGTGGTGTGGTGGTTAAAGGCACTGGACTCCCACATGTCCAACCACAGTTCAAGTCCTGGATCTGGTGGCTTGCATTCTCACTTTCCCTCTCTCTCTTTCTCTCTCACTCTGTCCCTCTCTGGTCAAATTAAAATAAATAAATAAAGTTAAATAAAATAATTATTTTAAAAATAAGATATAAAAATCTTAAGTATTTATGCACCCCATACCAGAGCACACAAATATATAAAACAAATTTGGTTAGACTTAAAGAGAGAGATAGACTGCCACACACTAATTGTCAGACATTTCAACACTCCACTGTTATCACAGACCATCTAGACAACAAACAAACAAACAAAACAAAAACAAACAACAACAAAAAACAAAGATACACAAAAACTAAATGATACCATAAACCAAATGGACCTGACAGATATATATATATATATATATATATATATATATATATATATAGAGAGAGAGAGAGAGAGAGAGAGAGAGAGAGCATTCTACCCAGTACCTATAAAACATACCTTTTCTCATATCCAAATGGAACATTTTCAAAAATTGACCATATAATAGGCCACAAAACAAGCCTCTATACATTTAAAAGTATAGATACTATACTCAGCACTCTCTCTGATCACAATGGAATTAAACCTGAAGTCAACCACAGAAAGATCCCTTAAAAATACACAGAAACATGGAAACTAAATAACTTAATTCTGAATGACTTTAAAACTACTTAAGAAATTAAGACTGAAATCACAATATTCATTGAAAACAACCATAATGAATACACCACTCTCCCTAACCTATGGGATACAGCAAAGGCAGCCAGAAGAGGCAAGTTCATAGCCATTAGTGCTCACAAGAAAAAAATAGAAAGGTGGCGAATAAGTAACATCATATCTTAAAAAAATGGATAAGCAACAACAACAAAGAAAAAGAAGAAAAGAAATAGTAGAGATTAGAAATTAAGTAAATGTGGGAACCAGCAGTTAGCGTAATGGCTATGTAGCTGAACTCCCAAGTAGTCGACCGCAGTTCGCGTCCCAGACCCGGTGGCTTAAAACTCACACTGGGCGCGTGTGCGTGTGTGCCCAAGATCCCAAGAGGAGAGTGGAGGAGAAGGGATTGTGGCATGACCATCCCCCCGGGGGGTGATTTCTCGCTTTCTGTCTCTATGTCTCTCTCTGTCTGGCAAGCGCATGCGCCCTATAGCAAAAACCTCTCAAAAAAGAAAAAAAAAAAGAAATTAGTAAATGTAACAGAGAATAAAAGAACTATACAAAAATCAAAAAAAAAAAAAACAAACATTTTTTTGAGTAGATAAGCACAGTTGTTAAACCATTAGCTAGACTAAAGAAGAAAAGCAGAGAAAGGACCCAGATCAGTAATGAATCTGGTAATGTTACAACTGGCATATCAGAAATACAAAAAAAAAATAATTATGAGAGAATACTCAAAGTGATTATATGCCAACAAACTAGAAAGCCTAGATAAGATATACAAATTTCTAAACATGTACAAGTTACCTAGGCTGAATCAGGGAGAAAGAGAAAGCCTGAATAGACCAATAGCAAGTGATGATATTCAATCAGTAACAAATAGTCTAACAAAGAAAAGCCTAGATCCAGATATCTTCACTTCTGAATTCTACAGAACTTTTAAAGAGGAGCTAACTTCAGTTCTTTTAAAACTACTTCTAAAGATTCAAAATAAAGAAAATTTCCAAAACTCATTCTATAAAACCACCATTATCTTGATACCAAAACCAGACAAGGACATAATAAAAAAAGAAAAATACAGAAAAAAGAAAAATACAAAGAAAATTATCTTTGATAAATATTGAAGCAAAAATTTTCAACAAGTTACTAGCAAACTGAATCCAACAGCATATTTAAAAGATTATACATTACTACCAGGTAGGCTTTATCCCAGGGATGCAAGAATGGCTTGACATATACAAAATAATAAATGTAATACATCATTTATCAGAAAGAAAAAAAATCATATGATCATATCTATAGATGCACAAAAAAAGCAAGTTATAAAATATGACATCCCTTCATGATCAAGAATCTCAGTAAAAGAGAGGTAGAAGGGATGTTCCTCAACACAATAAAAATCAAATATGGCAGATCCATTGCAAACATCATGAAGAATGGGGAAAAGCTAAAAGCTTTCCCATTAGAAACTGGGACAAGACATAGCTGCTCACTTTCTCCACTCCATTTCAACATAATGTTGGAAGTCCTAACCAATGCAATTAGACACAAGTGCAAAATAAAAAGCATTAAGATAGGAGTAGAAAAGATAAACTGTTCCTTTCTGCAAATGATATGATTACATACATAGAAAATCCAAAGGAATCCATGAAAAAACTCCTAGAAGTGATAAATTAATTCAGTAATGTAGCAGAATACAAAGTTAATGTACAAAGATCTATAGCATTTTTATACACCAACAATGAACAGACTGAGACGGAATTGAAGAAAGAAATCCCATTTACAGCAGCCACAAATGAATAAGGTACCTAGGGACAAACCTAACCAAACCTCTACCAGGAAAATTAGAAAAAACTAAAAAAGGAATTGAGTATGATACAAAGAAATGGAAGGACATCCTATGTTCTTGGATTAGAAAAATCAATATAATCAAAATTTCAATTTTACCCAAATTAATTTATGTATTCAATGTGATTCCAATTCATTTGTCTGTGACATCCTTCGCAGAAATATAAATAATTACAAAATTGTCTAGAATCATAAAAGACCCTGTATCACTAAGGCACTACTGTACAATAAGAATGAAACAGCCGTCTCACTACTCAACTTTGAAATGTGTTGCAAAGCATTGATAATCAAAACAGCATGGTACTGGCACGAGAATAGACACATAGACTGGTGGAAGAGAATAGAGATTCTAGAATTAAACCCCAAATTCAGATAGCCAATTGATCTATTGATCTTTGACAGAATGTACAAGACAATACAGTGGAGAAAAGAAAGTCCTTTCAGCAAATGATGCTGAAAGAACTGGATATCCACCTGCAGAAAAATGAATCTGGGCTCCTATCTCTTACTATTAAAAAGAATCAATATGAAATGGGTCAAAGTTTTAAATAAAAAGCCTCAAACTATGAAACTACTAGTAGGTAAGGGGAACCTTTTGAAAACATTTGAACAGGCAAAGATTTCTTAAATAAGACCCCTAAAGCTCAGATAATAATCCCTAAAATAGATAAATTGGATTACATCAAACTAAAAATCTTCCTTACAGCAAAGGAAACAATAATTAGGGTGAAAACACAATCCTCAGAATGGGAGAAAATATTTTCAAATTATTCCTCAGACAAGGGATTTATATCCAGACTATATAGAGAATTCAAGGAGCTCACCCATACAAAAATGAATACTCTGATTAAAAAATGGGCAAGTGAATTGAATAGACACATTTCCACAGAAGACTTATGAATAATCAAAAGGAATATGAAAAATGTTTAAAGTCTCTTGTCACAGGGAAATACAAATTAAAAACACAGACACCACTTTACTCTAGTTAAGAGGACTAGGATTAAAAAAAGGAAGGAAGGAAGGGAGGGAGGAACAAAGGAAGGAAGGAAGGAAGGAAGGAAGGAAGGAAGGAAGGAACAAAGGAAGGAAGGAAAGAAGAAAGAAAAAGAAAGAAAGAAAGAAAGAAAGAAAGAAAGAAAGAAAGAAAGAAAGAAAGAAAGAAAGGAAGGAAGGAAGGAAGAAGGACACGTACTGGTAAAAAGCAAACCCTCTTACATTGTTACTGAGGATGTAAATTAGTACAATCTCTGTGGAAAACAATATGGAGTTTCCTCAAAAAACTGGAAATAGAATTACCATGTGACCCAGTAATCCTACTCCTTGGTGTTTACTCAAAGGATGGGAAAACATTTAATCAGAAAGACACTTGCACATTCATGTTTATTTAAGCATTATTCACAATTGCTAAATCATGGAGCCAAGCCAAGTGTCCCAAAAATGGATGACTGGGTTGGAAAACTGTGGCACATATGTATTATGCAATATTATTCAGCTATAAGAAACAATAATGCTATTGTTTGATTCAAATATAGGAGAGTTAATGTTGAGCTAAGTGAGCCAGACTTTGAAAGATACACACTGTATATCTCTACTCTACTTGAGCCGTGTTTGCACTCTGTGGCGAAGCTCAAGAGAGATCTGAAACGTGAGGGTGGAAAGGATGAATGTGGAAGCTAGAGACTGTAAGAGGAGAGTGGATGGTAGAGAGCGGGTGGTGGGGGCTGGATGTGAGGTGCAAAGGGAAGAAACATTTGACAGATGGAAAAATGTAAAGTTCTCTGCTGAAAAAAATATGTATTGTATGCATCATAAAAATTTAACTACATTAACATTTAAAAAATAAAACCTAATGAATTATTAGCATTTTAGCAAATAACATTTCATATCAAGGTAAGTGTATTTAAAACATTTAAATGAGTGATTTCTTAATATCCATTTTTCTTGAAAATTAAGTGAAGGAAAAGATTTAAAATATACTTATATAATCTGCTCTGACATCATTGGAAGCCAAATTATTGTGATTCCTGTAACAGTCACATACACACATACACACACACACACATACACTCACGATGGTGTGTATGCATACACCTGTGCTTTGCCTTGTTAGAATTCTTAAGAGTGTGCTTGCGCTGGTGCATTTGGCTAGACAGATTTCTAAATTTATGTTGCAGACTCAGAGCAAACGTTTCAAGTGCAAACGTTAACCAATTACAGAGGACAGAGCCTGCGAAGAGCTCTGGATCTGAGCAGCCCGACCTGCCACGCCAGTTCAGGTCCAATGCGCTTTGGTCCACGTGTGGCCACCTGGTGTCTGGGCTGCAGCTTTCTGCTGTCTTGGTGTGAAGAGTCTGCATGCTTGTTTCACTTCTTTTTAAATCTGCCTGGCCCTGGATTAACCTTTTTCCCTGAGCCCCAGGTTTTCTAAACAGGCAATGTTACTGCAAATGACTAAAAAGGATTTGAGAGCTTCCTAAGCCTTGCTTAAGAAAGTACATTCTGAATATACTTCAAATCTGTAGCTGTGAATTTATTTGCCGGGGAAAGTGCTTTGGGCTTTGAGTGCATAAGCAGGAGGAATAAAATAGCCAAATATGACACTGAAGAAAGGTGAGGCCTGGAGCACTCATCACCGAGTTAGCAGGGCCTGGTTAAGCAAGAGAGGCCAGTAGTTCCGGAGAATTAAAATGGGTGACAAAGGAAAATAAAGACATCATCAAGTGCATTTCCAAAGTAGGGCTGGCATCAGAGCAGTGGTAGGTGCTGAAAAAAAGAACAAAAAAAATGATCTGTGCTCGACTCAGAGAACAGGCTAGAGGTGAACTATTCATCTTATTTATGTTTTTGAAGAAAGGTAGTAGAAATGCTAATTTTGCCATTTTTAAATTTATTTAAAGCTGAAATCGATGGAGCAAAAGCAAAAACCCACAAGGCCAGCCGCCTTGCAGTGTGGATAATGCCCACCGTGTGCCTCATTAATTACACGTCTCGTTCATCATCTGCTCCCGTCCCCGGAGACTGTCCCAGGAGCAGGGCTGGAGGCGCCCACGCTGCATGCTGAGGGCCCAGAACTGCAGCTCTGGGACCTCAGCGGTGGTGGGGATGTCTAGTCCAAGGCCTCCTTTCTTCCTTTCCTTTAGGTTCTTGCTGTACTGCATGTACACTGGCCAGAGAGAGACAGAGAAGGTAGAGAGGGAAAGTGAGAGATCACCCCCCGGGGAAATGGCCGGGATGCAATCCCTCCTCCTCCATTCCCCTTTTGGGGTTTGGGGCACACATTACGCACGCCCAGTGTGCTTTTCAAGCTGTCAGGTGTTGAGCCATATGGGAGTCCAGTGCTTTAACTACCACACTACCTGCTGGCCCCAAAGGCCTCCATTCTCTGAGACATCTCATCAGACTTCTTTATCACCTCCACGTGTATCTGTTCATATGTCCACGTGCACCTTCACTGTGGTGTCAGCATGGATGGAGAGAAAGGACTTTCTGGAAAGAGAATATTCAGAAAAAGCATCACATTGAAAGTCTTGAAAATAATATAAAATACAAATAAAAAGAAATTAATTTATAACAAGGTACTAGCTATAACAAAAGTAAAACATATTTTACACTAAAGCAATATGTATTATAATGTGTAAATGCTTGGCTATGGGACGTTAGTGGCTTACAATGAAATGCTTGAGTCTATACGTTGAAGCAGTCTAAAAGCAATAATTCCCCAAACACAAAAAAGCAGGTGTGCTGTGGGTGACTGGGTTACATTGAGCAGTGTTTCTGCCAGCCATGTAGTGAATTATTCACCGAGATCGTGAATAATTCTCTTTGTAACATCTGAACAAAATTTAAAGGCAATATTTTCTTGATTTACATAATAGTTGCATTCCAGGGAAATTCAATATATAGTAAAACTGTGCACAAAGTACACTTCTGTTTTTCAGTAAAATTGAATTACAGTGTAATCGCAGATAATTATGGGGAGTTCGTCCTCCTACACACTACGGCTGTACACCCTCACGACGCAATGTGACCCCGTCAGCCCGCCCGGATTCCCACTTCTCATCCGGCCAGCGCTCTGGTCCCGGTGCTCATACGTCCGCATTTCTACTCAAACGGCTTTACTTAAAGATACATACGACATTTCCAATTTGGCTCACACTAACTTCTTGATCTATCGCCACTCCTTACCAGCAGCTAAAAAGAAAAATCCCCCCTTCATTGTCACCTCAGTGAGCGCCGCTTCTCCAGCCTGGACTCCTCCTCCACACTTTTCCTGGTGCAAACTTCAAGCTCCATTCATACTTTTTTCATTATGCACATTTCCCATGAACTTTTGGAAGACCTTTTGCTTGAGTCCTGCATCCAATCCACCAGAAATTCCTACAGCTCTATTTTCAGAACTATCCAGAACCCGACAGTCCGCTGCAGACACCATCTGGGCCAAGGTGTCAGTGTCCTGGTGAGCGTCCTCATTCGTCCCCGGCCCTGTCCCATCTGTTAGAGGTGGCTGCCCTGCTCTGTGGACGGTTTGCTGCACCCTTTGTATTCCGTTGTCTGTTTCGCCCTCGGATTGCAGGCTCTCAAGGACAGGTGTTCTGGTCCGGCCCGTCCATGATTGCGTCCCTGGCCTGAAAGGAACACGGGCACAGCGTCGGCCCCAGCACACCAGGGACCATTGGTGTCCTGGGAAATCAGGCGACAGGGAAAGACGACAAAACGTCCCACTGTCTACTCCTGGCCATGTCTGATGGTTCTATTAACAAATATTTGTGAAAACAGTCCTACGCGAATGTCTTAAAAACAAACACAGGCTCTCCATCGCTGGCAGGTTAAACTTACGCTCCTGCGATGGCACCTAGGTGAAGTGTTCTGAAGAAGAAACCCCGGCGTTGGTGTCGGTGGACCCAGTGAAGGGTCGTGCTTTAAGACAGAAGTGCCATTACAACAACGGCACAATGAGACTAAGTCAAGGCAACTCGGTCAGAAAGGACTGGGGGACACACTCCCACCTGACCCACCCGCCCAAACGAGGAACGATCTCCAGCCCGGCCAGCCTCACACAGAGGAACACAAACAGCCTGACGGGCTCTGCCAGGGATCCTTCCTAAACTCTCCTCGGACTGCATCCGAGGAGAAAATTTATAATCAGGTTTCTCAGTGAACTACTAATTGACACAAAAAAGGTTGTTTTCCCTAAAATGAGCCATATCATTATTAGAAGTGTAAAGGAAAGCTCGGTTCTCAGGGATCTGGGTCCTCCAGGTCATCCTTACCAGAACGATCCCTCACCCCGTATTACGTGTTGAATTTGCGCGTACAGTTTCACTGGGAAAAAGGAATTGGTGATGAAGAATACAGCTCACTGCGTTTCTTAGTCTGATGATTAAAAACATCAGGCTCGTCATTTTCTGATGTCCCAGTGAATGTTGTGGGTTAAGCCCGCCCTACCCACAAGGCTGTGCGGAGAGCAGAATGCAGTGCTTCACTCCTTCCATTCTCTCTGCAGCTCTGCTGCTGAAAAGGGAGACTCGGACTGACTTCCTACGAATGCGTCAGGGTCTCTAATCAGGTCACAGTCAAGCCTTAACCTTGAAGAGAGCTGGTCTATTAAAATGAATCCACATCTCAGCCTTGAGCCGTTATGTATTTATTTCATATTACAACTTTCAGAGGTTCGTGTTACCTGCATATTTCTAAATCTTCATTGTTCTCTCAGCTATGATCCACAAAACCCCAGCCTGCCCGCCAGCCTCTCTCTCAATACCACTCACATTTGAGATGCACCAAGTTCCTCACTGCTGCTCAGCAGCCACACCCTGTGTGCCAACACCTTCTCAATCTGGTTCTCCTTGCTGGGTATCCACACTTTTTAATTCCTCTATCTAGACTTTGAATCCTGCAGCCCGGCTTCCTGAAATGAAGCCCTGTGTGGTTCTTCCTAACCAGGTGACCAAGGAAATGTGCCTAAACTCAGAGCCTCATCTAGGAACTGGGGTCTCTCGTGATACTAACCTGCAAATTGCTATAGGACTAAAGGAGCCCATGCAGTTCTTGGCATATCGTAAGTGCTCAATTAAATATAGATCTCAGCAGTTTTACTCACCCTCCAGGTCCCATAGCACGTGTCAATGCCTTTGTGAGGCCTTCTCCAGGGACAGGAAAAGCGGTGTCTGCTGTCATGCTGACAGAACAGTTACCTGATCACCTGGCTATGGAGGCGAGTGAGAAGACCACGGGAAAGCTCAGGACAGCAGCGAGGAGCAGTCAGGAGGAACCAAAGGGGCAATCCGGACCTTGGAGACTTCGGTAAGACTAACCTGCTCCTGGGTTCCGTTCATGCCTCTAAGCAGCCATGCCACCATGAAACGCAAAGATCAGCATGAATCACATGACCTTATTATCGAAGCTGCATGTTAATGAGCTGGCTGAAGGGAGGTGCTGGTCCCAGGGGAAGAGCATGTGTCAGACAAAAGAAAGAGTGTCACAGGGCACGGGTTCACGCAGAGTGACCGCAGGCACGAGTGTTAGGGGTAGAGAAAATAGTCATAATAAACGAGGGAAGCGTGTTCAGATAAACATTCTGCAATTTATCTGAAGATGCCACTTGCGCATGTCAGGTGGTGCCACACTGCCGGGCGATACTGGAGCCCTGCTGGAGGCCCTGGGATTGGGTCCCAGGTCTACGTGAGTCTGCCAGGTGTGCCCGTGGGTGAGCTCACCAGCCCAGCTGCTGGAAGGCTGGGACGGTGGGACATTGTGCTATGGTGAGACTCAGTCACCGGTACTTGTCTCTCTCTCAACTTACAAAAAAAGCTAATCTTATCTTACGTGACTTGTACCTAAAGAAGTTATTCTTTTAAAATGCAAGTCGAAGGGCTATTTTGCAATGGTAAAATGAAAACTGTCGAATGCCAAAATCTCAATTGCCATGTTCTGTGGGTCTGTAACTGCATCTGCGCCCCTTGCCATGTTTTCTGTCCATCCATCGAGCAGGGTGATGTTTCTCTCCCCCTTGGCAATTTGTGTATTTTTGGTATATTCTTTTCATCTTATTTTATGGGCCAGGAGCTTCTAATACAATGCTGAAGAAGAGAAGTGAGAGAAAACATTCTTGCTTGCTCTTGATTATAGGGGGATACATTCAATCTTTCACTATTGAATATAATCTTAACTGTAAATGCCCTTTATCACACTGAGAACATTTTCTTTCATTACTCACTTGTTAGGTGTTTATCTCATGAATCTTAAGGATTCTTTCCAAATCTTTTTCTGCATCTATTGTCATGATCAAGAATTATTTCTTGTTCAGTGTGTTAGTACATTGAATAATGCTGATTGGCTCTTTTTCCTCCCTTTGTTTTCTTTTTTATAATTGCCAGAGGCCACATGCACCAGGGACCCAGAGAGAGAGAGAGAGAGAGAGAGAGAGAGAGAGAGCGAGCGCACCCCTGCCCCACGCGACACATCGCCCTCCCCCCCACAGCGTGTTTCTGAAGCCTTAATGCTGGAATTCAAACCAGCTTACTCACCCACTGGGTACAGGCTGGCCCGCTGCTGACTGACTGGAATATTGACCCTGCCTCACATGATGGGCTCTGCTCGTTCTGTTCATTTACTGGAAGTTCAACTTGCTGATACATTTCTTTGACTCTGCATTTTGAAAGAATTTGTGAACCCCATAGAAGTTGCAAAGACACTGTTGAGAGTCCTGTGCACACTGCATCCAGCTTTCCTCACCGATAACGTCATATGAGGGGTCTTCGACAAGTTCATGAAAATACATGTCGTGAAAAGGCTATGTGTAGATTTCAAAAACCTTTGCACCCAAATAAACTCATGCTTTAATTCCACTTTTCCAAAAACTTTTTAGATTTTCTCGTATAACTACAGTGATCCGGAGGGTGATATAGGCACAGGCTACTAAATAAACGACGTCATTTATGTGGATTTAATCATATTCCACATGCCATGGTGTGTGTGTGTGTGTGTGTGTGTGTGTGTGTGTGGTGTGTGATGTATGCGTTCTTATGACCTCCAGTACAGGGTGCAGATCTGTTCCACTGCTTTTGAATCTCCACTTGCTTTCACCGCTAAGACCCTGACAACAACTGATGTGCTTCCTTTTGCTATGCCATGTTCCGTTAGAGAGTGTTGCATCAGTCGAGTCACGTATTACGATTCAAGGTAAAGGACCAATGTTGGACGTCGGCCTTGTATTCCCTCAACCTCGTTCCCCTGAGATGTTTCCAAGCCGGGCTGCCCAGAGCGTGTCCCTCTCACCAAGGAGTGAAAGTCCATTGTGACTAAGCCGTCATCTCTTCACCAGCTGAAGAGGTTCTGAGCTGTTTCCAGTTCTTGGCTCTTCCAACTAAAGCTATTAAGAACATTCATTTACTGATTTCTATGTAACCTTAGTTTTTATTTTTCCAAGTTCCTACCTGAGATTGTGGACACTAGGCCAAGAAAGTTGAAGCCAGGTTCCTGGAGTGGCTGTGCCAAAGCGCCCCACCGCTAGGTCTGGGGGACCCAGCTGTCTGGTGTCACTGTCAGCTCCGGAACCCGTCAGCAAGTCTTACCATGAGTGTCCTAAAAGGCCGTCTCTCATCGTGGGTGTGATATGGGTTTCCCTAACAGCTCCTGACGCGGAACACCTGCTCACATCCTCCGCAGGTAAAAGCCTGCTTGAGGTTTCAGCCCACTTCCTAATTGGATTGTTTGTTCTCTTCCTGTTGAGTTCAGAGTATTCTTTTACTATTCTGGATAAAAGTCTTACGCCAGATATGTGATTTGCATATGTGTTTGAAGCTTTGGCTTGACTTTTTATTTCCTTAATAGTAGGATTACAGTTAAAAATGTTTAATTCTGAAATCCAATTCATCCAAAGTTTCCTTATGGATGCTGATTCGGTGTCATGTTTAAGAGCTCTTGGACTAACCACGATCACATGTATGTTTCTTCATGTGTTCTTCTTCCTTAAATGTCATAGTTGTAAATAAATTTAGATCCATGATGCCTTTGAGTTGAGTTCTGTTATTTTTTATGAGAGAGATGGGGGGAAGATATTCTTGAAATATCCACCCCATCCCAGTCCTCTGGCCAGATCACACTCAGCGTAGACCACGAGTGTGCACTGCCAAGCCCGACCTGATTCAGGCTGGTCTGAGAACAGAGTCCGGGGCTGGAATGTGGCCCCAGCCTTTTGCAGCAACGTCCCTCCCCATACCACCACGGCTGGGTCAAGCTGATTTTTGAATGATGCATGAAATTGAAGTTGAGGGGTTTTGTTTGTTTGCTTAATTGTTTCAAAACCATATTTTTAAATAACAAAAGACTAGTCTCTATACTGCATTCTTTTTGTACCTTTCCCAAAAATTCTTTGGTGGTATTCGTGTGGGTGTATTTCTTCACTGACTGCTCAGATGTGTTGCTCTATCTAGATATTCTTGGTCATACTGCGCTGTCTTGATTACTGTGATGTGCGGATATTTTCTTGAGCCTCGGAAGCTCAGGCTCATGGGGAACAGTGTTCTGTAACTCCACACTTTGTCTTGATTTGCTTGTACCCTCCTTTTTCTAGTTTTGTAGGCTTGGGTTGAAACTATTCTTCCTTTCTAAGATATTAGACCCATATATATCACTTAATGTTATCATTTTCCCTGTGAACACTGCTTTAGCAACATTTTACACATTTTTTATGTTGAGTTTCTTATTTTCAACCAGTTCAAAATATATTCCAAACCTGTGCATGTCACCCACAGGCCTCAGGACTTCTGTAACACTACCTCATTCCTCATTACCATATCTGAGATAAGTGCTTTTAAAAAAAGAATTATTTATTTCACTTTATTTATCATTATTATTATTTTTAGCTAGCTACAGGGTTCATGTGCTCACCAGCGACAGAGAGAGGGAGAAGGAAAGTGAGAGCAAGCCAGCAGATCCAGGACTTGAACTGTGGTCAGCTCTGTGGAAGTCCAGTGCAATAACCATCATGCCACCTGCTGGCCCCATAATAACTGCTATTTTATCTTCATGCTAAAGGTAAGGAAACTGACACATGGAGGTCTTACGTAGTTAATTCGTCCAAGGTCATCCTACTCATTAGTAATCACAGGCATTTTTAGGCACTAGCTTCACTGCAGTAGTTCTGATCTTGGTTGTCCTTTGGCTCACTTTGGAGGATTTTGAAAATGTGAATGCCCAGTTCATGACTCGGAAGATCCTAGGGGTGTGCTACAAGGCTAGATGCATGAGTTTGCTGTTTACTTTTGGACAGCTCTCCCAGATGATGTCAGCTCTCAGCCAAGGCTGACGAGCACTGCCTCCTACTCTCCCACCGTCTGTGATGTGAGCTGGAGAGGTGTGTGGCTCTTTGCAGAGCAAGACAAGGCTGTTCCCAGTGTAACCGTAGCCTATTTCTGGGAGCTGGAATTAAAAGAATGACTATCCCTATCTATAACACATGGGGTACAAAACAATGTCATTTGGAAAACAGACGACAAAGAAATCAGGAGAGCCATTGATAAAGTCTGGGCTCCAGCTGACGCACTCAGCCAGGTTCTTGGTGCTGCTGTTTATAGACCTGAGAAATGAAGGGATTATGCAGACCCTACACCACAGTGCCCACTAGTGCCACTTTTCTCAGAGTGATCACGAGTGACTCAGCGTGATATTTATTTTGTTCTTATTCTAATAGAATGCAAACTTGAAGAGGCAAAGTGGTGTTCATCGTCCTCACTGCTGTTACTCTTAGGCCCAGAATGGAAGACAGGTCTGAGCACTGAATGAGGGGACTTGGTCTCCTGGAAGGCAGGGCTTTGCCTCTTCACCTGCACCTCTCATCACCCCCGACAAACCACCTGCCTAATACCCAGTGTCCAATAATGCCCCAAATTCTGGACTTAACCAATAAGGTCCAGTTTCTATTGTATTATGATTTTGTTTTCTCAACTCTCATGTTATCTGGCTCACTGGCCCTTTCTGTTTGCATTGATAATTGAGAACTTTCGAGTTTATATGTTATAAATTACATGAAATTGTCACTCTACTTTTCGCCATGGTTCCAAGAGTCATGAGCTAGAGCCACCAGTAGAACTCAGTCTGGCTCCTGTTCAGATTTTTGATTCCAACCAAAACAATTAGATAAGGTTGTCTGGGAGTAGACAGGCCTTGGGTACGTTCTATAAGGTCCTTGTGTTAGAACAGCGGTCAGCCCAGACTGAGAACTGCGAGGGTTGAGGTATGCTGTTGTTTTCATAGTCTTCCTTCTCTGGCTAAGGCCCTTGCTATCTAACCTTGGGCTCACCTTGAGCCGTTCTGCAGCAGGGTCGGTGGCCAGCTTCGTCAGTAAATAACAAAGGGCAGCCTCTGCATGTGTGTGCAGCTTCGGGCCAGTTGTTCGAAGACCCGGCTGTTCGTCTGAGTGTTCGCTCAGACTGATCTGTCGGTTGAGATCTGAGATCAGAGGGCTGCGGCAATGGATTGGGCCTGGACAGTGGATTTGGGAGGAGGATGAAGGGGCATCTTCTTCTGCAGAGCAAGGGCAGTCTCCAGTCACCTGTGAAGCTTCGTGCTGCCCTGTTTGGGGTGAAAAAAAGGGCCATCAGATAACTGGAACCGACAGAACGTTGACGACAGGTGAGACAGACACTTCACGCTACACTCTCCGCGGTCCAAGAACCCGGGCTGAGTGAGTGAGTGAGCCCAACAGAACACGCAGACTCCTGGGAGCTCTCGGGAGCCGTTCCGAGAACAGCCTGAATTCTTCTTCTTCTTCTTTTTTTTTTTTTGAGAAGTTTTTGCTATAGGGCATGTGCTTTCACCAGAAAGACAGAGACAGAGAGCGAGAAATCACCCCCCAGGGGGGATGGTCACGCCGCAATCCCTTCTCCTCCATTCTCCTCTCGGGATCTTGGGCACGCACATACACACACCTGGCGTGCGTTTAAGCCACTGGGTCCAGGACTCAAACTGCGATCAACTACATAGGAGTCCAGCGACATAGTCATTACACTAACTGCTGGTCCCAGCATGAATTCTTACACAGATTTCAAGGCGATCAAACCAGCCATCCTGGAATGCGGACTGCTTACAGAAGGTTGAACAGATTTACAACAGTTTGACTTACAACTTTTTGACTTTAAGATGCTACATAAGTGCTAGAGACTCGACAGAAATTGTATTTGGATTTTGATACCAACACGACAATTCTGCTTCTTGTTTTCCGTACAGTGTTCGATAAATTACATGAGCCATTTAACCCTTCACTAGGAACCAGGCGTGGTGTCAGCCTCCGTCCAGCTGCAGACCAGGGTCAGTGTTCTGAGCGTGTTTCAGTGGGTGGGCTGAGCCAAAAATGGCAGAGGGCTAGGTGGATCCAATGCATACTTCAGCTTACGATGGGTTTATCGGCATGGAACCCTCCGGAAGCCCAGGAGCGCCTGCCCTTACACCTCTGTGCTCGGCGTGAATGTCTCAGCTCCAGTAATTGCTGTGCGGTTGACCTCGTGTTTTGACTCAGGCAGCTGGAGCAGCTGAGTCATAGGTTGCTCCTCTTCTGTCCCCTGGCTCAGGAAGTGTGAAAACCCAGTTCTCTAACACTATAAGGAAAAGCAAGGACCATCTCCCCTGAGAGGCAGGACAGGTGGCCAGCAGGTGGCCTGCCCAGCGTGAAGCCCGATGGGAGGAGCTGGAGCTGGGGCTGTTCCTCTGGGGGGCAGTGGCAAACAGCAGGCTTCTCCCTAGTGTCACTGCTTGGGAATTTAAAACACTAGATGGTGGGTATCCACTTGTTTTAAGAACATCTTGTTCCCCCTCTGCCCCCGCCTTTCCCTCCTTCTGGGACACACACAGAATAAACTGCTTGGAAAGTTTTTCTGCACATCTCTGTGAAGGTGAAAGCCCTTGGTCTGTGACTAATGGCTTCCCTGAATTTGAGAAAGAACCCCAGCAGCCACTTTCTTACTTTAACGAGGTCTGGCAGCCTTTAACACCCAACACCTTCCTCCTTGCCTTCTGGGCCCACTGTCCCCCTCGTCACTCCACCGCCCCCAGCATCCAACACCCTTTCTCAGCCCCCTGTGCAAGGCCAGACGGAAGGGCTTCCAGGCCAGTCGTGGGATTCTCAGGTCCCCCGCCCCTGGCCGGAGCCTCGTCTGCGGGCAGGAGAGGACTAAGGAGCCGGTGTGTCCAGATAAGAACCGCGAGGCTCCAGACTCTCCTGAAGTCACTCAAGTCCCAGTGACTCTGCTCTGCCTGGAGTGCTCAGTCACCATGCCCTCCTCCCACAGCCCCGAGGAGGCAGCTTCTGGGTAAGCACCTGACGGAAATGCCTGTCCTGAGTGACTCGACTTGGTAAATATGCATCCTGGTGATAGGACAACAGCGCCTTTTGTTTATTTATTTTGCTTTGTTTTGCTTTCTGCTTATGTCCAAATGTCAGTCATCGCTCGTGGCCCTCGCCGGGTGTCCGGGCGCTAGCTGCTTCAGGCTTACCTGGGGTTCCCACCCTGGTCACGTCGCAGGGGCGCGGGGCGCTGGGCAACATCTGACATCAGAAACAGTCAAGAGCAGTCGTGTCAGAGCTCCGAGGCTTCAATGCTGTGCACGGTGGGCCAGAGAGCTCTAGGCCTCGATTCAAGCCGCCTCCCTCCAGCTTCCTTCTCGGGCCGTGGAGTAATTGCCGTGTGCAAGACACTTTCATAGATGCTGGGGGACAGCACATGCCACTCGGCTTCCGTGATGTTTCACGTTTTGATTCTCTTCAGTTATACTAACTTTTTGGAAAAGAGGTAAAAATGTTTCAGCTTATTTCACAAAAGTATTTTTTGTATGTAAGTGATTGTTGTATGTGTGAGGAGTCTTTAACAAGTTCGTGGAAAATGCCTAGTATGAAAGCTACGCATGGATTTCAAAATATTTTTTACCAAAATAAATTTGTACTCAAATTTCATTTTTCCATGAACTGTTTGTGTATGTACAAATTTATGTGTTGTGTGTCTGAATCTATGTATGTGTGTTTATGTGTATACATACATGTGTATGTATGTATACATCAGGGTTTTGTTTTGTTTTGTTTTTGAGAGAGATTTTTGCTATAGGGCGCATGTGCTTGCTGGAGAAACAGAAAGCGAGAAATCACCCCCCCCCCCCCCCCCGGGGTGGTGGTGGCCGTGCTGCAATCCCTTCTCGTCAAGTGCCTTCTTGGGATTCTTGGACATGCACGCACACGTACCTGGAGTGAGTTTCAAGTCATCAGGTCCAGCACTCGAACCACACTTGACCATGTGGGAGTTCAGAACCTTAACCACTATACCACCTGCTGGTCCCTATACATCAGTTTTCTATGAAAAGTGACTCAGTCTTACTATTCCAGAAACTTGGGGACAACACACACATCAAAGGAAAACTTGGAGTCGCCGTCCCTCCAGTGCGCAGCTAAGCGCCGGCGCCCCTCAGCGTTCAGTTACGCCTTCGCTCATCATTCCCGGTCAGGCTGTCCCTGCTTGCCGGGCCCTTTCAGCAGGTGTCAGGCCCCTCACAGAAGGTGAGGGAGCTAGACTAGACTCTCCTGCAACCCTGACTGTGACAAGACCTCCCAGGGTGCACAAGGTCCCTGGAGAAGAACGAGTCTCCCCTTAGATGGGCCCTATAAATGTTAAATGAGAAAGACTATTGTTGTCTCTCCGAGTACCTTTCTGCATAGAGAGTATGTAAGGGCACATCATTAGGACTCAGGGGAGACATTTCAGAGTGTTGCACGCCAAAGCTTTGAAGCTCACCCCTCCCTGTAGGATGTGACTAATCTCTCCCACAGCCACGCTGGACAAAGCCTGCACCGGAGGGGACCCCCTCAGCACGCCCGGGACCGCGCAGCCGCACTGATTTCAGGGCGTGGCAGGACATAGAGCCTGCACCAAGTCCCTCTGAACAGGACACTCTCTCTCCTGTGAGCTGGCAACCAGTCCTCCTTTCGGCCCGTTCTGGCTCGGGGCGTCCTTAGTCCTGTGCTTTAACCTGGAGTGTGTGCGGTCACGTACGGCAGGCATGGAGCCCGAGCATGGTTGTTTCAAGGGCACTCTATTGTAAGGCCAGGCACGGCTGGGGCCACCATCCCTCCTGTTTCCGGAGGCCCCTCTGCAGCCTCTTGCCAGCAGGGAGGGCAGCTCCAGCTGTCCTGTGCCAGCTTTCTGGGTTCCAGGGCTTGCTCGCTTCCCAGTGCCTCCCCTCTGCGGGCCTCCTGGTGTCCTCTTGAGCCCCCAGTCCTGCTCCCTGACACAGTTGCTGAAGACCTGAGGCCAGCTCTGCAGTGCCCAGTGCAGTGTCATGGGGCCTGCTCCAGGGGCCTTGTGCGTGGGGTTTACGTTGCAGTCACCCCCTTGCAATCCTGGACAATTATCTCCTTGAATCCATGCGGTATAAGCCAACTGCAGGGGACACTGCCACACAGGAGCTTAGAGCTCCAGCCACGCACCCGCCTATTGCCCCAGCCCCAACAAGGCTGGTCTCTCGGTCACCTGCTGTCCTGCCCACTGTCTCCCTCCTGCAGCCTTGGCTTTCTCCCCACTGTGCTATGCCATTTCTGCCCCCGTGGAGGGGCTGGGGAGCCCCCAGTGGGACCTGGGTCAGCAGGGCCAGTTGGACAGCACACCTTTGGGGTGAAGCAGGGCACTGGTCACCCATGCCCTGGGCTGCTAGTATTTTGGTGCACGAGGCGTGTGGACTGTCCCCTGATCCTACCCTGGCACAAGGTGATGGCCCTTTGGCGGTTGCCCCTCTGCTGCGAGACAGAGACAGCGTGCTGGCCCTGCAGGATATGTACTTAGCCTTGACCCCCTGGCTCCTGGGACCTTTCCTTCCTTAGAACTGTGCTGTCCAGGACCAGCGTGGCCTCGGGCCTCCCACGGCAGGTGCCACGGAGCGCCTGGCTTCTTCCTTCCTCTCCCGGGGGCTGCGAAGGAACACGTGGAGCGAGGATCGGAGAGACGCCCATTGAGGGTGGTCGTTAGAATTACTTTATTTAACTTTATTTATTTATTTTTAATTTGACTAGAGAGGGAGAGAGAGAGACAGAGGAAGCTACCAGGTCTGGGACTTGAATCACAGTCGGTCATGGGGGAGTCCAGCACCCTTAACCACCACGCCACCTGCCGACCCTATCTATTGAGAATTTTAGAGGATTTTTTCACAGGAAAAAAGAGGCCACTGTCTCTCTACCTGGATGCTGTGGGTTCACATCTCATGTCTGGGCCCGAGGGAGCCCCTGTGACAGTATCCAGAGGGCAAGGCCAGATCTGAGAGTCAAAGCCGGCCCAGGAGAGAGAGCCTGGCCCCCGAGCTCACCCCACACTGGGACTGTTGCTATTTGGGTTTAGGACAGAGAGATTTGGGCTTCCTTTCCTTGCAGAGAAATGGGCAAAAGCAAACATGCCAGTCAATTCTCTTAGGCCTCCTCCTCGCGTGTTTACATAAGCTGGTGTGAATGTAAACCAGCGTTCCATGTTTCCCACACAAACTCCTCCCATTTAAAAAGCAACTCCGAGAAGGAACGCAGTGGAGTGTGGGCCACGCGTGGAGGTCTCTCTACCGGGTGCTGCATGGGTGGGAGGGCGGGGCTGGGCAGCAGCTCCTGCTCGCTGCGTGGTTCGCCAGGCTCCCAACCGAGAGCGAGCACCCAGGGCAGGAAGAGCGCTGCGGTGTCCAAGAGAACTTAGCGTGTCGAAAGTGCCCAAGGGTTGGTTTGCTGAATGGGCACATTAATTGATAAGTAAGTGAATGAAGTAGCAAACAAACACATATTGCATCATTGTTCATAACTTAATATTTTAATAATAATGCTTTCTTCCATTTTCTATAGCTATCGAGTTGGTTTAGGGTTCGGAAAATTTTATACGTTTTTTAATCGCTCGTGCAGAACAATTTACCAAGTTCTTGGTCTGTATGAAACATTTGGGGTATGCTGTACGTTTTACTGGTTAGAAGCTTGGTGAGAGCTCACAGCACTTTGTTAGCTTCACTAAGGATAGACTCCAACACGCTACCGTGCCCATTCATTTAATGGCATTTACAGAGAACTTACTTTCTGCCTGTGCTGTGCTGGATCCTGGAGTTGGAATGATAGACAGACAAGGTAACTATTCTCACAAAAGTGACAATCCAGTGTGGGCTAGCAGACAATAGTTAGAGAAACAAATAAATGAAGGAGACAACTGTGGATCACTCAGTTTCTAGTTCCTGGCAGGCAATGGGAAAAGCAAGAACATGAACAAAACACGTGAGTGTTTGAGGGGGAGATGCAGAAGTGAAACTTAGGAGGTGAGTCAATAGGAGAACTGAAAGGGAGGGAGTAGGAAGGGATAGTCCAGGCCCCCCTCGGTGCTGTGCTGAGCTGTAGCACCGTAAGCCACGTGGCCGACCACCGGCTCGGCTCCCCTGTTCGGTTGGTCTGAGATATGCCAGGTCCACATGCGCAGGCCCAGGATCCTTCGGGGAGGCCTTGCTGTGACGAGACCCTGCTGAGTAGTCCTCTCCCTCTTTTGTTCGTATGCTCACGCTCTCCATCATAAATAAAATAAACTTATGGAGAAAAAGAAGAAAGGGCGTTACGATATGGATGCTGAAGTCGCCAACAGTAATGGCGTGAGTAAGGATGGGGCAAGGATAGAGGTAAAGACTTCAGGGAATGACGGACAGTCACGGGGTGGCCAACAGGTGGACAGGGAGTGGCATAGGCTGCTGGCCTGAGTCCAGTGGGAATGGAAGATTTGAGGGGAACTGAGCACTGTGTGGCAGTGGAAGTGGGCAGGATACTCACTGGACCGCGGTCGACTACATGGGAGTCCAGTGACATAGCCATTATGCTAACTGCTGGTCCCCAAAATTCTTTGCCTTTCTGATTGTTGCTATTTCCTGAGTAGATCCAAGACAGTATGGCTAAAGCAGGATGTGCTTGTGTCTGTCTTTTCCTGCTCCCAAGGAGCAGCGAGCTGTTCCATACACACACAGGATGAGTGCGGCAAGATGGAGTTTGGGAAAGCCACTGACACCCACCTCACAAGTCCCATTTCTGCTGGACAAAGAAGGTACATGGCGCATTCGCTGGATGGCGGTAGTTCATGTGTGGTTCAGAGCAGAAAGCAGGGTCATGATCAATATGCTGTATAATATTAATAAATGCAAGTTTTGGAAATAAGAGTTTTAAGTGTTGTTACACCCATCTAAATTTTCAGTAAGTAATCAACAGCTAAATCATTTGAAATCAAAGTGAAACAGAGGAAGGGAGACTAGAGAGGCCAGCAAACAATTTCGGGATAATATTGCGGTACATAAATCAATACTGTGATTGTGTCTTTTTTTCAAAACTCATTTTACTTGTGTGTATTTATACACAGGTGTGTGGTTATGCATGTGTTTTTTAAAGTGCTTCTTCAAAAATGAAAATAGTAGCACAGGGACACCTACGCATTCAGGGATGAGTGTGGTCAAGGTAACCCCAGGCCTGTTGGGCTGCTCAAGGTCTCTTGAAGGTCAAGGTTGTCAGGCTACTGTAAGCACTGCAAGGTGGGGGAGCCAGAGAGGCAATAGGAAGCAGGAGAGACTCTAGCCTGTGGACTGGGCAGCTGATTTTCTTAAAAACAAAACAAAACAAAACAAACCCTAGATATTACTCATTATTAATGCTGTCTAAGCCGTACACTCCATTATCTATCGAGACCCGATGTTTAATGTGTAAATGAATATTTCAAAAATCCAGATTCTGATTCATGTGTACGATGACCACAACTAACACGTGAATTGTATATTTGAAAATTGCCGATGTAACAGGTTTTTAATGTTCTCATGCTGGGTGGGGGGTGCTTATTGAGGTGATGGATATGCTAATTAGTTTAATCTTTTTATAATGTGTGTGTGTGTGTGTGTGTGTCAAAACATCACATGGTACCCCCTAAATAAACACAATTATTATTTGTTGATTAAAAGTTAATTAATTTAAAAAACATGCATTGTGGTAGGGCTGAAGCAGGACCCAAGATTTTTACATTCCTCAGCTACCAGGTGTTACCCAAACTGCTGGTCTACCGGGCACACAGGCAGCAGCATCAGAGAAAGCTGGTTTGTCAGCAGGAGTGCTTTCAAATTACTTCTTTGTGCTCTCCTGGAGAATTTTTTAAAATTATATTTTGTTTATTTGTTTCAGGACTTTGCAAATGTCATAGAAAGGAATGGCTTGTATCTAACTTGAGGTTTTCATTCTATAGTCAATCACATTTCTTCCCAAGTCCTTTCCAGTAAAGAACTGGTTCTCTGCATCTTACTAGTTTAGATTTTTAGTTTCAGTTTCAGGATGATGTCATGGTCCTACCCAGTTTTCTTTTCCCAGTTTATATATACATTTTTTCTTTCTCCTTTCTCTATTTTTTTCTTCTAATTTCAGTACATTTCTTCTTTTTTAAAAAGTGATCGATTTTTTTTATTCGTTTATTTTTAGATTTTGCTCTTAGGGTGTGTGTACTTACTCACCAGAGAGACAGTGAGAGGGAAAATGAGAGATCACCCTCCCCAGGGAGGATGGCCACTCTGCAATCCCTTCTCGTCCTGAGATTTGGGGCACACATGTATATGTACCTGGCATGAACTTCGAGCTGCTGGGTCCAGGACTTAAACCACGATTGGCCATGTGGGAGTCCAGCACCTTCCTCCGCACACCACCGGCTGGCCCCCCTTTCAGTACATTTCTGACTTGATCTGGAAATCGTTTCCGAATGCTCTTTTCCTTTGAACGTCCTGGATTAGTTTCTTCACTGTCTCCTGCCCAACTTAGATACAAGACATCCCTCCCCTGCTGGATCCCTGTGGGCATGACAGGAATGTGCACCCCCAGACAGACAGGGAAGGCGTGGGGCTTCATGTATTCACTGAGTGCTGAGAAAGTGCCACGTGGGGGCGCCGCAGCAATCTCCAGGTGTGGAGATGCCTGGCTTGGTTTGGGGCCGCTGCTGTCTCTGTTCCCCTCTAATGTAGTCATAGCACCTGGAGGGAATCTTGGGTCCCCAAGCATGAAAGTTGCAAAAGAAATGGCGAATTGAAAGGCCCTGTGGGTCCCAGTCTAAGTTGACTGTGACGGTGACAGTGACATTCATTTCCTGCCCGCTGCCAGTGGTGCAGTCACGGTTAGACAGAAGAGCAGAAGGTAATTGCCTCAGGGAAAAGGTCCCCGCGTTAATTGTCACGTTAAAGTTCACATTGCACTCCAGCTCAGGTTCATCTCCGCAGCTGGCTCAGAGGAGCCACAGAATCCTGCCTGTACGTAATGACTCTTCTCCAGAGAAACTTTCCACTTCCATTGCCACTGAAATAGGAAAACATTTAGTTTGAACTATAATTTGAAAGCCCCAGCAGGTCTAGGAAGCCTGGAGAGAGAGGAAACTTGATTTTTGTCAAAGGGAGAGGAGGCTTGATCCAGATCAGATTAGGAGGGGCTGGCCCCGCAAATGCCAAAGTGCCAGTTCTTAGGTTCGATAACGACAGTCCTGAGTCATGTGGTAAGTTCACCACAATGGTGCTGATGACAAGGACACCCAGCGCAACAAAGAAGCCAGGAGGGATGCTGGTGTTTGGGGGCTGGCTGGGCCACGGGTCGGAGAGCAGGAAACTGCCCAGAGCTGGTGGAGAGGTCACCCCATGTCCGTCTTCCTCCCACACGCAGCCGCCCTCCTTTCTGCCATCCCGTTCACAGGGCGAGTCTGGGGAGAGGAAAGGCATCGATGCGCTGTCAGGATAGCCTGCGCCCTCGTGAGAGCCGCAGGAAACGACAGTAGTGATCTCACAAACACACGCCGTCTCGCTGCGCCTCAGATCCCCCGTCCTAAAGTGAAAACAGTAATATTTAACTTGCAACTTAATTTTTTTTGTATTAAACAGATATTGTATGTAAAATAATGTTCAGTACCATGCAGATGGTAGCCACTTAGCAGTCTGGAAATCTGTTGCAAATCTCACCTGTCTTGGTTCCATTTCTCTGGGTGCTTCTGATCTGAAGACGCTTAATTGTGTCTTGCTTGGGGTTTTTATAGCTTGTTCCAAGTGCGTGTGAGGTTTGTGTGCCAAATGTGGAAGTCAAGTCCCCGGTGGACGACGTGATACGGCTGTTGCTTTAAATTTCCCTTAGAGACCCAGACAGTACTGCTTATAGCTTTTCTTCTTTCCTTTCCTTTTCTTTTCTTCTTCTTTTTTTTTAACTTTGCCAGAGGACACATGCACTTACCATAGACAGCAAGAGAGAGAGAATGTGTGGCAGCGCCCCCCCCGCAAACAGGAATGGTCACACTGCATCCCTTTCTTATCCACCTCTCCTCCTTTCTGGGGTTGTGGGAGCACATGCACACACACGCACGCGCGCGCGCGCGCGCGCACGGCCCTGGTATGTTTTTCAAGCCGCTGGGTCCAGACCTCGAACTGTGCGGTCAGCCGTGTGAGCTTCCACCATCGTCACCACTGCCTCCGGCTAGCCCGGTTGCGTTCATTTCCGTTCCCTCCATGAGTTACTGTTTATTGAACTCTGCCCATGCCAGATACCTTACTGAGCACCGTGAAGTGCTAGCAACGAATGGGCATGGCTACTGTCACCAGGAACTGTGGTACTTACTACAGAACTATTACAAAAAGAGAATCTGATAAGCACCACGGAAAAGGTGGAGTAAATGAAGAGGGGTAAATTAATTACCCAGTGGGAGTAATGAGGAGGGAGAAATTAATTCCTTCTCAGAGACAGGGCAAGACTTTTAGGAGAGGTGATATTTATGCTAGACCTTAAAGGAAAGAGATGCCGCAGACCTGTTTTAACCTCTTGTCCTGTCTCTTCCAAGGCAATAGCTCTTGAAATCTTACTAAATTGCCGGTAGTCAAAGGTGCAAGCAACCCTTAGAGCTGGCTTGTGAGTTTCTATGTCATCACATTATGGAAAACGTTGGATAGCCTCCTAGACACGCCCCTGCTTCCAGGTAAGGCATTTCACTTTTCAACAAAAACGATGTCTTTAGTTTTACACTTTACTATGGTTTGAGTGTTTGTCCTCCACAAAGCTCATGTTGAAATTGAATTGCTATTATAACAGAGGTGAGCACCAGGGCCACTAGGAGCTGAGCGGGCCAGGAGGGGTTGGTGTCCATAGATAGGAGCATTCAGGCCACGCTCACTGTAGAGCGTGAGTTCGTCCTGCCCCTCCCTCCTTCTCACTGTCCACCCTGTGATGGCACATCAGCTGCCAGACCCTGGGTGTCACCTCCCCAGCCTCGAGAACTGTGAGCCAGTCAATTTCTGCTCATTTTAAACTGCCCGGTCTCAGGTAGACGGTTACAGCAGGACTGTAATACTCTTCTCACAAATTCTCACATCCTTGTGCATTTTAAGACCAGTTTCTCTCACTAGTTAGGTTACACCCTGCTGTATACCTTCACGTACAGAAGAAAATCAGCTTGTTTTTTTTTTTCATACAGTTAATTACAATTGTCTTTCATTATTCTTTTTTTTTTTTTTTTTTTTTTTTTTTTTGCTATAGGGCTCATGAGCTCGCCAGAAAGATGGAGAGAGACAGAGAGACAGAAAGCAAGAAATCACCCCCCAGCGGGGATGGCCACGCTGCAATCCCTTTTCTTCCATTCTCCTCTCAGGATCTTGGTCGCATGCACATGCGCCCGGCCTGAGTTTAAGTCACAGGGTCCGGGACTCGAACCGCAGTTCACTACATTGGAGTCCAGCAACATGGCTATTATGCCAACTGCTGGTCCCACATCATTCACTTTTTATACCTCTATTTTCTGCTCATTTTTTATCTTTGAATGTCTTCCCTAACCCTCAGCTCTCCTGAATGCCCTGCAAGCTGAGGTATGCAGAATCAGACATAGGGCACTGGGGGCTGCGGAAGGATTTAGAACAAAGAAACGGTCCTCGTGTTTCCCTTTACTCAAGGCCCTCCCTTAATTCATTAAAACACAGCAAGATATAAGCTGCATTTAATAAGGGTGTGACCCTGTGGACGCTCCGTCAGTTTGTATAAATTCCGAGTTGTCTCACTGAGAAAATGAAGGAGTTTATTAAGAGAGGGAAGGAAGAGCAGAGCTCCCAAGCAGGGAGCAGGGCCCGGAAAATTAAGGAGTTTGGATTGGCATCTGAGTTTAAAAGAAACGAACAAACAAAAACCCTGGCTTGGCAAGTGCTTCTCTGGGTCCCCAGGTTCTGTCTGCATGGACCATCCGCCTTCCACTCCTCCCCGAGTGGTACGGCGTTGGGCACTGCCTCAGAACAGGCTGAGGAGCAAATCGTGTCTGCTCACTTTCTGCAGGGCTTCTGCCTCCTCGGTTAAATGTGTTTAACCTTTGGAATAAAGCAATATGATATTCAAACACCTGCTAATGAGGCTCTTCACTTAGCTCTTGGAGATTTTGTTCACTTGAGTGGTTTCCATTAAGCCTGTAAAAAAAGACAATTGCTAGATCTTTACTATTTCTCTTCTGGTTATGAAGTGAGGACCCCAAACCTCAGTCAGCTGAGACTGATTCTGTGAGTACGTTAGCCACATGAA
Source organism: Tupaia tana (assembly GCA_026018925.1). Lineage (NCBI taxonomy): Eukaryota > Metazoa > Chordata > Mammalia > Scandentia > Tupaiidae > Tupaia > Tupaia tana. The sequence goes on along the minus strand of JAKSZU010000015.1, from coordinate 110,707,758 downwards.
AGCCCAGACGTGTTGGGCCTGGGGCTCAGCTGGGCCGTGGTCGGGGTTAACACCGCGATGGTATCCACGGCCTTTCCTGGTCTCTGAAAAGAGCCACGTCCTGGGCGTGCAGAGGGCGCGGAGGTCGCTACCTCTCTGTGTAGGTACTACGCGCTGTTCTCATTACGGTTGTCCCGGGGTGCGACAGTCACCCACCTGAAATGAATCGATTCGTAAACGGCCGCCTAGGAATACAGCTATGTTTTAGAGCAGAGCTGAGGGAAGCGCTCCCTAGGTCTGTGGGGAAGGTCCTGGTCTGTGATTTGAGAGACCAGCTATCAATTAGCCCTATGCAGTCTAGCGGGGTCATGTCATCCCTTGGGGTCTCCGTTTTATTTCTATGAGATGAGACACTAATCTCTGGCCTCCCTAACAATCCAGGACCTGTGCACTCTGTATGATGCAAAAGCCTTTGGATATAAAAGCATAAGAGAAAGCTAATGTGTTTCATTTTTACTATACTTTCCCAGTGGCTCCAACTGGAAGTGAGAAGCAAATCAAATGCCTTCCCTAGACCTCACCTCTCCACAGTCCCCTGTAAACTGAGGTCTACTGAATTGGACGAGGGCACGGGGGGATGGGACCTTGTGGAGTGAGCCAGGCTCATCTTCCATCACCTTCTTCACACCCAGCATAAAGGTGTCTTAGGCTTGGAGGTGCTGGGAACTTACCTGGTGGATTCAGAGCTTGGATGCAAATTAATGCTCATGGCCACTGGGCTGATGGTTCTAGATGGGAAAGAGGGTCCTGGGCCTGGAGTGAGGGCAGCAGAGAGGTGTCTGCTGGCCACCCACTTCTCAGGGGTGTCATTTGGATTGAAGAGACAGGAAGAAGCAATTGCATCACACCCTTAAGCTACAGATGCATGTCCCTAGAATGAGTGACATGGATCCTGAGGAAATGGAGGCCAGGGTACTTGCAGGGCGATGGTAGGTTGCAGTTCAGCATTGCTCGTGTGAGGCATTGGACCTACACTTGGAGAGGAGTGAGCACCATTCCCAGCCTTCAGCCTGCCACGGTTCTGGAGCAGAGCAAGACGCACGATCAGGGGCCTCAGGGGCAGGGGGCCTGGGCCTGGCCCAGGGGTCCCAGGAGACAGCTGGGCTTGAAGACTGGCTTTTAGGCGGAGCGTTCGTCCACGCACAGGTGCCCAGGGGCATCTCAGGGGCAAGACTCCGATTTTCCTTCCGCGTCCATCTGATTGGAACCGCAGTCTGCAGAGGCCTTACTAGCTGTGGTCTTTTCATACTACAGGATTCAGACACATGGAGTAAGGACTTCGAAGAGGATAGAACAGAGACTGGAACCCGGGCTTTGAAGTCGGTAAGCCACAGTTCTACCAATTACTGGCAAACTACTTATTCTCTGTGTGTCTTGATATCCTTACCTGTCAGTTTCCAATACTCATATCTTCCCCCTGCAGTTGTTGTGAGAATTAAAATACACCCCAGCACACATTCAGGACAGCTAGAAAGATCTGAGCGACGGCGCACTTCTCCCTCACACACTCTCTCTGACCAGCAGACGGAAGACCCCTGGCGAGTGGGCGCCATGGTTATAGCTGAATTCGTACAGGTTCAAGAAAGAATGAAATGTGCACTTAACAATAATTTAAAATATTCCTAAGGACGCAGGAACCTGAATTCTCTAAACATGGCTGGTATGTCCTTAAGAAACGTTTGGGCCTCCAGGAGTGCTGTTTTTGTTGTTCTTTTTTGTTTGCTTCCGTGCTTATTTGTAGCCCCAGCTGCTGAGATAACCAGGATGCCAGCATTCCTGTCTGGAAACCGTACTCACAGCAGTGGCAAATGTTTCCCAAGCATCTAAGGCCCGAGGTCTTTCACAAAGAGCTCTATATTCACTCAGACCCAAATTCTTTTAGGATAAACTGAAGTGGAAACCGCTCAGGTAGCTGCTTAATCTGAGAAATGTATTCTGTCTTTCTGGCATGAATTTCCCCACCTATAAAATGAGAAAATTAACGTGATGACTGGAATCTGTGGTTTCTGTGGTTCCTTGCAGGACATCAATGACCAATGGTGACTACACCCCAAACCCGTCTCTCAGGCACCTGTTACCCCATCTCGGGAATGTCAAGGTCAGCTCTCACTCTCCTGAGTCCCTCCCAACTCTATGGGCGAGGTACACGTGCCCTCTGTCCCTTCTCGGTGAGCAGCTCTGGGGACTTGGACTCCAGCGGCTCGCGGGGCCAGACAACAGAGGTAGAGAGCTCCCTCGGGACTCCCAGGTGGCCAACTCTCGCACAACCAGCAGGAGCCAGCCCTGTCCACAGGTGGCTCTCACACCCCGTTAATGAGGAGCGAGGACAGGTTCTAGCCTGGATCACAGCTGGATTCGAATTCTCTGCCTGCCATTTAATGGTTGTGTAGCTTTGAGAAAGTTGCTTATAGCTCTAGCACTTAGTTTTTTATTTCATTTCTAATGTGGAGGTAAAAGCAGCAACTTTATTATAATATAGAGGGTTCCAAAAGTCCATGGGAAGTGTATATTGTGGAAAAAGGTGTGCGTAGATTTCAAAATCGGCTTATCTTCTCATTCTGTTTTCCACCTCGAAGTTGCAGGTCCCTCCAGCCTAGTGTGCCTCGTAGCAGGCCCTTGAGAAGTCTTCGTTTTCCTCAGAATCATTCATCTGGTTACTGTTTTTACTTCAGGTAAGTGTCTATTGCTTGCCTGGAAAGTGTGACGTGGTAGAAGTTACACTGGGGCCAGCGGGTGGCGGTGGTTAATGGGGATGGACTCGGTATAGCCGAGGGGTTGAGTCCCAGCCCTACTGTGTGGCCACAATCCTGAGGGGAGGGAGAAATAAAGAAAAAGGGATTTTTGGTGTCACCATTCCCATGCAGGCTGCTTTCTCATGTCCCCCTCCCCTCTGTCTGGCAAGTAGACACACTCCCAGCACATTAAAAAATCAATAACTATCCAGGCAGGAGGAGGTTATGATGGTTATAGTCTGAGAAGTTGTCAAAGATTCCAGGGTGGAAGAGAGGAGGGTGATGGCGGACGGAGAGACTGACACGTAAAGGTGGCCACCGCTGAGAGGTAAGAAATCGTGTGTGTCTGAAGGCTCAGAGAACACACGGCTTTAGGGGCCGGGCATTTCTCTCGCAGCACTGAGCTTCCCCCTTCCAGCCCTCGGTCCTGAGAGAGAATCCGAGCTGAGGTTTTATGGGATCCTGGTGTGACAGTAGGCTCTGTGGAATGGCCACTCTGGCTCTCAGACAGCCGCGGGGGTGGTGTCTAGAGCCCTTCTGAGATAATACAGCAGTTCCCACACCTCCCTGGCTCAGATCTGTGAGACTCAGGGGCGGGGGGGGGGGGGGCAGGCTGGGCGAAGGCTGGACAGTGGAGATGAGAATCATGGAGTGTCGGGGAAGCTCCCCTACCGCAAAGACCAGTGTCATGGCTCGTCTTCTGATGTTCCCACATACAGACTCACCTGTCATCCCAGAGCAGCTCTGGGTATTTGGCAAGGTCCTCAAAGTAAGTGGAAACACAGGAAGAATTTGGAGAATTTGCATAGCTCTCACTAAGTCTTCTTAGATGTTAGAGTTAAACATATCTGGATCCAAATTCCAGTTCTTGTCAGCATCCTTGTCGACTGTGTGACCATGTACAAAGTTGTTTTATTTCTTACATAACCATTTTTCTCAACACACAATAGAAGTAAAGGTAAAAACACATTGAGATTTCATGATACGTAAAGGAAATAATAGTCTTGATGCATTCCAGTGACTGACCCACCACAGCTAGACACTAATGTAATTATTAATTATTGGTTATTGAATTGTTTTCAGCCTGGATTTGTCAAGGAACCGATTCATTTTAGAGGTTAGTTCTACTAAAGAGAAAGAGAAACTGCCAATTGTAAGGGGAGGAGAAAGGGAGGGCGAGAACAGTTGAGTGTGGGAGGACAGTCTGGCAGAGGTGGTAAGGGGCCCTAGTGCTGAGAGGGAGTTAAATGCCGGTCATTTGGCGAGAAGTGGCAGAGCAAGACTTAAAGAGATCAGATGAGAGGTCATACATGTTTAAGGTAAGAGACAAGGACAACGTTGAAGACATTCCTACCTTCCTGGTCTCCATGGAATTGGGAAAATTAATGAACTAATATCTACAAAGTACTTAGAGACGATCATATAAAAGAACTATAGAAATCCCACATAGTGTTATGATTTTATTAAATATTTATTGGACAAGGTACGGGATATATATAGAAGCCATACTTTCTACCCCGAGGGTTTAGAACTTAATTGCAATATTTTTATTAATCATCTTGAAGGCAGAGGGAATTCTAGATAAACAATAAATTTAACATATCTCTGAATTCAAATGGATATTGCATCTGGTCACCATTATTTGCACCCTGATTTTCTAAAACATTGTATTGTCATTACTTAATGGCAATAATAAAAACCAAAGAATATGCCAGACACTCTGCTAGGTACTTATGTGTTGTTGCTGATCCTGACAACAAATTCTGATAGCTGGGACGAATATGGCCATTGCCAAGATGAGTCGTTGGAGGCCTAAGGAAGTTGCCCAAGATTACACATTTATAAAATGGTGCTTTTGACTCTATAAACATCTGGGATCAGCTCCTGGTTGTGTGAGAGGATTGGTTAGTCTGGGTATATAGGACCAATATGATTATATAGTCTATTGTAAACTAAAAGTTCTTACTACACACTCCATCGACTCTCTTTAAAATCCCCATAAAACAATGAAATTCTTTGTATACTTGGATATCTAATGTGTTTATGCATTTTTCAGGAGAGTGAGCTTAGAAACTTTCTTAGATTTTTTTTTTTTGAGAGAGAGAGAGATTTTTGTTCTAGGGCGCATGTGCTCACCAGACAGACAGAGAGAGGCAGAGAGACAAAAAGTGAGAAATCAACCCCCAGGGGGGATGGCCAACCATGCTGCAATCCCTTCTTCTCCAGTCTCCCCTCAGAATTTTGGGCACACACACACATTCACCTGATGTGAGTTTTAAGTTACTGGGTCTGGGACTCGAACAGCAGTTGACTACATGGGAGTCCAGTGACGTAATCATTGTGCCATCTGCTGATCCCAAAACTTTATTGAAGGAGTTCATAATCTAAATAAGGTCGAGAGGCACTTTGCCCACCTCAGGTCAACTCTAGGTATCAGGTAGAGCCCAGATAGGGGCTCAGTGTGAGCCTGACCCTACTGTGGTGCTCAGATCCCAGGGATGTGTCTGCAAGTGGCGGATTCACAGGCCTTTCTGGGAGCTTTCCCGCATTTCCGGCTGTGCCCCTGTCTCTCAGCCTTCTCTTGTGGTGCAGATATTGAGTAAATCATCAAGGGTCCTATCAATGTGGGCCCCTTTCCATCTCAAATACCCTCTCCATGTTCTCTGACTCTCCGAGAGGAGTTAGGTACATCCTCATTGATGTATTTCTAAGGAAAAATCCCTAATGAAGACATTATGTTGCACTGTAATTATGTATGTTTTTCAGGGCAAGAGTCACATCATAGCCACGTGTCATAGTGCCTAGAATATAATAAGTACTCGCTTAATAAGCAGGCAGATGGTTGGACAGAAGGACGATGGCACCTAGGATATATAGTCTCAAAAGCTAAGACACAAAAGGAAAAAAACCGCACTCATTTAGGCTGGGCTGAACAAGACCTCGGTTAGTAAAGTCCGTGCTGAGCACGGGAAGGGAATGCCTATCGTGCCTGGCTCGGTGCTTCCCTTAGACTCATGGGCAGAGAATGAGTCCAGGTAAAGACTTTGGCAAAGGGTGTCATTTTTCCATCTAGGGGAATAGATGTAGGTGATTGGAAAGCCGCAGTGTTCTGTGAAACTTGTTTTCGTTTTCCAGTCTTCTGCACAAGCACAGCGTAGTTGACTTCCCAGCTCCCTCCTTATATAACTTGGCTTAATAGAGAGTGAGAGCTTTTCAAGCTCACAGAGCCTCATGTCAGCATCTCAGTAATGTATTCACGTTGCCACCTACCCATATGGACTATAGACCCTTGGAGGGGCCTAATAGGACAGGAGAAATCCTGCTATTTGGGAGTATCATTGACAGAGAAGAGGATAATAATCTTAAACAATCTAACAAGCTTACATTTAGTGAGAATTCCTGGCTTGTTAGCCCTGCTAATCTTTGAGTTATCTGTGTTTGAACAGAAAATGCTGTTATCTCTCATCCCATCCATTCCTGTGGTGAGCAGTGGGTTATGCTCACTGCTGGGGCCGGTCCTGATGGTGTCATTCTCATCACCATGGGAACACCATCCTTTGGCAAAGATGAGAGCTAAGTCCATCCTAAAAACGTCCAAGGGCTCTCTTGAAGTATGATCAGAATCTTCCAGTGGGATCTGAGTATAGTCCATGAGGGCAACATGAAAGAATAAGCATTTCTGAATTTTACTGAAAGCCCATGAATTCAAGACTTAAAAAAAAATCTTATCTTCAAATAAAGAGATAAAGAGATAAAAGGTTTCCACTTTTAAAGAGGCAGTTAGGTGTTTACGCAGTAGTGCTGTGTGTTCTATGCTTCCGGGGGTACACTGGCACGTCCTCCCAGCCCTCCCATCTGCCTGGTTACCTGCATCTCAGGAGACTACAAGCCTAGAACAGAGAGATGTTTCCTGGACTATTTTGATATAACTGTTATTCCTTCAGGTTGTAAAACAGAGCTGTGCATTTGCTACTCTTTGGTAAGGCACGCCAGCTTTATAAATTTGTGGGTCATTTTTCCCCCACTTATTCAGTGGGGATTATAGTAGAAATACTTAGAAATTTTCACCTAAGCAAAAAATAAAAACATAAATAAATAAAAAAGCCCTGTGGCATGAAAATGAAAGCTAACACTTTGGGCCTAAATGGACATGTTACATATTCAGTGAACCCAGTAGCCTCTAGAGAAAACCCTGTCTGTGTCTACATGGAGACGAGGGAGTCAGACTTACTTATTTATTCACTTTTAGACATTGGTCTGTCACCGAAGTTTTATGCCTGTGGGGAGACTACTTGCTATTTGTCCTGTATTTCTGTAGTGCCAGAAGTCATAGATAAACCCATGGAAACGAAGGCTATTGAGATCGTCTCCATCTTCCCACAAAATTGCTGGCTGGCAGTTTCAGCACCTGACACCCGGACAGCGCACGCACTGTGCTTTGAGGTGTGAAACCAAAGCTCCCTCTGCTGTGGGGGTTGAAGAAGGGGAGACGCAGGGATTCAGTACACGTCTTCTTTGGCGTGGGCCTCTGATTCTAAGACGCGAATTAGAGAAAAATTCATTATTAAGGAGTTAAAGGCATGTCTAAAGTGCAAGACATCTTCCCTCATCTGTTCGGAGCCAATGTCCCCCAAACTCAAGCTTGGAGAGCTATAGTACCTTCCTTACAGTTCCAGAATTAATGGATGATATAACTGGATTTGAACCTCCTCTAGGATCCATGCTACAAAATTTCTGCCATTTTTAGTAAAAGACTAGAAGCTGTTAAGAACTGTCCTTAAATTGTATCCAAATCCTGCTCTGCAGTAGTCTGACTTGCTTATGTCCCCTTACCCCCGTCACTGCATGTTGTACACACATCTCCACAAAGAGAAGTGCAACACCAGTGAGGCAGAAGCTATCATCTTTGCCAACGTTAATAAGGGCAGAAAGAGCAGCAAAGTTATATTAGGCAAAGAGAATCTTAACTTTTATGTAACTTCAACACTGAATCTTGTGCAATTTTCAGAACCAACTAATTTTGGGAAGCTTTTGAAATTTTGCACTTATTTGAAGATTATAGGAAATTGAATTAAGAGGCTCTTTGACTTTGCTAGCTGGGGTATAGATCGGGGCTCAGACTGGCTGCTGCCTTATGTTGGAAAGTAATTTGGGCAATTCATCTGCACCCTGCCTTTTGATCTGCTAGCACAGAGGTAAGGACTCGCGATTGGTTTAGTCTTATTGATTGGGTGCTCAAGTGCTTGTGGGAACTAGAATGCGGTGATACCACAGACACGGCTCAACAGCCAGTCCATAGCGATGCTAACGAGGACTCCTCCTAAAGTGCAGCCTCATCAGCTCTGGCACCGCCATCCCAAGAGCCCAGTGCCTTTCTTTTCCATAAGAACAGTGCCAACTGTCGACATTCAGACTCTCTGCAATCTGACCTATCTTCAGACCCACGTCCTGCCCTTGCTACCGTGTAGACCAGCACGTGTCCCTTAAAATGCTCCCCCCTGCGAGCGTGAGCCTCTTCATCTGCAATGTCACTCCTCTCACTCCTCCACTTCTAAGGTCAGCACATCTTCCTGTCTGCCCAAGACTAGCAAGCTCATTTCTTATATTGGAGTAGTACCTATTTTTTTTAACTTTATTTATTTCACTTATAATAGAGTTTGTCTTCACAAGAGAGATGGCGGAGAGAACACCTTTCACAGGACCCGATCACATTCTAGGCATCTTCCTCCATCTCTAGCTCATCAGGATCTCGGACATACCACCTGTCCAGTGTGCTTCAGGCCAACCAGGCTGGGATGCAAATGGCCTATGGTGAGCCATGTGGCTTCCCGTACTACTGTCCAGGGGGCAGAGGGCTGTGGGCTGTGCCACCTAGGCTGGGTCCTGTCCTAGCACAGGACCAGTGCTAGGCATACATGGCATTCATAACACTGGGTTGTGATCAGTGGCTTTCTCGTGCATTCCACTGCGTGTGGTTTCACACTGTCTTAGAGAGCAGGTAGCATCTCCTACTCGATTAGATTACAGATGCTTCTTGACATCAGTACGCAATCCCATGGGATTTTGTCCTGATAAACTCAACATAAATTGAAAATGCTGTAAGTTGAAAGTGCAGTTAATGCACTTAACCTGCTGAACATCACAGTTTAGCCTAGCCTACCTCAAACATGCTTAGAACACACCCATTATCTTACAGTTGGACAAAATCATCAAACACAAAGCCTATTCTATAATAAAGAATTTTTAATTAAAATTCAAAATTTTATGTATGGTTTCTATGAAATGTATATTGTTTTTGTACCATTGTGAAGTCAAAAAATGTAAGTCAAACCCTCCTGAGTTAGGGACCATCTGCATTGACCTTGGATGTTTGCTAAAACCGTAAATGGAGACTCTTCAGGAAGGGATTTGGGATACAGAATAAATGACCTGACCTACCTGTCATGACTTTATAATTTTTTTCTATCTTAATTTTTTAAATCCAAGTAACCTGTGTGCTGTGTACAAACATGCACAATTACTCTGGACATAGTGTGTGACTCTTACAGTTTGCAGCTGGCACTGGGGGTGGGCGGGTGCACTGCTTCAGGTACAAAGTGGATGTCCAGGTGTTCAGCTGTGGTGAGGATGAGGGTGAGTGTAAGGGAAAGACAGCTGAGCACAGATCCTGGAAGAAATATGTAAAATTCAGTTCTCTGCTGGTGAGCTGACTGTTAGGACCGAACTCAGTTCAGAGTTAGAATCAGCTTTCAGTGAAGAAGAGGGAACAGCACAGTTCATTGAAAAGGTCCCCACATGGAAACCAATCAGAGAGGGAAACTGAGAAAACAGGGAAAATGCTGGAAGCTCTCCCACGTGGGAGAATGCAAAAGTTACCTACTGTCTGCAGTACTCCATAATATTTACCGAAGGTATTAAAGCAATAGCAAGGCTAAAGAAAATAACTGGTTGCATAAGAAGAGTGGGGGGGGAGAGAGAGAGACCTCTGATTTAGTCTGCTTTCTGACACTAACAATTGAATACCATGTTGGGTGATTTACAATGGACGGACATTCATTTCGCTCACAGTATTGGAGGTCAAGGGGTCACAGTCAAGGTGTCAATTCTGGTGAGGGTCTTATTGGTGGGGACTCCCCAAAGTCACAAGTGGGTACAAAGCAAGAGCTTATGCCTCTGTGTCCATGTTTCCATTCCTTCCTTTTCTTTATAAACTCACAGTGATTCAGTTGGGGGCTCTGTTTCATGACCCTGTCTCACCCTAACCACCTTAAAGTCTTGCCTTTTGACACCACAGTCAGATTAAGTTTTCACCCTCTTCATCCCATCCCATCCAAATTTTAACACATGAATTTTGGGGAGAGGACACACTCAAACCACAGCAATCCCTATTTGTAGATGATATAATAGGCTTCCTAGAGAAACCATAGCAAAACAAAGTCAAACACTGAAGACTTCAGCAAAGCAACATGATATAAAGTCAACCTTCAACAACTGCATTTTCAAAAGCAAAATAAGATAAAACATTGGGTAGTTGGGAAAGTCAAGATGTATTTTTGCATAGAAAACCGTAGAAAAATATGTCATGGCTTTCCCAATGACTCAATACTTAGAAATAATGAACTAAACACTTACAACTTACATCGAAAGACTGGTATACATCCTGAATGACAGCAGCGCAGACTTGAGCCGATGGAAAGGTTTCTCTTTTCCTTGGTTGGTGTGACTGACTGTCATCAAGGTGTCACTGCTAAGCCAATTTTTAAACTCCATTTTCAAAAAGAGCTTTTGTGGAGCTAGTTGATTGGTAATAAACTCCATACAGAAGAAATAAGCAAGTGAGAACAACTTGAAAAATACAGGAAAAATGTAGAGGGAAACCAGCCCTAACAGACGATAAAACATGCTTTAAAGTCACTGTAATTAAAACACACATTACTGTCACGTGACTAGACAGATGTAACAACTGAACAGAATAGGAGGTTCAGAAATAGATACAACTCCCCCCACACCATGTAGCTCTAGTGAAGGAGAAAAGTGGTCTGTCAAATCAGTAAACAGACTTTGGGGTAAATGACATTAACTGTACAGCCATTCAAATAAAGATAGAAATAGATCCAATTCTTATACCAGATACACACACATACAAAACTGCAAGTGTCTTAGCAATCGAATGTAAAATAATGCAAGTACCAGAAGAATACATGAATGAGTAATCTTTAACTTATAACCTGGTTGTAGGGCAAAGCTTTACAAAAAAATGATCCCAAAATAGATATAATAGGCTAATAATTTTACAAGGCAAAAAATAAATCACACATGATATGAAAGAAAAAAAAAACAAACTAAACTATCAGGACAAATGAGAATGTATTTGTAGCACATATGAAAATTCAGAGCTAATCTCCCTAATATGTACAGAGATTTTAATATTTAAAGAAAAATGATCAAAATTAGAGAGGCATGGGCGAAATACATAAGCAACTCATTTTTAAAATGTGCATGTATCCATGTACATGCCTTTGCATATGAAAAATGTTTGATTTTACTTATAATTTTAAAATTATAAATTAAAACCACACAGAGAAGTCCTTTCCCATCCATCAGATTGGCAAATTCAATAATCCGGCGATGTAATTTGACGGCTTGTAGGGAACTTGGTGCTCTCCACAAAGCCAGTGAGAATGCAGAATACTGATGCTCTCCGCAAAGCCAGTGAGAATGCAGAATACTGAGGCAACTACAGGGGGATTTGCCTGAATCTAGCACACCTGAACATGCATTTAAGTTTTGTACACAATCCCACTTGTGGAAATTTACTTAAAATACACATCTAATGATACAAAAATATATACATTAAAAATCAGCTACTGCCGTTTACTTGAAACTTTGGAAAAATTGGACACTACCCACATGATCGAGCGTAGGAAGCGGAATAAATCTTGACTTCTGCACACCGTGGGGTGTGCTGCAGCTGTGAGGGCGTGAGGGGCACCGGGCAGTGGTGCTGTGCTGACACAGCTGGGCCCCGCGGGGCACCCCCGCGCAGGCAGGTGGGCGTGAGCTCCTGTGACCCTAGCAGGCCGAGGCTTGGCCTGTACTGCGGAGCGAGGACCCTGCTGGGGTGTCTGTCTGTCTGTCTGTCTGTGTTTCTCTTATGGAAGAAATAAACAAGCGAACTTAACCCCTCCCCCCAAAAAAAAGAATGAAAAAAGCCTTTATAAAATAATGGGACATATTACTAGGTGAAAAAAAGCATATATACATATATATATATATTTTTTTTTTTACAAAAAGAAACAATAAAGATAAACCCCAAAATAGTAAAACTGGTTACCCACAGGTAGCAGAGGGGGAGGGGTGGCTAGCATGGGGGAGGGGGGCTTAGGAGAGAGCAGGGGATGGCAGGGGGAAGAAGGGAACGGCACGGTTTTGAGTACCCTCATCGAAGAGAGACAGAGAGAGGGAAAACGAGAAATCACCCTCCAGGGGGAATGGCTTCCCTGCAATCCCTTCTCCGACATTCTCCTCTTGGGATTCTGGCCACACACACACATACATGTGTCCAGCGTGATTTTCAAGCCTCGTAGTCATGGACTCGGGCCAGTCAGCCATGTAGGAGTCCACCTGCTGGCCTAGGCATAGCAGTTCTGTGTAGGGTTGACTGGGGAAGCATATTGATGTTATCTACATATTGAAACATATTAACGAGAAGAATTAAAGCAGAAAAACCTAGAACTAAATGAAGACACACAATACAGCAAATAAATAACAATCACATCAAAAGGTGGGAAAAATCAAAGCCAAGTAATTTCTGTTGTGGAACTTTGACTGTACACCTTCACACAGCAGGGAAGTCAGAGTGTAAATAGATCTTGAATTTTTTTTTTTTTTTGAGAGGTTTTTGCTATAGGGTGCATGCGCTCACCAGACAGACAGAGACAGACAGAGAGACAGAAAGCAAGAAATCATCCCCAAGGGAGATGGCCACGCCGCAATCCCTTCTCCTCCGTTCTCCTCTTGGGATCTTGGGCATGCACGCACACGTGCCCGGCGTGAGTTTAAGCCACTGGGTCCGGGACTCGAACCACGGTCGACTACATGGGAATCCAGCGACACAGCCATTACGCTAACTGCTGGTCCCAACCTTGAATTTTTTTATCAGCTCACTTTTTGGTTTTATTTTCCTAGTTAGAGCAATTATGAAAAGCATTTCACTTCTAGATTGAATGAATGGGTGGATGACTGTTATTGTCAGAATCTGGGGTTCTTGTGGAAAAAGAAAGATAGGAATATGAAAGGGGAGAGGACAGGAATTGTGGATTGGATCAGCATCAGGGACGATGAGGTACAGAGGACTCTGGGTCTCATAGTTTGAGGAACTTGCTTTGTTGAAGATGCATTTTAGTATCTTCCATAATGAAACTTCATCCAGTCCCTGAGTATTCTAGCTCTTCCTTAATCTTCAGATGTACTTGGGGTGGCTGGCTGTTTCCTCTTCCAAGTCTGGACTCGACTCCTGTAAGAGTGAGTGTGGGTTGTAATGATACTCACTCTGGGTCTGTCTGGGCAAGTGGGGTGTTGACCATGCTTCAGGCACCCTCGGGCTGCACGTGCCCATGTTTTAGCGGTATCCCCACTACGACAGCCTTCACCTGGATAAATGCGGAGGGTGAAGAAACACAGTCCTGAACGGCATGCACTGTGGGCCCACAGGCAGCAGCCGTGGGGAGCTGATGCCATCCTGCAGTCTGGAACCTTGAACTGGTTGAAGGCTGATGCCCATTATTCACTTATAAGACTCACATTTCTTCCATTTGTAAAATCTGTCGAGTGATAATCAGCTTATGGGTTTCTCTAGAACTAAACGAGATAACACAAAATACCTAACGTAGTTAATTACACTCAGTAAATGGTATGATTATTTTATTGTTGTTACTTCTGTTATGATATCATTGTTTCCCTTAGCATCAGCTTCCAAGGGTAGCCTGAAAACACGATCTAATTCTCATTAGTAACTCATCACAGATCAGTCATCTATGAATTTATTAAACCTTTTTAGCAACTACAATTCCTGTTTTACTTCTTAAACTAATGAGTTCCATAAATGTTATTACCTGCTGTGTAACATGGCGTTTTCTTCAAATTGTTGTAACTTAGCTCTTGTGAGCACTGATGGATCCCTCATGCTTCTGAAAACCCCGTAGTTTCTAGATAAGCCTGTTTTGATCTAATTCACCTCCCTGGAATTTTGTAGCTGCCAATCATAGCCTTTCGCACATTATCATCATTTTATACCAAATGATTTTCACTTGTATTGTTTTAAATTTGACTCGAGGGCCATCCCCATGGCCTAGTAGTTAAGATAGCCAGATCTCATGACCAACCATGGTTCAGATCCTGGCCCTGGTGCATGCCAGTACATGTTTGTGCATACCAAAACCCTGACGTGAAGGAGAAATGGAGAAGAAGAGATGGTGATGTGACCACACCCCATCAGGGGGTGCTTCCTCCCCCTCTCTCTGGCAAGTGCAATTACCCTCTAACAGTTAAAACACTAATATGATTTGAACCCAGAAATCTAAAAGCTAGCTCTGGCATCATGAGTCAGTCTGAGGAGGCAGAGCACTCGACAACAGCGTGCTCCGTAATCATCTCCCTCGTAGCCTCTGTCACCCCAGCCTTTAGAACGGGGTCCTAAACGCCAATGGCCACCAATGCCTAAGACGACCTTGGAGAAAGCGCTCCCTAGCAGGGACTCCCACATTAACCTTACCAAGTACACAGACCACATGGGTGTTTTCCCTCAGAAGGGAGGGCGAGTCCCCAGAACTGTTCTTTATTTGTGTGCACCTTTCTGATGTTAATTTTGTTTAGCTTTGGAGAGATCACTGTCATTATTACTATGAAGAGTAGAACAGCAGAATCAATATGCACTTAATGATGCATTTCAGGGCTGAGCACAGTGTTACGTGCCGGAGACACAAGGTGTGATTTACGTCCTGGTGAGCCAAAAGTTTGACAGGGCAGAGGAGACACAGCCGTGTCAGGGAAAGAGAACAAGACACACTGGCTGCCGTGCTGCTCTGGCTCAGAAAGACAGCCAGCCAGCGAAGGGACTGCGGCACGGGACTCGTATAATGCACACGCCTGGCCGAGGGCAGGAAGCACATCACAGGGATGGAGTTTTATCAAATACACATGTATACTGTATTTTATAAAGATCTTCATGCACGTGATTGAAAAAAAATAGTTGGAAAACATTTAAAATTTAAAAAGCATTTCCTGTACCACTCTCCCCTCAGTACCAATTCCTAGGTACAGATCATTTTAACTCTTGGAGATCTTTTTCCTACTATTTACCTCAATATTTCAAATCAACATTTAAACACTCCAAGAAGGGTTCCCAGGAAAAGCATAGTATGCTCAGTTAAGTTTGAAATTAATGGGGAGGGGTACCTGTGCTGCCACAGCAGTGGGCCACCCGGGGAGGCCAGGGTCTGGGTTTTGGGTCGACCAGAGAATGCCCACAACCCTGCCTGGCTGGAGGGCATGTGACTAGACCCTATTTAGGGCCCTGTTTCTCTCCCTCTCAGAATAAACACATTTTTTACAAGTTTTTTTTTTTTTTGAATGGATATATGACCCAAATTAAAATATCATTGGCTATTTCTCTGAAATGGAATGACTATAGACTTTTAACCACTATTGTTTTTAAGCTAATCTGCATCTCTACTTTCAAAGGTACCTGGTTGGAGTCACACTTTTTTTTTTTTTTTTTTTTTGAGAGAGAGATTTTTTGCTCTAGGGCGCGTGCGCTTGCCAGAAAGACAGAGAGAGACAGAAAGTGAGAAATCATCCCCCAGGGGGGATGGTCACGCCGCAATCCCTTCTCCTCTCGGGATCCTGGGCACACACACACACGTGCCCAGCGTGAGTTTAAACCACTGAGTCCAGGACTCGAACTGTGGTTGACTACATGGGAGTCCAGTGACATAGCCATTACATCAACTGCTGGTCCCAAGAGTCACACATTTTTTAAGCTTCCTGAGGTTCGTGGTTAAAGATTGCTTCTGGTCCACTCTTGCCCTCTGTCTTCCCACAACCTCCTCCTCAGCATAGGTTTTAATTTTCTCTTAAAACTAAGTCAACTCACTTTTTCTAATTTGTTTTCACATTCTAAAATTGTGCTCTTGTTTCCATCTATTTTTCTCTGTACATGAGGATCCACTCTTTAAAACACATAAACAAACCCCTCTCTTCTCTTTCAGTGGGATTTTCTGGCTCTCTACGCACCCTGTGTAGTAAGGATTGCTCAGTAATATTATTTCTGAAAGTATGAATAAGTTGTAATGAAGATCATGCCATTGCTGTCTGATTAAACATAGCAAGCTAACCACATTCATTTATCTCCCTTTCCTCTCTAAATCCCACTGATGGATGCCAAGAGAATTTTGAAAGGGTAACAGTTATAGGAAAGCAAGTTGTAACTCATTTTCTGGATGACAGCACATGTTAACTGACAATTGAGAATGTAGGCAGTTACAGCTTCGTTTCTGCATGTGGCAAAGACTGGACCAGGTGCCATACCCATGGGGTTGATAGGCTGGACCAACACCGAGCTGACTGCTGTAAGGAATTGGTAATGGGCATCCAGGACCTCACGCCACCCCACCCTCAGGCAGGAGTGAACATTCTCTGGAGAAACTGAAATAGAAAGGGCAGGCTCTACTATGTGCATTGGCATAGAGGATAGCAGAAGTGATGTAGGAGACTGAAAGTAGGGAGCTTAGTTGAGAATGCCTACAGAGAGGACCTCAGGGCCCTTCCTTCATCTGGATTCCAGAATCCTGCCTGCTGTATGTCTCCCCAGTAATCCACATCCTCATGAAAGGGATTAGGAGGGTCTCTGGAGGCCGAACAGCCACAGCAAAGATCTCCCTCCATATGCTAACACTACAGTTCCCCTAATGAAAAGGACAACTCATTTTATCATTCTCATGCTAGCCAGATCTCAGAAGGCCTACACATGTCCAGATAGAAATTCCAGTTAGCATTTTATGACCTTTGTCTTTAATATGAACAGATTTGAATATGAGCAAAAATGGATTTCCACACTTCAGGACTTTGAAGAAAGCCTCTGATATGAATGAAAAAATAAGCAGAAAATAAAGAGTAAAAAGAAAAGAAACAACACACAAAGCACACCCACACACAAACCTTCAAATCATTATGATTGATATTTTCTGAAAACAGAATATATTAAATCCATCAGAAAGAGCACCAACCTATAAACTAAATAATCTAAGATGAAAGAGAAGTTATGAATGAAATATAGCTGAAACAAAGTAATAATTAAAAGGTAGAAAGACAAAAATATAAAAAATCTATGACTCTATCAGAAAAGAATAGAAGAAAACAAATAATAAAATTAGGGATAAACTAAAGCTAACGATAGATAGGCTAACAGCCATTTATTTAGCTTCTAAATAAATAAAACATGTAG
This sequence comes from Tupaia tana, assembly GCA_026018925.1. Taxonomy (NCBI): domain Eukaryota; kingdom Metazoa; phylum Chordata; class Mammalia; order Scandentia; family Tupaiidae; genus Tupaia; species Tupaia tana. Next base: position 110,690,484 of record JAKSZU010000015.1, on the reverse strand, counting down.
GTGAAAATTACCAAACAAATAATATGTAAAAGTTTTCAGAACTCAAGGTTTCTTATGTGTGTCTGAAGTGCTTGGATACCAGCATGATACATCACACATGTGCATGCGTACACATAGGGATATTATTCTAAAATCCAGAACAAGGGGGTTAAAGGAAAGTTTTAGAAGAGAAAGAGAGAGAGAAAATATAGAGCATAGCAAATTCTTGGATTGAGAATACTAGTAGATTAGCAATCTGGGATTCTGGATGACAGTAATTTCTTTAAAATTCTAAGGGAAAATGATTTCCAATTTAGACATCTATATCCCATCCAAATAATTGTTTTTATTCTTTTGAAGTTTATTTATTTTATTTCTTAGAGAGAGAAAGAGGGAGGGAGACAGTCACCTTTGGTAGGGTCTCACCAATCTGTGATCCCCATACCCTACCACAACCTTCCTGCCAGCAAAGATCAAGGGTACTTTTGCACACCTGGTGTGTTTCAGGCCAACTCAAGATCCAGACCTTACTCTTCCATAAGGCACCAGCATTGCAGAGCTGTGCACCATCACCTACATCACTGCAGCTGGGCTTCAAACAGTTCTTGATGTTTAGAGCATTGATTCTCAAATTTTTATATGTAACAAATAACCTGGGGATGTTGTTCAACTATATATGTCCTTCAGTAGGTTGCAGGGGGAGTCCCAGACTCGGCATTTCTCACAGACTCTTAAGTTGATAGCAGTGCTGCTGGTGAGTGGCGTTGGAGTAGCAAGATTTTAGAAGCTGGCTGAAAAAAAAAATAGACTGAACAGGATAAAAACAACTCAGAAGATCCTGAAAACAGTTGACTAAATATAAGAATCTGACCAAGGGAAAACCCAAGATCGCAGACATGCAAAAGACTACACGGTGAGAGATAGAAGAAATAGAAGGTAGGAGCTGCTGCCCCACATGTGCCCAAACCATTCTGCCCCTTCACCCATCCTGGAGCAACAGGGAGGCCCAAGCCACTCAAGTTGAGCTCATCAGGGACATACACTGAGCCTGCTGTATGTAGAGTTAGGGAGGCTGCTCCAGTCCATGTGGTACACAACTATACCTTACAAAGTTGTCTACCACCTTACAGTTTACCTATCCAGCTCAACATCCACTCATATTGGGAGCAAAAGGGATTAGGTATACAGAAACCAAACACTTGAAGACAGGAGACTCTGGAGAAATTCTCTCCCCACGACCCCTAGCAGTAAAAGGAGAGAAACTTTCCTCTGAAAACCCGGACTCAAAACTCTCACTGTGGACACTACACTCCCACCCACAGAAGGGAAACTGGCACAGAGCTAACACATACCAAAGGGAAGGGCAAAAGCACATAGCTACAGAAACATACTCCATAAAAGTAGGAATAATTGAGTATATCACTAGAAGACTAAAGATCAAAGCAGAGATCCAAGAAATAGGAAAAAAAACAGGAAATACCTCCCTTGCAAGAGAGCATAACTTCCCACCAACAAAGGATAAAATACAAGAGATCACAGAAATGTTTGAAAAAGAATTCAGAATATTCATTTTAACAAAACTCAATGAGATTCAGGAGAACATAGACAACCAACTCCAGGAAATGAGAAAATCCTCCCATAACTTGAAGGAGAAATTCCATAAAGAGATAGACACACTGAAAAAGAATCAAACAGAACTTCTGGAGATAAAGAACACAATGCAGGAAATCAGATGCTCCTTTGAAAGTATAAACAGCAGATTAGACCATGCAGAAGAAAGAATTCTTGACCTTGAAGACAAAACATTTGTTTTAGTCCAATCAACCAAAATAAGACTAACCATTTAAAATCAGGACAATGTAAGGGAAAGCCTAGACATCATTAAATGGCCGAATAGCTACTTAATAGGTATCCCAGAAAGCAAAGAGAGAGGCAAAGACACGGAAAATCTCTTTCATGATATATTAGCTGAATACTTTCCAAATTTGTGAGGCATGTGAGCATCCCAGTTTAGGAGATACAGAAGACACCAAGTAGATATAACACAAGAAGATCCTCTCCAAGGCATGTCATAGCCAAGTTAGTAAAAGTCAAAGACAAAGACAATATTCTAAAAATGGCAAGAGAGAAATGCCAAGTTAATTACAAAGGTTATCCCTGTTAAAAGAAAAAAAAAAAAACAGTCAATTTAATCAAGTGGAGTTTTAATTGAGCAAATCTTAACATGATTTGAATTGAGGAGTTTGCAGACCAACTTCCAAGCAACTCCAGCTGTCCTCATGGTCAATTCGGTATTATAAATTTCAGAAAGGGAGAGTGATGTACAAGAACAAAAATGAAGGAATGAAGTAGAGAAACAATTGGATTGGTTACAAGTGGACAGTAGGCTGCACAAACACCCTAAAGGGTAGACTTTCTGTGATTGACTGAAGTGTAGCTAGTGTGATTAGCTGTAACTTAGCAACCAGTTCATGAAAACTGCCTAGTAAGTGTAATTTTGGCTTATATATAGGAATTCAAGTGTGGGAGTACAGCAATTGTTTTAGGTCAAAACAGTTAGTTTAACACCCCACTAGACTAACATCAGACCTTCTGCTGAAACAATGCAGTCATGGAAAGAATGGGAAGACATTTTTAAAATTCTGGAAAACAATTTCTGCCAAGAGTAAGATTATCCTTCACATGGAGAAATAAAATCATTCTCAGATAAACAAATGCTGAAAGAATTCACCCAAACTAAACCAGCTCCTCAGGAAATACTTAAGGAAATCTGTACCAGGAAAACTGAAGGAAGATAAATAGAAGTAAGAAAACACCAGATAACTAGTGAAAAAGGATAAGTCCACACATATCAATGATAACATTGAATGTCAGAATTAAATTTCCCTACTAAAAGGCTAAATGCAGATTAAACTCTTTTACACACAAGTACGAATTTACCAATTTTTTATAGAAAGTTGTCTTCACAGGTTTCAGTTCATACATTTATTATAACCATCACTCATTGTGTAAAACTAAATAACGGAGGAAAAGTGTAAAATGTTACAAATAGCTAAGTCTTTCCTTGGGATGAATTTAAAGAAGGCAAAAATCAAGAACTTTGTCAAGTCTATAAATCACCAAATCACTGACTTTACCATTGCTCAGCTTTTAAACATCTCTTTCCACTCTTGCTTTTCTGAGGACTTAATTTTTTAATAACATTTTATTTTATACATTTAATCACTATATATCACTTAGCTTGTAAAGTTAATTTTCCAGCATGAATACATTTCACATCAGTCCAGTTAGGGATACTATACCCATTATCATCAACTGATAATAACCCATTTCTGTGTCTCATAGAGAACTTTTTTTTATTTTTAATGCAGAGTACTATGGTCTTACAAGAACTCACAGTGAATGTGTTTTCTTTTTATATCTTTTCCTAATGAGTTATTGTTATGCACAATTTTACCTATCTCCAAGTGGACCAAATAATACCACAGATCATTTCAGAATATAAATCTCATTTTCCACAGTCCTCTACATGGAAATTACAAATTCTTCTTTCATGGCTATGTCAAGATTATTTTTGTTAAAAAAAATCCATCCTCATTAATTTATAAGACTTTTTGTTGTCTGATTTTTAATCAATTTGCTATTCTTTAGAACTATATTTCACAGTAAAGAATGTTATAGACAATATACTTCCAGAATAACCAGTGGACTGGGTTTTGAATGTTCATAACATAATATAACATTAAATATTAAAGGTGATGAATATGTTTATATTCTCTACTTGTTTATTATATACTGCATACATGCTTTCAAAGACCATTCTGCACCCTACGAAGACGTATAATCATTATATGTAAATCATAAATTACAATAAATATTAAAAACTACAAAGCAACCAGTTCAGTCTGTAGCAGGTAAATGGAGATACATAGAGTTTTTTATGGGAATACATGAAGAAACTGATTTTTTTTCTTTCTTTTTTTTTTTTTTTTTTTTTGGAGAGATTTTCGCTATAGGGTGCGTGCGCTCACCAGACAGACAGAGAGAAACATAGAGACAGAAAGCGAGAAATCACCCCCCAGAGGGGATGGTCACGCCACAATCCCTTCTCCTCGATTCTCCTCTCGGGATCCTGGGCATGCACGCACACGTGCCCAGCGTGAGGTTTAAGCCACCGGGTCCGGGACGCGAACCACAGTCGACTACGTGGGAGTCCAGCGACATAGCCATTACACTAACTGCTGGTTCCCAAGAAACTGATTTTTTAAAAAGATTTGAGAAGCAAAATATTTTCAAATATAGAAGAGATCTGGAGAAGTTAGAAAAATAAATAAGATTTTGTACTTTAAAAGATAACATTTTAAAAAACAAAACAAGTAGGCAAAATAAAAGTTGTAGAAGGAGTAAAACACGCTCCTAGAACAACATGCATCTCTGTATTGAATTATGTGTAAGTACCATTATTTTAACCAACATTTTTGGTAGTTAATAAGAGGTTAGTAGAAACTGCAGGGTAGATGTGGTGGTAACTAGCATAAAGCGAAGTAAATAAATCTTGTAAAATTAGTAAAGCACAAACAGCAACATAAGCATCTTCATTGAATTATAGAGGATAACAGGTGTCTTAGTCCCTTAGTGTTGCTTTAAAAAAATTTAAAAACTGAGACTGGGTGATTTATTAAGAAACAGAGGGTTATTTGGCACAGTTCTGGTGGCCAGAAAGGACAGGAGCATGGAGCTGGCATCTGGTGCTACGTCACGACATAGCAGAGAGCAGAGGGTCAGAAGGCAAGTGCGAGGAACGGCAGGCTGGCAGTCGGCTTGACTTTTCAGCAACCCACTCTCTCGGGAAGCGGCGTTGCTCTATTCACGAGGGATTCGCACCCACATCCCAGACACCTCCCACGTGGCCCCCCTCCAGTGATCTGCAGAGTGTCAAGGACCTCAGGAGTGATCCATGCAGAACCACAGCACTCCGGCCATTGCAACCAGAAATAAACAGCTGAGTACTTGGAAGGAGTCTGCTTCTGGGGAGAAGGAGCAGGGTCATGAGAGAGCAGGGCAAGGGACTGCTGACTCTGCACTAGCCTTTCGGCACTATCTGACTTGAAACTTGCAGTGCGCACACTGGGTACAAATCGAGCAGGTGGGTGTGCACATGTGCAATTCCACTGTGACCGCAGGGGAATGGTAAAGCCTTATTTTTGCGTCCATCCTGCTAGATTCTAGCACAGCGGCTAATTCCCTCATTCGTTATTCTTTGAAGCTGCCTGGAGGCTTGGAGAATGGGGTCTGGCGGCTCGGTGGCCCTTCACTGCTGAGCCTGATGAGTTTGGCCCTCATGCCCCATCCATCTCCACGGGTAGACAGCACCAGGCCCCACAGGCCCAGCGAGACGAAACCAGAAACGGCAGCTCGATGGTGCCTGTGTCCTTCATTCATGCTGACAAGTCACGACGAAGGGCCACTGGGCCTTGTAACAGGCCACTGGCCATATCCAGGAGAGGATTTTCATCAGTGAGGGGGAAAGCAGCTATTTTTCAAAATCACAAAAGTAAACGAAGATGTTTCCCCATCAGCCGTTTATGAAACTGTATGGGAAGTTTGAAGCAAGAGGGAAAATGCTCTTCATTTTGCCAAGAAACAGACCCTCTCCTGGGGGTGCGTTCACATTTCCCAGATGTAGCCACTCCATGCCAAGTACTGCATAGCCGTTTTCAACTACGCACTCTGCATAACCAAGAAAGTCAGTGAGGTGGATAATCCCAAACATCCCATAGCCTCCAAATAACTGCTAAAACCTTCCGAAATTCACTTATTGTCTTAGAGGATTTTCACTTCTAATTATATTTTGATATGGGCTAATATTTGTTTGAATACTCTTAACTTAAACCTGTCCTGTCACTTCTGTAGCTAAGAACTCGGGAGGGGTGCACGTGCCCTGTGTCCCTGGGGCCGTTCCTGAGATCTGCGGCCACGTCGTCCACGACCAGGCAGCCGTGCCCTTCTCTATGCTGATATTTGCAACAATTCACCTCGGCAAGTCTCAGAGTGAGTGCTGTCAATTGCTTTCTTTAGACTCTGCTAGGCTGCTTGTTAAAATGCATTTTACATTCAAACCCATATGCGCTTCCTAGAGACCTGCTAAGATAAAGAGGTAGACTTCAAGATGTTCTGTCCCACATTGACCTAAGTGGGGGGGGGGGGGAACTACCCAAATGCATATGACTACAGAGTCTAGAAATGCCATGTTCCTTTGTCCAATGCAGAAACTTACAGGTTGGAAGCTATTTTATCACCATTCTGAGTAAAACCAGCAGGTGAACGGTCCTTTTCTATCAATGCCTATAAAGTCATGCTTGGAATTAAACTCTTTTGAATGTTTCATAAGATATTTCTTGCTTTTTTCTCCTGACTTTTATATTAAGAAAGAATAAGCTTGCTTTATTATTAACAGTTAAATACTTTTATTTTCTAGTTATGTAAGTAACAATTACTCATTTAAAAGTGGAGCTCAGAGGACCGGCTGTAGTGGTACAGGTGATAATGTGCCACGGCATGATTCTCGAACCATGTAGGAAGGTCCCGGGTGCAGATCCCAGGCAGCCCTGAAGACACTGGGCATACCCACAGGACTAGCCAACCAGAAGGCTGGGGCAGGATCATGGCATGGCAAGACCCTTCAGGTTCTCCTCTCTTTCTTCCTCTTGAGGAGTATATAAAGTCCAAAAAAAATTTAAATTGAAAAATTAAACACATAGAAAGTCAGGAATAAGCTGTATATTCACTTTAATATTTGGCGTGTTTTCTTATATGTGGAATTATAAGCATCTTCTCATACCATTAAAATATTCTGTTGAGAAACAAAGGAATCTATTCAGAAGACAAAGTCTAAGGAAAAATACAGCAGCCAAAAAAAAAAAAACCCAAAAAACAAAAAACTAGCTGCATGTACGGAGGGGAGACAACGTAGGGCTGTAGGCAGAAATTAGTCTTTATTGTTTAATCAAGCTCCACAACAAGAAACGCAGAGATGGGAACAAGACGTGCAATTTCCAAAAGGAAAGTTGCCCTGAGCTCTCATAGAAATGCAAACAATTACTTTATCTACCTACAACTCCCAGGTGAATAAATAAACGCATCTCCCTACTCCCACTCAAACTTTTGCTGCTCTGTTAGTGTGTAAATATCACAGAGCGCCCCCTTCTAACCTAAAGTTGCCTTTCCAGCACCACTTCTCTACCTAATAAATACTGGAATGCCAGATGCTGCTGTTCCAGCACCTACTGGAGCCAGGAATCAAGCCTTTATTTGGACTTGCCAAATAATGTATTTCTCTTCCTTTAACCAAGGTAACCATGGTTAGTGGTTCTCAATTTCGCTGCATAGCAGAATTGAAGAGAGTTTTAAAAAATACTTATGCCAGAGTTCCATGCTTCAGATATTGTTCCAAGTATTTGGAGGACTAGCGTGGGAAGTCTCTGGACTAGCATCTTACATCTCACCTGTAACATCCCGGGGCTAGGCGGTGGTATTACAGTGACCCAACTGAACCCCACAGGAAAGACCCTAGGTCCACATCCCAGAACCTCCCTGGGTACACAGGAACAGGAGAGCCAGTGATCTGGGCTGGTCGGAGCTGGGAGAGAGTCATGGCGTGGAAACCCTGTTGGGGGTACCTGTCTGTATCTCTCTTCATTGAAGAAATAAATAAATGGACTTTGATGAAAGAACAGACAGTAAAACTTCAAAGTCCCTCCTTAATCAAATAAATCAGAACCTGTGGGGACGGGACTCAGCCATGGGCTGTAGCTAGTCCTGTAGGTGATTTGAATGCCCTCTACCAGTTAAGAAGCATGACCCTAGGCCATCAAATCATTTCGATACATAAACGAGAGCAAAGTATTTAACTTCACGAATGATTATTCGCTGCTGGGCGACATGTACTGTCCAGCAGGCACTGCACTAGTTGTTTACAGGATTGTATTTTGGCCATTTCAACAACCCACTGAGGATTGTTGTTATTTTCATTGTTTCAGTGAGGAAAAGACACAGCACACTTCCAAGCACACAGCTGCTAAGTGGTAGATCTAGGGTATACGTTCAAGTCTAGAAGCTCAGGCTGTGGCCCACCAGGAGAGGGCACTGCTGCATGGTGGCCGAGGCCACACTGTGGCCAGGGTTCGATTTCCTGTCCAACCTGAATTAGCCCGAGCCCAGGTTACGCCCATGGTCCTTGCTCACTGGGAGGCTGGAATAGGAGGAGTCACAAGACTCTCTCAGAAGGTTCTCTCTTCCCGACACACTTTCTCTTCTGAACTGAAGGAATGAACGGAGGCTCTGAGCCTGGCAACTACATCGTAAGGACTAAATATAGTCCCTATTCTGCCCGAGAACGTGGCCGCATTCCTGCATTCAAACTATCAAAACGCTAACTATGGACTCCATATATTACCCTCTCTTTTTTTCCTTTATAAATTGTTGTTGTTTTTGTTATAGAGTGTGTGTACCTACCAGAGAGAGAGAAAACTCCAGGGGGGTCTGGCCGTGCTGTAATCCATCGCCTCTATTCCTGGGACTCGGCACACGTGCACATGAGACCAGGGTGTGTAAGATGCTGAGTCCAAGAATGCACACCCCGCCGCATGGGAGCCAGCTGCCTTAGCCACCACGCCACCGGCTGTCCCCGACACATTACGCTTTCCAAGGAATAGCCCTTATCAGCAAATTTCAGCCCTAGACAGCCTGGCTAGGGCCTCCTTGCCATGTTGAGTATGTCAGTCAGGGAAACAAGGAATTAGCGGTGTCTCCGTGAAGGGGACTCATACCCCACACTCTGCATGATCTAGCATCCCGACCATGTTCACCTGAGGCAGACTGAAACGCTCTTTCTGGAAGTCGGGCCTTCTGTGCCCTCGCCCTGTCTCTGAATGGTCTCATGCAGGGAGGGCCTTCGCTTCTGGACTGGAGCTTGGCTCTTCAGCTCACGGGTTGAGACCGTGTAGTCCTGAATAGCTCCTATTTAGTCTGATGCGGTCAGTGATGTGATAGCGGGCACCTCCTACCCACGGTAAAGCTCTGTGCCGTTGTAAGGCATTGCTATTAAGAACTATACCACAAGGGAGAGGCTTATGCAATTAGAAAATAAAGAGTTTGGCACATCTAAAGAAAGACGGATTCTCCGTAAAATAACTCAGCCACCTCCGTCCTGGCAGGGCACAGGGTACCAGGAAACCACCCCACATCTCCAGGCCTCAGTCCAAGACCTCGCTCGATGTGAACACCTTTTTAACTGGACTCATCAGGTCTCTCTTTTTCTGGCTCTGGCCATGCACTGCAGTAAAACATTTCTGTCTTGGCCTTTATGATTTTCCTCCCAAGGAAGATCCCCGAGTGGCCTCACCTGTCTCAGCCTCGTTTCCTCCTTTTCTATGGCCTCCTAGCCTGGTCTCCGCGCACTGACCCCAGAGGCCCATCTCTGCCCTCTGGGGCCTCGTTGGCCAGGCCCGCCAGCCGTGTCCTGCTGTGCTCTTGGTTATTCTGACCTGGTTCACCTGGAGCTTTCAATGAACCAGTGGTTTTCTTCCTCTCGGGGTACTTTGTGCTCAGCCGAGAGAATTGTTTTCCAACACTTCACTCTCAAACAAATCCTTAAAGATGGGGTAAGAGCATACACAGTCTGGAGAGGGTAACGGAAGTGCGTGAGAAGAATCGGCCGAGGGGCCGACAAGTGGCATGGTGGTTAAAGGGGCTGGACTCCCACATGGCCGACCATGGTTCAAGTCTCAGACCTGGTGGCTTGCTTTCTCACTTCCTCTCTCTCTCTCTGTGTGTCTCTCTCTCTGATCAAACTGGAAAATAATAATGAAAATAATAATAAATAAAGTTAAATAAAATAATAATATAAGAAAAAAGATAAAGAAACGGCCGAAATGATTTAATGCCCCAAAGGATCCAAAGGTTTGTTCACAGAAAGGTAGTTACAAGACTCAGTTCTCTCCTCTTCTGCTTTGCTGTCATCAGAATCTTCTTCTTGAGTTTTGTCCTATTTGTTTATCTATTTATTTATTTGTATCTAAGCCTGTTTTTATTGAATCATAGTGTTCCAGCCAATATCAGCCACTTTATTGCACCCCGGAGCCAGGGAGATCACTGAACAGAGGCAAAGGGAATTAGAGTCAGCCTGATGCTTACACTGAATCCTTACACGAAAGAAAGCAAGGAAAATGCCATCATTTCTACACAAAACTTAAAAAAAATAAAAAGAATGAAACAACACAAGGTCTATCAAATTTTCCAAAATCATTCTGTGCTTTGTAAGTCCGGACTTGGCCCAAAGTGTCCCGACTCCCTCCACTGTAGTCCCGGATTCTCGAGCAGTTCCAAGGCTGTACCTCCGTGAAGTGGAATCAGTGGAGGCCACCTGCATGTGCATAAAGGAAGAAAGTAAGCTGGAAAGAAAGAAAGAAAAGAAAGAGAGGCTTTATTTTTCTGAAATTATAAAGTATCCAAGTCGTTTTGCCAAATGGAGCACTTACATATTTCAATTATCCACATGAGATATTTGTCACTGTGCAAGATATCTTCCAGGAAGAGGAAGAGACAGAGCGGCCATAAACCCTCTCCCCACAGGGGCTGCAAACTTGCACTTGAAAAGAAAACCAGATGGACTAAGCAGGAAGACAGGGAAAGGTCCTTTCTTCTCTAACATCTTCACTTTCCACCCAAGTACATCTCCATGTTTAAAGCAAAAGCTACCCCAACTTCCCCCTCTGCTGAATACACGGCAGCCAAAGAAAAGCAACTAGGAAAGCCCACACGTCAGGTACTGGCCAAAGAGAAGTCTGCCTTCTGAGACAAACTGAGGGATTAAAACCATTTCTTTTTTTTTTTGGAGAGGTTTTCGCTATAGGGCGTGTGCGCTCGCCAGACACACAGAGAGAGACATAGAGACAGCAAGCGAGAAATCACCCTCCAGGGGGGATGGTCGCGCCGCAATCCCTTCTCCTCCATTCTGCTCTCGGGATCTTGGGCATGTATGCGCACGCACACGCACCTGGTGTGAGTTTTAAGCCACCGGGTCCGGGCCACGAACCGCGGTCGACTACGTGGGAGTCCAGCGACATAGCCATTACGCTAACTGCAGGTTCCCATCATTTCTATTTTCGTTTGAGCCCCGTCAGCTTTTTACCCAGACTGCCTGGGTTTACCACCCCTGCTCTGCGGTTTTGGCCTTGGTGTTCCTGAGCTCTCCCAGTGGTACCTGACCGCAGGGTCCTCTCCCACGTGTCTGATAAGGAGGTGCTCTGGTTCTCCCAGCCACTAGGCCACCAGCCCATGGTGGCTCTCTCCTGAGCCACAGGTGACGCTCAGGTACAGACACGAGTGAGGACTGCTGATGCACCTGGTGAGGCCGGCGACCCGTTCCCATCCTGTGACCGGAACCCGTTAGGTGGGACGGAAGGGTCTACAGACGCGCTCCTGCTCACCTGCTGTCTGACGTGATCAGATGAGGGTTCATTTTTAAACAACAAATTCATCTGTGTTAAAAGCTCAGACGTGGGACCAGCTGTTAGCGTAATGGCTATGTCGCTGGACTCCCATGTAGTCAACCGCAGTTCGAGTCCCGGACCCGGTCGCTTAAACTCACGCTGGGCATGTATGTGTGCGTGCCCAAGACCCCAAGAGGAGAATGGAGGAGAAGGGATTGCAGCATGGCCATGCCCCCTGGGGAGTGATTTCTCGCTTTCTGTCTCTCTGTCTCTCTCTGTCTTTCCAGCAAGCACATGTACCCTACAGCAAAAAAAAAAAAAATCTCTCAAAAAACAAAACTCAGACATTAGGAAGCACCGTGTGCAGAAAGAGGATGAGACAGGTTTAGTGCTAAAGAAGTTTTAAGGACTAGGCAACGGTGTCAGCCCCCTGTGACTTCACGCTTTGTATTCACGCTCTCTCCAGAATGTGCTTTTGAGTCTCATCTTGATCCCTTTGTGTAGGGCAGGGGCAGCATGGGAGGCTGCTGCGAGGTGGGGGAGCACGGCCTTCCTCACTGCTTTTCAGATGGGCGCAGTCTGGGGTGGAGGTATGCTCCGACCGCTTCGCCAACGTTTAACTCTAGGCTTGGAGCACCAAGAACAGACATTTCTAATATCTCCCGAGGTCCAGGCTAGGTCACTAGACTGGAAATCACATAAAATGGGGGCCATTTTTAGTCTCAAAATTGCTTAGAATTGAGGCCAAAGCCCACACAAGATTTAAGAAGCAGAGAGTAAGGAGTGTGGCTCGGGTAGGAGCATCCCTCTGTGTGGGCAGGTCGACAGAGACAGAGGCGACAGCAGGGACACAGGACTTTGAGGTTCTTCCTGACCTGGATTCTGTCTGTCCTGCGTGGTTGGAAATAGGTCAAAGCGGTCGCAGAGACAGACCCTCTTCCAGCTGCTAGGCCCCTTCCCAGCTCGGAGCCGCCATCTGCACAGCACGCCCTCCGAGGCGCTCGAGTGCTGTGTTAGACTACATTTCACGGGTGCCAAATGACAGCAATAACTTTCTGTTGGGATTGTTGCTTAAATGAGGTCATGTATGCAAAAACGGAAAGGAAGCTTAAAGTACTCTGAGCGCTAAGAATTGTGTTTTATTTTCTCTACCATTAGAGGATAGATCTCCTCGAGGGCAAGGATTTGCTTTAGATTCCTGTGCATCCCACACCAGCCGGGAGACTGGGGACGGGAGGCCAGCCCAGCACTGTGGCAAAATCAGCATTCGATAATTATCTGTAGCCGCATTACCTGTAAATTCCCTGACCTCAACCTCAATTTTCCTGTGCTTTTGCTGAAAGGGAATATTCCCAGTATGGCATCTTGACTTAAGTAGGAAAATTCCCAGACATTATTTAACAAGGTAATGAGGTTGGTGCCAGAATTTCAGCTGTCAGCTTCATCTCCCTTCCAAACTCAAAGTGACATCCTCCCTTCTTTTCTTGAGCAAAGTTTTATGCAGACTATAAAACAACTCCGGGGGGCGCGGTTTAACGGGACAGCCACCTCCCCGGGGCCTCGGAGGCATTGGTTACTGCTCAGACTTCACCCCATGGGTGCGATCACAACTCCATCTCACTCCCATCCTCTACTTAGTCCCATCTCAACAGTTGAGACATCTTCACTGCTTACCTCATTTAAATAGAATAATAAATTTAAAGAGACTTGCAAAATTGCAAGTTTATTGTGTCTTACATTTTGTGAATGCAAATGTCTCAGGAACTTCCCTCTGCTTGGCCAGTCAGTCAGATGGTGCTGTCCTTGATTCGACCTCCAGGGGGCAGGCTGGCTGATCAGAAAGCAGACCGGAGAGGCCAGCCAACACAGGACGCAACTCATTGGCTCAAGGCCGCCAAGACTGGCAGCCGCGTGGAGAGAGGTCCCAGGAGTCTCTCCCAGGGAGTCGGCCTGTGCTCAGGAGGCAGGGAGGCTGCAGCTTTAGAGAGACTGCACAGAGCCTTGGAGGAAGGGAAGCCCAAACAACTCTCCCTGTGAGGGGGACGGCCAGGTCCACACAACGGCGCCTGGCGCAGGACCCACCGGTCAGGGCATGGACATTGCCCAGTCCACGGGGAAACCCTCCACAGTCAGGTGAAAGAGAGTCTCGCCATTTCCCGACGCCCCAAATTGCCACAGTGGAACTAAATTGTACAAGTATTTGACAAACTTTCAAATGTTCTTTAGAAATGATCATGTGTGTTGAGACACCTTCCATTGAGTGAGCAAACTTGTCTTTTGTTTGTTTGGTAATCTTTATTTTTTTACATTCCTCCAAAGTGCCTTGGTAATGAGCTGTATTTCCGTAAGTTAGTATAAATTAGATAGTGACCTACACCACTTGGGAGAAAAACACTGAACGAAGGTTAGAAAAAATTGTGATTATGAAATTTGACAAATGCACCTAGTCCAATAAACTACTAATTTGGGGGCCACATGCTGGCACAGCGGTGAGATGCTGAAGGTTCCCCGTTCAAGCCCAGAGAGCCCCCGGGCACACCAGGCTGCGTGCACTCCTGCTCCAGCCTGGCTGAGGCTGGGATCAAGACCCTGTCGGGGCTCTGTCTCTCTCTGTCCTCATTCATGATGACTAAGCTTTAAAGTATGTTGAATCCCATGAGGACAGGGAGTGTGTTGCTGCGCCCGCCTCTCCTACCCCAGCTGAAGCCCAGCCCCCTTCGCTCATCTTCACAGGAAGGTAACCGCTCACTGAGATTCACATCCCACTTCCATCGTCAGCGCAGGAAAGCTGCTTCTAGTTCCACTTTTTTCTTACCATTATGAGTAATTCCGCCCCGAGAATTTGTATGTACGTTTTGTACAGACATATATTCGCTCACTTCAGGCGTCTGCCAAGAAGGGAGCTGCTGAGTAACACTGTCCTCCACGTCTCATTTCAGGACCCACAAACTCTCCTGAAGTGACTGCACCGTTTCATCTTTCCATCAATAACGTGACATTCCAATTTCTCTCTATTTCTACCAGTAGGTGTTATGGTCGGCCTTTTTAATTATAGCCATCCTAACGGGTATGAAGTGGTAAGTGGTATCTTATAATAATTGTTTTTCTTTCTTTCTTTCTTTTTTTTTTTTTTTTTTTGGAGAGGTTTTTGCTACAGGGCGCGTGTGCTCGCCAGACAGACAGAGACAGAAAGCGAGAAATCACCCCCCAAGGGGGATGGCCACGCCGCAATCGCAATCCCTTCTCCATTCTCCTCTCGGGATCTTGGGCACGCACGCACACGTGCCCGGTGTGAGTTTTAAGCTACCGGGTCCGGGACGCGAACCGCGGTCGAGTACGTGGGAGTCCAACGACATAGCCATTACGCTAACTGCTGGTTCCCATTTGTTTTTCTTTTCTAAATTGTGACTTCTCAGGGCGGCAGGAATGGGAGCGTGGGCGTGGACAGTCGCATGCCGGGGCCCACACAGCAACTGCTATTACTGCAGCGTGGTTTGCTCTGGTCTGATTTGGTTTCTGACTCCTGCGCCAAGAACACTGACATGGCCTCAGAGCCGACGTGTCATCGGCTAGCGCAGATTCAAGGCCCTTACACGTGTGTGGGTGCCCAGCTCACACTCTGTCTTCTACCTTTACACTTAACTTGGAGGCATGATGGAGGCCTTGGGAGTAACCCTGGTGCCGTAAGAGTGTCCGTCTGGGCCTCTGACGAATAGTTATGGCTTCACACCACGCTAATGCATTAGGTAGTTAATTTGATTCTAAAAACAAGCAAACACTTTCAAAGGAAGTTCAAAGAAACCTAAAGCTAGATATTAATGTGCATCCAAACCTGGAGTTCCTCCCACAGGGATCAAACAAACTCAGAACTGTCAATAAAAGGAAAAGAAAACACATTTTAATGAGAGAAAAATACACTACTATCTTTAAGAAACAAAATCCCGTGGTATTCCCTGTAGGGCTGTATGGCTCACATCGCCTGATACTGCCCAGCTCCGTGGATTTGGTCTGGGACTTCAAGGCTTTGAAAATCCTCATTCCTCTCTTTGTGACAGAGTCGTAATGCACCTGAGCAAGATGTGCGACGTCTCCGGAGAGGCCGAGGTGTGGACTGCGCCTCGTTGAAGAATGGAGGAGGATTCGCTTTTCAGACCCTTACACGCTGGAAGGCACCCAAGAACCCGGCGGCAGCCGCCCTTCTCTCTGCCCTGACAGTCCCACCTCCCTGCTGGTGGAGGTGACACCTGAAGAGCCACACGCCAGACTCCCTGGCCCTCCTCGTCTTACCCACGCGGAGCCTGTCTAGTCAGGCAGGGGGAGTCACGGCGAGGTGCTGTTGATTTTCTGCTCGTACTTGTGCACGTGCGGCCAGCCAGCCTGGGGCTGTGTAATATTCTCTAATACGCTGCTAGCCAGTTTTACCTCTCTGAGGGGATCAGCTGTGTCTACCACGTGAGGTAACAGCCAGAGGAAGCAGTTGCATGCCCTAAGTGGTCTCCATCCTCACTTGGGGACAGCAAACAAGGACAGCAGTGTGCCGTGTCTCTTCGACACCACAGCTGCCGACGGGGATGTGCCGGCGGACTGCCCTTGGGGAAAGCTCCTCCGGAAGCCAGCGTACTCCTCGACGCCCCTCGTCTTCATGATCCCTGTTTCTTCTCGTTGCTCCCTCACACCCGTTTAGCCCAGTCACAGCTCTGAGAAATTCAGGCGGGGATTTCATTTTCAAGCCTTCTATGGACTGTTCGACTTTATCAAAACTGACAGGGTTCATACCAAGGCACTGGCTCCCTCCCCACCTCTCTTTCAGGCGTTCACATCCTGGTGCAGGCATGTCTGGTGCAGGCATGCCCGTGGGAGGCTGGCTACAATCTCCTACAGAGGAATGGTTTCAAGTTGCACTAAGTAAACAAGATATATCAGCTTTACTCAGGGGGTTCTTAGTGAAAGGAAAGGAATATTTTTTGAGTATTTGTTTTCTTCATGAGAGAAAGACAGAGAGAAAGAGGGGGAGAGGAGAGAGAGGTACCCCTGATGGGGTCTCGGCAGACTGCAGCTCCCTGCACCCCTCTGCCCCAGCCTTCCCACCGACTCAGGCCCACCTGGAACCCAGCCCCGTGCTTCTCATGGGACTCGAGTATCACGCAGCGGTGCTCTCCCACAGCAAACAGCCCTGTGTGGATCCACTGGGCCTCACAAAGTCCAAAAATCTCCCAGCATCTGCGGGTCCCTTTATTTTCAGTAGAGGCAGGAGCCATGACCTGTTATGTGAGTGGCCCAGGCTCTGCCAATTGGCACTGTGGGACAGTGGCATGGATACTAGATTTTGGCCAGAATTTCAATAGTTCTCTGCAGCTTCCACTTAGATGAGCCAAAGTTTAGTACCTCAGTGGGAAAAGCACAATTGACATACATCCAGAGGTCTGCTCTGATGAGAGATGGTAGGAGGATAAAAGAGCTGGTAAGAAAGAAGAATGACCTAGTCTGCGTTGGGACTAATTCTAGAGAAGGATTATGAGGCCAGCAGGTGGTATGGTGGTTAAGGTGTTGGACTTTCACATAGTCAACCACAGTGTGAGTCCCAGACCTGGTGACTTGAATATCACCCCAGGCCCATGTGTATGTATGCTCAAAATCCCAAGAGGAGAATGGAAGAGAAGGGACTGTGACATGGCCATCCCTTCTGGAGGGCGATTTCTACTTTCCCTCTCACTGTCTCTCTCTTGCAAACATATGCACCATATGGCAAAAACCTTAAAACAAATAAAGAGAAGTATTACAACTTCTTATGGAAACTAGTGCATTGAAGTTGGGCAGGTCGCCATGTGGGATTAAATGGCTTAGCAACCCCCTCCTCCTGCGCCGTTTCTGTCTACCTTCTTGGTGCACCCATCGATTGCACTGGGAGCTAGGGTATTTCTGCATAGGACATTCCTGAACCATGCGTGTACTTGGTACTCGCGTGTGTGCTTGGTATAGTTGTGGGTCCCACTGGGATTTCAGGGCTTTTGAAGAAAATCCATTACCAAGAAATGAGTCAGGCAAAATACCTGAATGTGGAAGCTAGAAAGAGGATGGAAAAGGGGAAATATTTCAAAACACAATCTGGTAGCTTTTTCAAAATTCCACCCAGACTCAGCTAACTTGCATTCTCTGTGTGTCTCGGAATGAACAACCGTGCATGTGAAAAGCGCAGATCTCAGAGATCTGAGAGCCATGCAAGCTGACTGAAGAGGCCTGGCTGCATGGCACAGGTGGGAGAGCACCTCTGTGTGATACGCAGCCACACGGAAGGCCCAAGTTCGGGGTCCAGGTCAATTTGCACATACTGGGTGTACCAGCACACACCTGCCATCCTAACTGGCGGAGGGCTGGGACAGGACCAGGTGAGACCCTGTCAAAGCTGCCCCCCCTTCTAAGTGAATAAATAGATAAACAGCCAACAAACAAACTGAAGAGCATCTCCATGAAGGCAAAGCAGAGAGAACAGTGTCCAGAGAACAGCTCTAACAGAGTCACAAAAGAAACAGACAGTCAAAACAGCAGAATGGAAAAGCAGGTCTCGACCCAGGTGGAAACGATGAGAGGGCACAGGTGAGACACCTGCAGAAATCTACCAGGTGTGTCCCAGAATGGAGCTGTGGCTCAGGTGACCCTACTGTTTACATAGAATTGAACCTGGCCCTGCATCACTCATGTTAAGCCACGTGTCAACGGACTCAGATAAAGAAACTCCTGTGAAAGGCTTATCTGTCCCTTAGGTCACTGAATTCAGAGCCCTACCTGTCTTCTGTGCCGTTGTATCTCAGAGATGGAGCAGTACCCAGGATACAGCATGGGGCCAGCATGTGCTTGAATGAATGACCAGGCAACTGGAAGAACTCGCAAAGCCATGCAGCAAATGGAAGAATGTGCAGACAAATTAGAGCAGAGAGAACAACGTCTATTGAGTAAACGGGGGTGTCAGGGAAGGTATTCAGAGAAGAGAATGTGTAAGTTAATTTGAAAATATGAGCATTTGCTACCTGGATAAATCATGATCAGGGCAGGAGATTACAGAACAATGGAGGACTTTATGCAGATGTAATAATGTTTATTTAGGTGCCTGTTTAAAGGGCTCCTGAAGCAATCACCTCGGATCTTGCGGGGAAGAACTATTGGTTATTACAGCCCGCAGCAGCGGGGCCAGCGCACGTCCTGGGAAAACGCCGACTTGGTGGCAATTTGCTGGGAGGAGGAGAGCCTGCTGAATCCATTAGTGAGATTGATTGCTTGCTCCAGAGCACTCATTGTAATTCTTCCCGTTTCCTGGAGGGCCCAAAGTTCAGAGAAAGGTAACGCCTTCTGCAGGCCGACTGAAACTGGTCTGAGGTTTGAAAGGAATGCCAAGGTCTCTGGCCTTCAGTCCAGGGTCTTCAGATTTCAGTCAAATCCTGTTATACATCAAGTTATACGTGCGACTTTCCAAAGTCTAGGTGCAATTAAGTTGAACTGTCATTCCAAAGGTTTTCTTTTTTCTTTGTTTTGTTTTGTTTGTGTGTTTTGGCCAGTGGGTACCTGAGCCGGCTAGAAAGAGACAGAGTGGAGAGCAGTCCCCCGACCCCGTGGGGCATGGCCACGCAGCAGTCTCTTCTCCTCCCTGACTCCAGGCTGTCACCCTGCTTGTTTTAAAGCCTTCGGGACCAGGTTCAAACCTTGCAGTTGGCCCCAGCTTTTGTAAGCTCTAGGCCCCACAGCTAGCCCATAAAGGCTTTTCTTTTTTAAAGGATTTGGGGACATTTGCTGTCCGCTCTCATAAGGTGCCATGACTGAAAACCTCTGCATGCAAGATTATTAACATGAATGCTCCTATTCATCTTTCTTGGTGGCAAATGGAATCACTTTTCTGAAAACATAATGTAATAAAGATTAGGGTCCAGAACAGTGTCACAGCAGAACACAACTGGGCCCACCGGGAGGGCCCCAGGCTGGCATCTCGAAACCTCCCTGCACATGTGGGTGTACGCACCTTCCTGTAATCCGGTGGGCTGGGGCTGGCGGAATGAAAGTTCTGCTGGGGATGCTGGTCTCTCTCTCTCTCCTGGAAAAAATAAATAAACTTTGAAAAATGTTAAAATAAAATAATAAAAGTGACATCTTAAGGTTGCCTGTCCTTCCTAGTTAATTCTCTCCTGTCTTCTCTCCTGTTCTCGCACCCACGTGCTTCCGTGCACACGCCAGACACCCGGTAACACAGCGCCGGGTGCTTTCCAAACCCGGGAAGAAAGCAGGTCTCTTTACTTCAAGGCTGTCCTTGTAACACAAATCCTTTGTGCTCTCTCCCACCAGCCTTCCCTTTCTACTTCCTCCAATCTCTAGATCTCTGCCTTATTTCCAGCCTTCTGAAAATCCCTTAGATGGAAAAAAAAGCTGTCTGAAGCAGAAGCGAGGCCTTGCGTCTGTGACCCTCAGCAACAACTGCTTCCCGGGCAGGAGCCGCGGGCTCATAGCTGGCTGCAGAGGCAGATGTGCCCGGACGGGCTGCCCCACTCCCACCTGGACGCGCCAGGGAAGTTCAGGGGCCCCCGCCAAAGGGCAGCTCCTTGGGTCTCTAAGTGGGAAATGAAAATGTCGCCTGGAGGTTACAGACAACCGGAACCGGCAGCCTGAGCTGATTAGTGACAAAGTCAGTTTGTGCACCAGAAGGATGGGGTGGGGGGAGCAGCAGGTCTGCCCCCTTGATTTATCCCCTGGATTGTCACGTGGTTCTGTGGAAACTGCCTGCCTGGCACCATTTTCTCCGAATCCGCAGTCAGACCCACAGACGTGAGTAATTGGTATTCCTATCTCGCTGGCTTGAATTCTTTCAATATAGTCCACATTATTCTTACTGTTAGCAATTATTATTGCTAATAGATTTTAAATCGTGTTGCTAAATTATTATTGTTGATTTAAGAAGGAAAAACTGGCATCACGCCTTTCTCCCCAGGCGCGTGGGCAGCCGCCAGCGAGTGCCGCACAGACCTAATTTATACCCGCACAGGAAGCCGAGCCAAGGCTCTCCTCAGGCCATTAACCTAAACTGGATTTCAGAGAAGAGAATCTCACTCGTACAATTCAAAAGGCAATCTTTGTGCTATTACAGCTTTAATTTTTTAAAGCTTTGGCTTTTTACAAGACTCTCTTTACCTTCTCCTTTGTCTCTGTCTCTTGGCTTCCTCCTTCCTCCTCCCAGGGCCCGTGTCTATTTATACCTGCACACTCCGGCAGGAAGGCACCTCGGAAAGGCTAGCCAGATAATAACTGCTGGCTGCAGACGGGCTAATTATGACTTCTCTTATTTCTCTAAGGATTACTTAGGACTCTTCTTGGCCGCCGTTAGGTTCTCTGTACAATCATTGCAGGCAAGAGGGTAAAATGGCAATGCATTAAAATTTTTTAATAAAAATAGAAATGAAAGACAATCCCTATAGCTTCATTTTCAAGAGAGCGTAGAAGGGTGAGCCTTTAATAGTCAAAGGAAGCTTGATGGTCACGAAACTAATGACTTGACGGGGTGAGATAAGCGCCCAGATCCCCAGAAAATAGTAGAGTCGCTTCTGCACTGTAAGAACTCCGGGAACAAAAAAGGAAGGTATGCTCCCCTATCTGGATGTTAAAAGATGTTTTCCCTTAAGTCAGTACAGTCCTTTCCGTAGTCCTATGGACAACTTGAGGGGAGATGGCGGCGGGAGAGTGGAGACACACGCTAGAGAACGCGTCTGCCGAGTCAATGATCGGCACGTCTTTGTGTTGTCATCTTCCTAGTGTGTGAGAGAGAAAATGCTTCCTATTTTGCAGTTGTGACACTTTTAGGAAGGCCTAGCAAGACACTGGGGATTTCTAACGAGGCCAGCAGGTGGCACAGTGGTCCCTCGATGTCCTGTAAGGGTGTGCCCACACGGAAAGCTCTCTGGTTCTCATCCTGGGGCCATCCCGTGCGTGCCGGGCACATGCCTGTGGGTCCAGGACCCAGCCTGGCTGAAGCTGGTGGATCATGCTGTGAGGTCTCTGCTGGTCTCTGCTTCTTTCTCTCTCAGAAGAAAGAAAAGAAAGGAAGGAAAGAAAGAAAGTGAAAGAGAAAGAGAAAGAAAGAAGAAAGAAAGAAGAGAAATAAAGAATGAGGGAAGAAGGAGGGAGAAAAAAAATAAGCTTCAAAAAAAGAAATTAAGAAACCATAAAGTCTTTCTCTCCACTCTCACCCCAGTGTCTACACTTCAGTCACTTACCGGATTTTGTTCTTCTTGGCCTTGCTGTTATGTCTCCCGAGGTGTCTTCGCTTGCAGATAGACAATCTACAAAGGCAGTAAAAGAAATAAAGGGTCATCGTTCCCATTGCAGGAAGGAAAGAGATCTTACAGACTGCTTGGGAAAGTCAGGCAGATAACGATTTAATCAAGCTGAGAAAAACAAGTGAAGACTAGCATGCTCAATAAACAGCCATAAATGTGAAGTCTTGCATATAGGTCAAAAATCAATTGTACCAGTAAAAAACACGGAGAGAAAGCCTTCATTAGCAGGGGGTGAGAATGATGCTACAATAATAGCGTGTGTCAAATGCAGTGTGATGTGTCTTCTGCATAAGGTCACACAGGGTCTGGAACGAGGGAGGTCAGGGGCTCGTCTGGCTCCATCCTGATCAGACCGCGTGTCGGGTGCCCAGGGGCGTCACAGTGAAAGGAGTCTTCCAGGGAAGGGAGGGGTTAGAGAGGAGGGTAAACACACACACAGAACAGGGGTGATTGTCACAGCCTTGCCATGCATTCGGGGGCCCAAAAGTGAGATGCCTCCTACCCACTCTGGAGCAGGATTGCCTTGGCAATATGTGGCCCGCTATGACTGCAGACAAATTTCATGGTTGTCTTTTAATTTGCCGACAATGCAGGCTGTACGACGGGATGGCCAGGGGCTGACAGCCACCCTCAGTGTCTGTCCCTTCACTCTTGCAGAGTCTCCAGAGCATCCCAAGAGCAGAACGAAGGCCAGGGACAGGCAACTGAGTGTTTAATGCTGGCTTTTAAACTATGTGAATCTGCCAACTCAAAATCTGTGCATGTAAGAAAGAGACTTTGCCTCTGCTTTTCCTTTCTTCCTTCTGTGTATCTTGAGGAAAATGCGTTCCTATTTTTACACTTCAGTTTGCCTACCATGGGACCGAGTCAATGGACCAGTCACAGTTGTCGGTCTGTGTCTCCAATGAGAAAGAGCGAGCGCGTACCTCACGGAGCCGCGACACTGCGATCCCCTCGACTTAGCCCAGACCACAGCACACGTGCACCTGGCAGCTCCAGGAACATCTCTGGACACGACCCTGAGCCTGCGTGCACGGGCCCTCCGCAGTGTCCTGCCTGCCGTGCCGCGTCCGGCCCTACGTTTACGCTGCTCTGCAAAGTATATTCTGCTTTGTGAGATATTTTGAAGTGAACAAAATGATAGATATGAAGAAACTCTAAAAAGTCGGAAAAGTGGAATTCAAGTACGAGTTTACCGTGGTGTGAAAATACGTGAGATCCATGCACGGTCTCTTCGTAACAGGCATCTCCACACACTTTTTGAAGAATCATTTTGAAAGCTTATTTACTTATTTATTTTCATGACAGAAAACAGAGAAAGATAAGCACCCTGAGCATCATGACCCTTCCCCCAGCCTCCCGGAGCAGCCAGGACCCCGGGGCCCCAGGGTCCCAGGATCCCAGGCATTGCGTGAGCTCGGCGTGCACAGGCTGGCCTGGAAACCAAGCTCGGTCTCCCGCAGGCACCCTTCCAGCATGGCAGAGCCGTGAGTTACCCCTGCGCCCCCAGAGCTGGGCCCGAGAATTCATCAGCCCCAGTGTTTGCCTCAGACACCTGCCGAGGGCTCTCATTCCCTGCTCTGCGGGGCTGGCTGGGAGGGCGGGAAGTGAGGAAGGTGCTCTGCTCTCCTGGTGGTGTTTCTCAGTTACAGATGCGCTCAATCCCATTGAAAAAGTGCATTTCCCTGAGAACATTCCTGGCCCCTGGCATGCTACAGCCAGCAGGAAGTCATGTGGGAAATGGGAAGGGGGCTGCCCGCCGTCCTTCCTAGGGACCCTCGGAATTTAGACAGGCGGTTTGCTTGGCTAATAATAACTATGCCCAGGACTTGTCATCCTCAAAGAACTTTAATTAATCCTCATAACACCCTGGCGGGCCGCAGAAGGTAAGTGTAATTATCTCCTTCTCAAAGGCGGCGGCGCACGCACAGGGAAGGAACTGGCTGCGGAGACAGCAAGAGGAAGTTAAATTTAGACCGAGGAGCTCCTGGGGCCGCGCCTTCCCGCTGCAAGGCCCTGTCTTAAGTTATCTGGGGCAGGAGCTTTGCAGCCGGTGCTCAGAGCTGCCGAGGGCAGGGGGGAGCACACGGAGACACCCAGAATGGGCAGAGCATGCAGGGTGAGGGCGGGGAGAAAGTTGATCTGGGACAGGGAGCTTCACAGAACAGGAAAGGAGTCCGTGATGCCCTCCAGTTTAGCTCTGAGTGTGCAAAAGGACTCGTTTCAGAGCGGTGAGACCCTAGGCCGAAGTACCAGAACAATACCCTACATTAGGCCTTGGTTGCTGCATGAACAGGCTGAGGAGGAGGCTCGAGTCCTGAACCGCGCAGGTGCATGTTGGCCGTGAGGTCTCTGAGCAAATGCTGGGTGAGAGGGCGCTGTGTGGACGGACGGCCTGCTCCCACAGAATCACAGCTTTCCTCTGTTGTCTGCAGAACGCGGGGCTCTGACTTCAGCCTGTGGACTTTATGATATTCATTATATGCAGTTTCCAATCTCTCTAGAATTTGCATTAAAAGGAGAAAAGACTCGTTCAGTGACTGTTGACAGAGAATACCACCCAGCAGATGTGCTGTCGTTAGACTAGAGCTCAGAGGACCCTAAGCACGTCTAGTCTGAAGCCTTCTTTTCAGCTAAGATAGACGGCTCAGGATGGGGTGGGTGCGGAGGAAATCACGCGTACGTAACTTGCTCCAGTTCAGTGAAATAAGAGAACTGGAAACCAGGCATTTTGTTTGCTTTGATCGCTCTTATCAAAGGAAAGTTTTACGGTTGCACTTTTAACAGGTGCCTTGAGTCTGGGTGAGTGGATATTTTGAAGGAACTAGTAAACATGTGGCCCCAAGGAAGTGAAAGCCAGAGAGAAACTGACTCCTCCCCGCTTCCACAGCGCACGCAGCTTTCTGGACTGGTGAAACCACAGCAAAGGAGGAAGGGTGTGTGCGACCCCCCAGGGTCCCCTTCACGCTTCAAACTATCTGGGCCAATATATCGGACAGGTGTCCCACTGTCAGGTGAGAACGCAGAACAGCGGGTGCCTTCCCTTAGACATTGCTGTGAAATAGAGTAAACCATGTTAAGAGTCTCTGGAGGATCATCTCGTACTGCCTGAGTTTCCAAAAATAGCATATTAAGAAGTTGAAGGAAAATCTTCAGGAAAAAACGATTCTGGGCTGAAGAGGAACCTCAAACAGGGCCTGAGACGAGAGGGAGCCGCGGCTGTGACTCCGAGCGCCCAATCTCACCCGCAGCTCCTCGGGGTGATCCAACATGGGGTTTGGAGCAGTGGCATAAGGGGCCAAGAGGAGAGAATTATGGTAATTTCCTACTTGGAGGTATCTGAGTGCTTGGGGAAAACACAGCGGCCCTCTCCCCTGAAGCGTGGCAGCAGACGGAGTAGAAAAGAGTGACGATGGGGGGCCCGTGAGAACCTGTGAGGGGCAGACTGACAGCGGTGCGGGCGTGCTCTGTCGGCTCCACTGCCAGTCACAGGTGTGCAGAGGCACCGTGCAACAGCTCCCGTCTGGGCTGGCTGGCTGCTTTTCACTCACGGGAGCATTTGTCACAGGGAGGCATCAGCCACTGCCTCTGCAAACGAGCACACTAAGCGAAAACCATCTCTCCACTTCCCGTCCAGTGAGAATGACATCTCCACAGCAGGTCGTGTCTTGTGGCTGCAGACACAAGAGGACCTCCAGTGTGGCCCATGGTGAGTGCGAGTTGGCTGTGGTCACGTGATGCCAGGGCTCACAGAGGCAAAGGAGACACCCATCCATGTCATCCTCACCAGGGTCCGCTCTCCCTCCACACAGTCCCCACCCCAAGTGCAGGGGGCTTCTCCTCCAGAGGAGTCCAGTGAAAGGAAGATGAAGGTGACAGCTTCGGTGGTCTCCCACAGGGACGGACGCCCTTCCCTGGAGTCTGGACTCACTACCCCATGAAGAAGTACAGCCCCTCTTCTAGAGACCAACTATACATTGCTACCCTCACCAAAACAACATTTCTCTTCACAAAAGAAATGAACGTGAATCATACCATTTTTTTGGAAAGCCAGTCGCGTTGAACTAAATCAAAGGAGGAACATTTTTCGTAGGGTTTTAGTTTCTTTCTCCTGCTCGTGACGGCAGAGTACTCCATTCCGGACTGTGGGCGTATTCGCGCGCTCGTGTTGTTTCCTGGGCGAGGAGAGCAGCTTCCACCAGCCAGCTCCACGCCTGCACACACCCACACCCACTCCTCCTTGCAGTGCTCCGTGTCCCCCCAGTACTCGCCTCGGTGCCCCTGACTCAGCCGCCCCCCTTGGCCTTCCCATAGCACCACGTCGATGGAAGTCCCGCTGCGTCCCCCGAGTGAGTGAGCTGGTGGACAAGTTCAGCCACGTCCTCCATCGTGCGGGCAACGGCTTTGGAATTGAAAACCCGGGTTGGTGCCCTCGCTGCACCCCTTGGGAGCTCTTTGGCCCCAAGTGAGCCGTTTACCTTTCGGGGCCTCAGACCCTCATCTGCAAAGGGGAACAGCAGAACGGAGCCTGCAGAGCAGCCGTGCCCTGTGTGCGTTATGCGTGTGCTGTACTCAGCCGGCCCACTTAGGCAGAGACCCCGTAGATGCAGCTGTTATTAGCTCACTGTGTCGTGGTTAATTGTGCACGCAATTTTATCTCATAAGCCATGAGAAGCCGCCGAAGCTTATTAAGCAGGAAAGTGGCTTTAGAAAGGTGTTTTAGGACCTGGGGAAAGTAAGGAAATGGAGATCGAGGTGAGAAACCAGTGAGAGCGAAACCACGAGGGGTTCTCCCCCGCGGCCCAGCAGGGTTGTGTGGAAATGCCACCCGTGGGCAGTGCCGTTCCCGCCTTGCTGGTGTGGACTTTGCTGCTTCCTGTCTCCGGGCAGGGGAGGCCACCTGAGCAGAGGGCAGACTCCACTCTGTCTCTGAAGAGCAGCAAAGCCAGTGACACGCCGCTGTACTGCCTCTCCAGCCCTCCTCAGCTTCCCTCAGTATTGGCAGGACAAGAAGAAAGCCTGAAGTGATGAGGGTGCGGGTTCTGGGTGTGAGGCGCGTGGCACTGCCTGCCTGAGACCAAACAGCGGTATTCAGCAGGAGCAGAGGACAGCCCCGGAGAGGGCACGGTTACTGCTGCTCAGTGTGAGGGTGGGGAGGAGAGCAGGACCTGAGGGACCCCACAGGGGCAGTAAAAGCAGTCGTTGTGGGGAGCGCCCTGAATTTCCGGATGCGCGCATCGGCGAGGGTGCAGGGACGTCACCAGGGTCTTCTCGACATGTCACAGAATAGAGGAGGGGACTCCACCTCGAAGGCAGCGCGAGGTCGGGGCCATTGGACCGCAGCACCGGGGAAGGCCGCGACCGTGGCTGTGCTCTTTGTGCCTTTGGACGTGAACCTGAGAAAAGAACGGCCACTTTCGGCGGCAGAGAAAGGCCTCTCCTGCACTCCTCCGATCCCAGCTTGGGTTCTGAGTAGCCACGGAGATCTCAGGGCTTACGGTTTCTCGTGGCTGATGATGTGCTGACGGTACTTCAATAAATCCGGCAGCCCCAAAACTCCATTACCTGCTTCCTAAATCTCGGTGACCTTTGCCGGCCATAGGATGTGGATCACGGGAAGCTGAAGTTACCCAATAACACAGGCATCTTAACCGTTTTAGGAGAGCGAAAACCGTTTAACCCCCAATGTAATGGCTGCGGCGTCCGTCTGAGAAAGAAATAAATTGGTTTTAACTGACGCAGCTTGGGCTTCAGAGAGAAATAAAAAGGCAAAACGGGAAGGCAAAACACTGAGCATCTCTCGGATCTACCTTTTAGCGGTTGGCAACTCCAGGCACAAGCAGCAACGGCACGGAGTGAAGCTAATCACATTTGGACACAGCCCTGCAGTAAATAGAGGAAGGAGAAAGATATTACAGCACTCTCATCTTCTTGGAGATGGAAGCTGGAAAGAAAAATCCAGTGAAGGATTATGAAGTTAGCTGACCTGCTGATAAACACAGAGGAGTCACAGAGGTGAACGTGGCCTGTACAAGCCCAGCATGCACCTGCACGGCAGGGCGGCGATCAGCATCACATGCACCTGCCTGGCAGGGCGGAGTTCAGCGCCAGTGTGCACCTGCACGGCAGGGCTGAGTTCAGCGCCAGTGTGCGCCTGCATGGCAGGGCTGAGTTCAGCACCAGTGTGCGCCTGCATGGCAGGGCTGAGTTCAGCACCAGTGTGCGCCTGCATGGCAGGGCTGAGTTCAGCGCCAGTGTGCACCTGCGTGGCAGGGTGGGTTTCAGCGCCAGTGTGCGCCTGTGTGGCAGGGCTGAGTTCAGCGCCGGTGTGCGCCTGCGTGGCAGGGTGGGTTTCAGCGCCAGTGTGCACCTGCGTGGCAGGGTGGGTTTCAGCGCCAGTGTGCACCTGCATCCCAGGCTGGGTGTTCAGCACCAGTGTGCACCTGATGGCAGGATGTGCACTGATGCAGTCTGTGGGGCTGGAAGTGGCCTGCAACGCACAGCAGATTTTCAGGGACTGCAGGGAGCTCCCCAGAACGCCTTACTTCTGCCTGCAAATGATTGCAGAGGCGCTGTGAGAGGGCTGTCGGGACCTGCTGCGCTCTGCCCTGGAGGCTCGTTTCTATGCTGTTACAGCCACCGGGTGTCCACCTTCAAGCTGTTGTGACAGCCTGATGCCTGGGCCCGATCCGGCCCTTAGTGACATGGTCAGGTGCTCAGGACGTGGCTTCCAGGTGGTTGCTCCTGACCTTGAACAGTGAGTCTCCAAGTGTCCCCTCGTCTAGTGCTCAGACAAGCTGCTCTGAGGAGTACACCTATGTAGACATAGATATATAATGACCTATGGCACATGTGTATGTCATTATGTACTGTATTCTGACATATACATGTATGTGTAGTCCTAAGAGCTATGTCATGAGGCTTGTCATGATAACATATGCACATACATACCACTACGTATACATAAACATCGTGATTATTGTGTCAGCAGAAAAGACATGATGCAATTTTCTATTCAAAAATGCATCATGCCTTTTCTGACGATGCAACATATATATACTGTTACATATATATAAATATAAATTTATAATCTGAAGAGCAGCTAATTTGAGAACCAGGACATGCACACACACAAACACACATAGGGGACTTGAAAAATTTGTGGAAAAATAGAATTAAAATATGAGTTTATTTTGGAGGAAAAAAATTTTGAAATGCACGCATTGTTTTTTCATAAGCATTTTCCATGAACTTGTTGATGACCCCCCCACACACACACACACACCCTCAAGCTGCAGGTTATGTCTGACGTAGATTTCACAGCAAGCTGCTCTCACTGAAACAACAGTGGGGGTTCAGGCAGTACCCCGTAGGCTTCATCACCTTTGCACCTCCAAAGTCTCGGTATTCGCCTGCACCAAGTCCGCAGAAGGTGAAAGGGAGGAGCACCGGAGAGGGGAGATGCTTTGCACACTGGGGTGGGGTGAGCGTGCTCAGCCTCAGAACCAGGACTCCTTCCCTTTATGTCCAGGCTCAGATGGCAGCTACAGCCACTTCCTGTACAGTTTCTCTCCTTCCGTGAGCCACGTTTTAGAGGTATTCCTGGACTCGAACCTGGCACGCATGCACTGCCACAGCTCTGGGTCCTGTGAAGTACTCGGCTGTGGTAAAGAGCAAGCGATATGAACATGGTGTTTTCAGCCCGGACAGCAGCTGGGACGCCCCCTCTCTGCGTGGAATGGAGACGGGGCTTTTCCACTCTCGATGGTGTGATGTGCTTTTCTGACGGCAGACGCAAAGTGACACTCCAAAATTAGCTTCTGACTACCCTAACTTTGTAAGTACACTGATACGACTTACATAGCACACTTTATTCAGGAACACTGGAAATACTAGTTTCTAAATAAAATACTGAATTATTAGCAAACATTAATCACAAAGACACTAGATGAAAAAGCAGCTGAATTGGGAATTTAATTTGAGGTGAAAAGCCCCATTCTTATTGGGGTCCTTTCTTTAACGCTGACTGACACAGTCTCTGGGTTTTTGTAATTTCCTTACCTGAAAATGGAAGGCTGCAAAAATTTGGCGAACATTGTAAGAATCAGATCCTGTCTGAGTGTCAAGAATGGTCCATGTTAAGGGCCTGCTGCATATTCATAGCCTTCAATAGCGCAGACAAAAATACGACTTTTGAAATTTTGATTTGTGATCATTTCTGAATCCACATGTACTCATTAAATGCCATTGAATACATTTTTAATAATGAGAAGGAATTTGACAAACGACCTGTCTGAGCTGAACAAAGAGATTTAACACAGAAGATCTTACACAGCAGGGAAAATACCTGGAGAGTGTTAAAATTCCATTTGTTAAAGTACATTGTATTATGCTCACACCATCCATTTTAAGACTGGTCACTTACAATAGTCACTGTCACGATGGCGAGTGGCCTCGCTTGGTGACCAGGGGGCAATTTGCCCCATCTGTGCAGACTACAGGGGTTTGACCCTCACTTTGACCACGTGCTTCCTAAACATGATTCATGAGAAGAAAAACCACTTATTGCACATTCAGCTCTGTGGTAGAACAAGGCCGCAACAGTGTTTTTTTTTTTTTCTTTTGCGTTTGTAATTTCTTTATTCTCTAAGGATTGAAGCCATCAGAGAAGAAGATAAGAAATGACCTTCATTTAAAGAAAAATAAAGAATGGGAACCAGCAGTTAGCGTGATGGCTATGTCGCTGGACTCCCACGTAGTCGACCGCGGTTCGCGTCCCGGACCCGGTGGCTTAAAACTCACGCCGGGCGCGTGTGCGTGCGTGCCCAAGATCCCGAGAGGAGAATGGGGGAGAAGGGATTGCAGCATGGCCATCCCCCCTGGGGGGTGATTTCTCGCTTTCTGTCTCTATGTCTCTCTGTCTGTCTGGCGAGCGCACGCACCCTATAGCGAAAACCTCTCCAAAAAAAAAAAATAAAGAAAAAGAAAGAAAAGGAATCCTTCATCAGTGATCAAGGAAAGAAGAAGAAACCAATAGCTGTCGGGTCGGTTGGCTCCAGACCCCTGCGGGACGTTCACACTCCAGGTCGGTTACGCCGGGGATGGCCAAGCACAGCCAAGTGTGTTCGGTCAAACGTCATTCTTCTATGAATTCCTTTATTGATTACTATTATTTTTATTATTGCTATTGTTGGCTGTTTGGAATTCCTTGCCTGGTCTTATTTCCATCTGCAAGTCCGGAAGTCTCCATTCTCTTGCCTACTAGCAGCTAATTACCCAGAGAACACAACGTTGTTTAGCTCATAATGTAATTAAGGAGGAGCACTTGACAGAATAAAGTCACACTGTGGTTCAAACCCAAATCTAATGACGGTTTTATTGGCGAATGTTTGAATTCTCATCAGTGATGCTGAGCTTCATTAGCATGGCTGACTGAGTGGTCCGTATAGATTACTGTGCTTCCGTCGGATTTTGTCTTTTAAGAAATAGGGAAAACATGGATCTAGGTTATTTAAAATTTATTTTTAGCAAATGGCAGATATAATTCCAAAATAATTAAAAACTGGTAAAACACAGAAGGCAATGCAGTAACCACAATGACTATAAAAAATAAAACACTAGACTCAGGTAGATGCTTGAAGACCCTACAGCTCCGCTGATGTTACATGTTCAAAATTCAGAACAGAAAGTGTCGTGGGACTCATCTAACGTCGCCCACAGAGGGTACCAAAGACTCAGACATCCTCAAGGCGTTCTTTCACCGATGATCAGCGCTCTGTTCTCTTGGACATAGCAACGAGAAAATATCTAAGCTGCTCATGCAGCTCTTATTTTTGCAAGCTTAGTATCAAATACCGAAGGACAAATGCATTATCACAGTTGACAAAAACATAGCAGAGCATTTTCTTTTAAAATCCTCAAAATATGAAATAAAACTAGAGAGAAATATTGAGTAGATAATAAACTTTATCCGAGGTATGAGAACGTGGAAATATAGACGAAACTATTACCAGTCAGAGCCATGCTATACTGGGTCAAACCCGGACAATCAGGACAAATTCCTTTGTTTATTTGTTAAACTATTTAATTGGCAAATAAAGATGGTGTATATTCAAGCTGTGCACGTGGTGATTTGACCTGCGTACTCACTGAGTGTGGCTCCCTGAGGCCATCCTTCTCCTGCCAGCGCTCAGAGATTGTTCATCTGCGAGACTTTGTCCCCGTGACAGGAAGTAGAATGAGTATCATCTGTCTTCAGTGACATTTCTAGAAGCGTCCCCTCCCCATCTCCTCCTGAAACCAGCCAACCCGCCTACCTGCAGGCTCCCGGCATCAACCCTGTCCTGCTGATTCTCTCGTGCTGTCTTCCATGCTCTTGAGGACGTGGGTTCCTGTGTTCGCCACGCTCGACGCCTGTGGTTTCTCCCTGAGACGACTCAGGACTCTGACCCCTGTTTACAGCAAGTCTCCTGCACTCTTCTCTTGCCATCCCACCCCTGAGCTGCTGTTGCTCCACTCTCAGAATCTCTACAGCACGTAGTGCGTTTCTCAGTGCTTGCTCGCAGCTGCTCTTCACATCTGAACCATCAGTCCGTGAACGCAGCCCATGTCTCACCTCCCCAACATGCCTCCAACATGCCTTCTGTCTTGACCTTCCTCCTCACTCAGCTTAGACTTCATGACCCGTCATCAGACATGCCTCTCCTCCCCCCTTCGCTCTATCACACTCCAGTGCAAGACATTGGTGGTAGCCAGGACCTCTCCACCCTCCCAGAGCCCGTACTCAGCAGTTAAATGTCACAAGAAAAAAATGATATGACCGTACTGACTGGATTAACTTCAAATTCATAATTACAGCATTATAACGGGCACTAAGCATGTTGGAAATCCTACTTTCACGGACTTCCAATGTCTCGTTCTCTAAAGCATGCCTTCCCATCCGTCCTCAATGCAGCCTTCCTGCCACACAGTCCCCCGGCGGCTGGCCTCGTCTCAGTACACGGAGGAAACGGAAACCACAGCAGGGACGCCTTCGCTTCCACCACCGTCTCAGTCGTGGCCTACGCTCCTCTCGCCTCCACAGAGCGATGTCTTACCTCTTACCGTTGTTACCAAGCAGTGCGCTTGCTGCCTGTTGCACATGGAAGCCAATGCTCTGTGGCACTCACTTTCGAGAAGAGACTTTTATTGCAAGATGGACACGCAAGGAGGCAGGAGGCTCGCTCACACCTGTCTCCTTGAACAGAGCTCTGCAGATCAGCTTTAAGCCCCCAGAATCAGGTTTACATAGGGATAACAGGGTAACAGGGTAATCAGGTTAACAGGGATTTCTATGAATATTCATGAGGAAAGCTTTATGTAGGTATCATGACTGAATGTGTATGTAACACACATCGCGACTGAACATACGTGTAACATACATCACATGTTCACTTTGGGATGGAGACTTTTAATCTAAAGAAACAGGACTCTACATCAAAATGTGACTCTAGGATACAAAGAAAGGTTTAGTGTGCAGGCTCCGTGAAGCGGATGAAACCGGTTTGGAGACAGAGGTCTCTCATCAGAGAAGAATATCTGTGAAGACAAGCTTATACTCCAGGAGGGTCATCGCCGCACACGCCGGGCTCCTGGTGGTGCCACACTTGCAGCACCTGGAGGATGAGACTCATTTATAAGCTTGTCTGATGCCACCTTGAAAAACAACCTTGTTAAACAGTTTCAGTAAAGAACAAAGGGGAGCAGTTTTTCAACTTTTTTAAATTGACTTTAGACAGCAGCTTCAATTCAATTCAAATGTTATGCTCATTCGGTAGTCCTTCCCCATTCATGTATTCATCCAGCAAACATCTATATGAGATGATATAAGATTAAACACCCTTGGTTTCATGGCATCCACGGAAAGGAACCCGCATTTTTTTTTTTTTTTTTTTAGAGGTTTTCGCTATAGGGCGTGTGCACTCGCCAGACAGACAGAGACATAGAGACAGAAAGCGAGAAATCACCACCCAGGAGGGATGGTCACGCCGCAATCTCTTCTCCTCCATTCTCCTCTCGGGATCTTGGGCACGCACGCACACGCGCCCGGCGTGAGTTTTAAGCCACCGGGTCCAGGATGTGAACCGCGGTCGACTACGTGGGAGTCCAGCGACATAGCCATTACGCCAACTGCTGGTTCCCGGAACTCGCATTTTATTTCCAGTGTGAGTTTGACCTGAAGAGTGGTAGGATGTGATTCACATTTTAGAAGAAAACAAGACTACTGTTGACCTAGAGAGCCACAGTGAGCTAACGTGCAGGGTATTCACGCCGAGGACATTAGGTCCAATGTCGTAAAGATGCACAGTGCTTGGCTAGAAGAAATACATATAGCTAGATAGAGGTACAGGGAAGATGAACGCCCATCGATAGCTTACTGCAACAGAGTGGGGAAGACAAGATGGCGGCTCGGACTTGATGGTGATGTTTGAAGAGATGGGAAGCCATTAGAGGGAGGACATAGATTTCCAGCCAAAACCGGAGGAGTCACTGACAGCGTGGATGCAGATGATGAGGGAGGGAGTGACGCCACAGCTGGGACCTAGGCGTGGGGCCAGAGAGACCGGGTGAACAGTGGGGCTGGATAAGCAAATGTGAAAGGAGAAAGTTTTTGTGGGGGCAGGGGGAATAGGGGATTAAAACATCACTTTGCTAAGTCTGGGATGTCTATTGGGTGTCAGGCAGAGATGTGGCATAGGCAGGGAGTGTATGTGTCAGTCTGCCACTCGGGGGGAGTTAGAATTAGAAATAAAAATGTAAGCGTCATCCATATCTAGACACACATAGGGGTGCTTACCAAATACATATATATCCACAAACTTTTAAATAGTGTACCATGTTTTAAAATGTACATAAATGGTATCATACTTTGTAATTATCTAGCAACTCTTTTCACTCAAGAGTTGGTTTTATAATTTACCCATGCTGGTGGCTGCTGTAGTCAATTCCTTTATTTTATGTGCTTTATATATCATTGTATCGTTTGAGTAAACGCATTTGATCTATTCCCCATGGATGGAAGTTAGACCGTGCCCTCGATGATGCTGCCACAAGGCTCCGTGAACACCCTCGGCCCTGCCGTCCAGAACGTCGAGGGCTCCCCCGCACAGACACTGACGGAGCAGCTGGGCCATGGAGACCGGCCTCGCTGCTCACCCTCTCTATCACTGAGTGCCCCCTGGGAAGGCTCGCCTGGTTCAGAGTCCCCGGGTGCATGGAGCATCCCTGCCTCCTCACAGCCCAACAGTGTGTGGTGGGAATAGCCTAATTCTTGCCGGTCTTTGCATCCAAAATGATATTTCAGGGTTGTCTGTTTCTCTCTCCTCACTCCGACCTCACTCTTGTCACTCCACGAGCTCTCCTGCGTTTGGTCAGTAGTGACCTCCGTGGGGTCAGGTTGGATGGGTGATCCTCAGCACCCCCTGACTTTATCGGGCAAGGGCAGCCAAGCAGGTAGGTCGGTGCATGTCGGAAACTCTCCTCCCGCTCACGGTGAGCGCACTGTTCCCCTCCCTCCCGCTGGCCTTCCCAGCCCCTCTCCTTTCCAACTGCGCCTGTGCCCGAGGCCTGGCCTGTGCCCTTTTTCTTTTCTGCCGTTCCTTCTCAGGCAGTGCAATCTTCCCCCCTGACTCCATGCTGACTTCATGGTGACACCGACCAGTGGCACCGCTCTGCCGCTCGGAGCTTCTCAGCTCTGCTTTGCACCTCTGCCTGGCATCATAACATCTCAATCTCCAGGCATCAACATACGGGGCCTTTTATCTCCACACGGCTCCTGTGTGTGGCCCATTGCCAGACACAGAGCACCTCTTTCAGAGGCCGGGGCTGGCCTCCTACTTGCATTTCTCCCAGCCCTGCCTGTGATTTATAAGCTGGGAATTTACTCCGTCCCCAGGGTGCATCCCATGGTGCTCCACTCTCCCTCATTCCTGCCAACGCTCCAGGCTCACCACAATCTCCAGGATTATACTCGGTTTGGCTCCTGCCCCCATAGGCCATTGCTAACCCCAAGTGCAAGTCAAATCACCATTTCCTGCTAAAACCTGTCCAGCAGCCTTCGGTGTGCCCCCTGCACTTAAACCGAACCTAAAATGTCTACTCGGATCTCAAAACCCCTTTCAGCTGCTGCGACTTTGGCTCCCGCCCCTCTCTGGATTTCTCACTGCGCTTGTTCACACCGGCCTGCGGGCCCTTTCCTGCCGTGAAACGCTGGTTTTGCTGTTGTCTTTGGTCCAGGCGTCGTCGGGATAACTTGCTTCTTCTGCTTCAGGTCTTCACTGAAGAGCAGAGATTCACCTGGACCTGGAACCCGAGACGGGGTCCCGTCCTTGTGGGGCACAGCCCTGGCCCACCGGCTCTTTGGGGGAACCACGCAAGTACAGGACTGGGGCTTTATCTGAGAAGCGCCGTCCCAGGGTAGCAGGAGCATGGAAGGGAAACGCAGCAGGGCGGGGTGGAGGCAGACTCACGGGACGTCCCAACAGCCAAGGTGCTCCTGCTTCAGGGCAGCCCCTGCCTGGCATTGTGTCTCAGAGCTGCTCGGCACCCGGGAGGTGAGAGAGGGCCCTGCCATCCTTCCCAGCTCCTGCCCCCAGCCAGCGTTCATCTCAGAGGGGAGTTAGCCTCAGCGCTTCTGCCTCATGCTATGGAAACTCTTGGCATCCGTTCAGGGAGCCCAGCCTCGAATCCCACCCGAGTTCTGTAAGTGGCAAGAGGAGGCAGACCCGGGGCACGGCCTGGAGCATCAGGCAGCAGGCCCGCAGCGAGCGGGTGTGCCACGGGGTCTTCTGTGCCAGGAGAGAGACGGGGAGCCCGAGCGGGCCGGGAGAGTCAGGAGGGGTACCTACATCACAGGGCTTAGCTGCAGAGGGAAGGAATGTGGGGACCAGGAAGGGATGGGGGAGCGGGCAGCACCAGCAAGAGTGGAAAGCCGTTTTCCCTCCTTGTCCTGGAAGGGCGAGGGAGGACACAGAGATGTCAAAACCCTGTGAGAGCCTGGCCGGTGGCGTGGTGGCGAAGGCGCTGGGCTCCCACATGGCTGACCGCAGTCAGTCCCGAACCTGGAGGCTTGCGCGCGCGCTCTCTCTCTCTCTCTCTCTCTCATGAGCACATGTGCCCTGCAGCAAACTAAAAATTAATGATAGTGATAAATAAAACTAAATAAATTTGGGGGAAAGAAGCTGTGGGAGCTGGATCTGGGATGGGATTTCTAACAAGTGACGTAGGAAAACACCAGCAACTGGACCCTTGGGCGGCAGGGAAGGAAGGCGGAGGGGGTAAGTCCTCTCTCTTATAACCACCCTGACTTCTATCAGTGCCTCCCATTGGCCAGATCCAAGCAGAGCCTGGAGGGTAGGAGAGCCTCGGTCAGGCAGTTCGTAAAGGTTTGCATCCCGGGATATAGAGTGAGACAAGAAAGAGGAGGAAAACAGACCTGGGGGTCCAGAGAAGAGGCCAGACTCTAAGCGACAAACGGACAGGGCTGGCATGTTACCTGGTCACTGTTACGTAGCTTGGCGCAGGCCACCAGGCCACTTCATACTCAGCGAATCGATGAGTGAGCTCAGAGTGCACGCTCGGGCTGCGAGCTTGACTTAGAGAAGCTGCAGAAATGCGGAGCCTCGGGAGCACTCGTATTCCATCATGTCCAGGGAAGAGCGTGGCTGAAAGAACCTCCAGCGACGTAGGAGTGTCGCGTCACTCTCTGAGTCCAGCTCAGTAAACAGATCATGTAAATGTGAATACCTCCAGCTGCACAGTTTCCATTTTCATTAGGAAACACACCATATCAAAACATGTGGC
Organism: Tupaia tana; assembly: GCA_026018925.1. Classification (NCBI taxonomy): domain Eukaryota; kingdom Metazoa; phylum Chordata; class Mammalia; order Scandentia; family Tupaiidae; genus Tupaia; species Tupaia tana. The sequence goes on along the minus strand of JAKSZU010000015.1, from coordinate 110,652,863 downwards.
TGTGTAGATGTGTACACGGAACGCACGTCTATGCCCGTGCAGGCAGTTCAGGCAAAGAAGACCTTGTCTTGAATGTCTCTGCGTGCTTCTTTCCCGCATGTGTTTTATTTTTATCTAAATGCTTAATTCTCCTGGAAATAATTTTTCTGTGTAATATAAAGAAGGGAGGATTTCTTTTTCTCCTGAAGAATATCCAGTTGCCCCAAGTGGAGAAGAAGCCCCATTCTCTCCCTACCTGCAGGGTTCTCTCCCTCACAGGCCCGACTTTCATCCACGCATGCATCTTCTAGAGTCCGTGTTCCGTTCTGTGGGCCAGGCTAAGCTTCTATTCACCCTGCGCTGTCTTAATTTCAATAATTTAAAAATAATCCTTGCTATTTTGGGGGGAAGTCTCTTACCCAATTCTTACATTTTAGATATGCCTCAGCAATGATTCATATTATAAGCAGCTTATTCACGTCTATGAAAATAATCTTGTTCAGTTTTTTTACATTGGAATTGTGTTTTAAAGAAAATTAATATTGCCAAGACTTTTATTATAGCAATGTGTTTTTCTTCGTTGACCTAGGTCTTCTTAAATGTCTTTCCATTTTATACCATTATAATGATTTCTAAAAAGTCGTGTACATCATTTGAAATCATTTTCTCTAGAAAACTTACACCTTTTCCCCCCTGAGAATCACATATTTTAACTGTTGACTTTTCAACATCGATCCTTTTCCCCCCGACAATCACATATTTTAACTGCTGACTTTTAAACATCGATCTTGTATTAGCCAACACTGATACACTTCTTATTGATATTCATAAATTAACCTGTAGATTATCTTTGCTTTTCTATTGAGACCATTGTGTCACTTGAGAATGACACTTCTGTGCCTTCTTTCCCAATCATTTTTATGCTTTTTACTTTGCCCTGACAAAATACTCCAATATAGTGCTGTTTACACATAATGATTGTAATTTTTTATTATTTGTTTAAGGTTTTTGTCATAGGGCATGTGCACTCTCCATTGAGGAGAGAGACAGTGAGAAAGCAGATCTCCCGGGGAGGGCCACTCACAATTCCTTCTCCTCCATTCTCCTCCTGGAATTTTGAGCACCCATGCACAAAGAACCTGCTATGATTTCCCAGCCGCCAGGTCCAGGACTCGAATCGCAGTCCGCCGTGTGGGAGTCCAGCACCCTAACGGCCACACGACCTACCTGCTGGCCCATTTTTTATTTTAAAGGAAATGCTATTATCTTACTGATTTTCAAGGTCTGCTTGTATCTCCTGTTCCCTAAAATGACTGAGGTACTTAGTCAAGATTAAAGGCTGGCCAAAGGCCGGCTAGGACGATCAGCCCCTGCCGGGTCACAGGGCACAGGTCACAGCTCCACCACTTGCTCAGCCCCGACCGCTCCCCGCTCCTGTCTACAGGTGCCACCGTGGAGTGTGGCCCGCGCCGCTCCCTCAGCTTCAGGTGGTCCCCTCTAACTTTCAGCCAAGCACAAACGATCACCCTGTAAGCTAATTAATGTAATTGAATGTATTAAAAACTGTAAAAAATAGAAAAGAGACAGGTATAAGGGGACGACGTTCGAGCGGGGGAGAGAGAGGAACAGAGGCAGGGATGAAGACAGAGCTGGAAACAGGGCCATGGATCCAGAGGGGGAACTGCCTAAGCAGCCCCTCTGATTCCGGAACTGGTAGTGACTTTGGAAGGACGACGAGATGAGACCGAGGCAGGAGGGAAGAAGGGGATGCTTGAAGCAGCAGGTACTGCTGGGTCATTTGTCTTTCCAATTCTTCTCATCATTTGTATTCTAAAATCTCCACTTAAAAAAATACACACTTCTGAGACCAAAGTATGTAGTGGTTACTTTGCTGGACTCCCATGTAGTCGTCCTCAGTTCAAGTCCCGGACCCGGCGGCTTAAACTCATGCGGGGCATGTGTGCGTGTGTGCCAAAATCCTGAGAGAACAGAGGAGAAGGTATTGTGGTGTGGCCATCCTCCCCAGGGGGTGGGGGTGATTTCTGCATTCTGTCTCTCTGTCTCTCTGTCTCTCTGTCTTGCACAGGCACCTGTAGCAAAAATCTCTCTTAAAAAAATGCATACTTCCTTTTCTGTCCATTTCACCTTCCATGGACCGACTGGCCCTGCTTGCTTTTGCTCAGGTGACTTGGAAAGACCCAGGCAAGCTCCATCTTAGAACTAGAAGAATTAACATCTGTCACCCCAATGAGAGAACGAGGGACCTCCCAGCACCCCTTCGGTTCCTAAGAAGAAATAGTCTTACATAAATCAAAGACTTTCACATTCAGCATTTTCAACAGCTAAATGTGTCCACCATGTAAATTTTCCAGGCAGCTAAAACTTAATTCAAATAAAACCATATATATATATATATATATAGAGAGAGAGAGAGAGAGAGAGAGAGAGAGAAAGAGAGAGTCTTGGCTTGATGGACTTCCTAAAATGTGCTGCAGACTTATTTTCCTTACTAAACAGGATGTTCTTGACAGAGGTTAATCTTTTCTTGCTGACTTGGGGCCATCAGAATGGCTTACATGCGGAGATGCCCTCCGGGAGCTCGCGGCTCCGAGCCGTGCGGCTGGCACTCGCTGGCCGAAGGCAGCTAGACAGTCCCAGTTAGCACGCCTTCCATCTCATCCCGTTTTGACACTTGTCACTTTTCAGCGTGCCAGCTTCGAACAGCCCTCCACTTTGCAGCTTCTAATTTGTTATCTGCTGTAACCTTGGAGGAACAGCTGGTTGCCAAGGGAAACGGGAATAAAGGTCATAGGATCAGTGCCCAGAAACCCCCGCTCCGGCCTGAGGAGGGGCTCTCCCTGTGCTCCCAGAACAGGGAGGGACGCGACACCGGATGGCTGCCTTCCTGGAGGCTCGGAGATCCGGTCACGGTGCTTAGCGCACTGCACCCTAAAACTCACAGGAGGAGGAGCCTGCTCGGAAGTGTCGGAAGTCTCTGAGTTAGGCTTGGAGGGGCCGGGGGCACCCTTCCCTGTGTGATGCGTCGGCAGTCTCAGTGCACCTTTGCCACGGGGCCGTCCTAGCCGGGCCGTGTCAGCTGTGCTGAGTGACCTGGGGCTGTGCTTACCCTCCGGGAGTCTAACAAAGGCCCAGTCACCGTCCAGCCCTGGCCAAAGGTGCTCGTCGAAGGGCCTAAGCAGTGCCGCACTGCAGTGGCGTCCTCGCGTGCTGGACTCGCAGGACAGGGCCCGGCTCGTATCCACGGGGCCCGTGTGCCCCCACGATCCGGGCCCACTGAGGTGGAGGTGGGAATTGCAGCATGGAGACTCCGTCAGGGCACCTCTCTCTGTCTCCCTCAGAAGCAATAAATCATCTTAAAAAATTGTTCCTTGAGGTCAACCAGTCTCTTAAAGGCATCTGTGGCTTACCGGATTTGAAGAAAAGAACTGATCGTTTCCACAGTTATTTGTTCTTGCTCCCAGGCAGCCGGAAAGCTTCAGAGTAAAGTTCTTACAAAGTTGGGGACGGTGGGTCAACGGGACCATTCTTTGAAATTAACCTACTTTTTATAAATTCCCATATGCTGTAAATAACCTTTTAATTATTATTTTTTGAGAGGTTTTTGCTATAGAGCACGTGCACTCACCAGAAAACCAGAGAGACAGAAAGTGAGAAATCACCCCCCAGGAGGGATGGCCACGCCGCAATCCCTTCTCCTCCATTCTCCCCTCAGGATCTTGGGCACACACGCACACGCGCCCGGCATGAGTTTAAGCCACTGGGTCCAGGACTCGAACAGCAGCTGACTATATGGGAGTCCAGTGACACAGCCGTTACGCCAACTGCTGGTCCCACATTTTAGTGTTCATGCAGGCAACTTTTTAAATTAATTCTGAAACTCAAACTATGACCGTCCGAAAGACTCATAAAACAAGGCCAAAGCAAGGAGCAGAGCTTGGTCTCTAGGTTGTCCTTTTCTCCCTCGTTTTCACTCTCCCGACTTCTTTCCGAAAGTCTTTCTCTCTTCTACTCGTGGGCAAAGCACAATGACAGAACCCAGTTATCAAGACCTGGGTGTCCGAGCATAAAAAAACCGGAAACCTGATTAATCAGGCGGCTCCTAGCCCCGTCCGAACATCTGGGGAAGCCGGCTGCAACCTCTCAGGGCGGCCCGGTGCGAGCTGACGGAACCGGCCCACCTGAGGCATAACTGGACCTTGAACAGAAGCAGGGCCGAGCAGAGCCCAATGCCACGGGGCACTTTTCTAGCAGGAGGAAGTGCGCTGAGCGGGTGGTGGGGACCAGGTGGGTGTAGCAGAGTCCTCTTCGGTGGCCGCTATTTCCAACTCTCGCTGAGTGGGAGGCCAGTTCTAAGGAGCCTTTCATGCCAGGCTGGTGCGGTTCGGCCGAGATGCTGCCGAGGAGCACCGTCCCTGGCAGCGCGGAGCAGTACGGTCCCGGATTCCTGCTCGACTCAGGAGTGGAGGCAGTTAAATCTCTAAGGCTCACACACTGTGCATCTTAAATTACGACTTCATGTCTCTTGATTCTCGATCGAGCTTGTGGGCATGCTGGTGAGTGGGAAAGCCACCTCCACAGGGCCCGGACACACCGCCTCCTCCATGCAGCCTCCAGCTCACTGAATCTTTGGCCTCGCCCAGTGCCCAGCGTCTTTCAGGCCGCCTGGGCAGGAGATTCCATCTGAGGGCGCCGTGTGGGATCCGGCTTCTCTGGAGCGGTGCGTACTGCTGTCCCGTGAGCGGGCCACTTTTCCATGTCACCGACGTGGACAGCCGGGATTACCTGGGTGCTGGCCACGTTGCACCTGCACCTTCAGACCCAGGTTGCATCCTCCTCCACTGTCCCCTCTGACTGGGGAGGCATCTCGCTGACGGGCTAATTCCAGGTGGGAGGAGAGTGACCCAGGTACATTTCCCTCAGCCCCGTCTGTTCCGGCTCACCACAACGTGGCTTCTTCCTCGTGCTGGAAGCCCTTTCTCGGCAGCTCCTCTCCCGGGGGCTGGTGACCGAGCACCCTTCTGCCTCTGCAGGCCTTGCGGTGCGAGCGGTCAGCTAGTGCCGCTCCCGGGAGCCCGCCTCAGGAGACTGACCACGCTCCACCCGTTTCTGTATCCCACTTCCCGTGGTTGTAAAGTCTCCATTAAAGTCCCTCCACGACGCCCTCTGAGAACACCGTTTACCCTGCCGAGACATCTGGCCGAGGTGGGGCAACAAAGGGAGGGAAAGCTGGACCCGCACCTCGCGGAGCTCGCTCTGGACAGACGGGGGGCGTGCAGCTTAGGGCTCCCCTTCCACGGAAATTAGGACGAAAGACCCAACGTGGGAGGGACTGGGGTCGGAACACCTGAACCCAAGTCAAACTTTCACTTCTTGTCACTGAGCAAGCCACCTAAGGTCACCGAGATGCAGTTCCCTGTAAACTCGGTTGGTCGAAGGAACTAAAGAGCTAGTAGGGGGACGCTGGCAGCTGGGAGGCAGTGGGCAAACGCCGGCCCGGCATCGCCGTTCCTCGCCGATGGCCCTCCCCATTCCGTCATTCTCGTCTGCATTCGTGAGAGTGCATGTGGATGTGACAAAGGAAGCGAGAGCTCCCCAGCAGGGCTCCTCATGCTCCATGCCCTCCTCCAGCCCATGGGGTCCTGAGCACACTGCCACCTAGAGTGCGCTCAGGCTGACCCAGGAGCTGGCCCACGGCTGGCCCTGTGGCTCCCAGGGCCACCGTCGGGGGAGTTCCGGACTGTGCCGCCAGGTGGGCCCCTCTGCTCTGCCTCTAGCACCTCCTGAGCTGTGTTCTGAAGAGCACTGCTTTCATAGATACTTTCTCTTTCCTTTTTTTTTTAGAGGCTTTTAGACAGAGACAGTGAGAGGGAAAGTAAGAAATCACCCCCTGCGGGGGATGGCCATACTGAAAGCCCTTCCCCTCCATTCTCGTCTTGGGATCCTGGGCACACACACAGGAACCCGGCGTGAGTTCAAGATACCAGGTCCAGGACTCGAACCACATTGGCCATGTGGGAGCCCAGTGACATAACCCCTAAACCATCTGCTGGCCCCTTGATAGATACTTTTAAAAAGGGAGAGACTTAAATACTAATAATTTTGAGAAATAGTGCATAGTCTGTCTTTGAGATTTATAATACCCCTCAGTATTCTAAAGGCTCTGAAGATTATAGCATTATAAAAGCTCATTTAGTTGGTTCACTTTAGCAGTTCCCAGACTGACCTACCCAGAAACCCTCATGGCCTGCAGCTTTCATGTCATTTGATGGAACTCCTGGTCCCTAAACCACACCTGTTCAACTGCCATCACCAGAGACTTCTTCATTCACCCAGATCCGAGGGGCCTTTACCCAGCTAAGCCACACCGGCGTGTGGGCATCGGAGCCCAAGGGGTCAGCCAGCCCAGGGCATCGCAGTCTTTTTTGTTTTGTTTTCCCTCACAAAGCTTGTTTTTAAAAAAATCACAAAGATGTCACAGCTGCATGGACTTGTTTTACCCAGATTTTGGTGACCCAACTCCCTAACAATTCAGAAGGAAGGGAAGGCCCTGTATGACGGATCGAGCAGCGTGACTTAACAGGAATGCGGCTGGAAGAGTGGACAAGGGAGGCCACGTGTAGTGCGACAGCGCAGCCGGGGTCTCGGGGTGCTGGCCAGGACGCAGCCCTCACCCCCTTTCTACGTTCCGAGAAGGAAAAGCTACTGGGTGGGTAGAGAGTAATGCAGGTTAACTCTGAGCCGCCCTCCCTGTGAGAACAGGGTCTCCGCGTGCCCAGGACTTGGTGGTAACACACAGCTTGCTGTGCGCCTCAGCCCGTCCCCAGGACAAGCGGCTGAAGCAGCGGCCTTCCCGCAGCCATTCTGGGGTGAGGACACGCTCGGAGGCCCCCTGGCCATTACCGAGGAGTTGAAACTACTTCCTTCGGAGTATGCTGCACCGAGCGGGGAGTAGCGGCTGCCGACGAAGTCTGCCTGGCGTCGCCAACGCTCACTCCAAGTGAGGGCCACTGTCCTACTGTCCTCGCTGTCCTCAGTGGCTTCTCGGCACTGTGGTCAAAAAAAAAAAAAAAAAAAAAAAAAAAAAAAAAAAAAAAAAAGAAAAGAGAAGTAAGCTTGGAGACAAAAATGGAGTGAAACAGGGAACATAGTTAAGCTTGAAAGGCCAGTGTCAGCATCCCTTATTTTATTTATTGACATAAAATCTACCCTCTTAACAGATTTTGAAGTACACAATGTGTCTGTACTATGTGTACAATTTTTTTAAGTAAAAAATTGTATTTACTTAGACGCACTCAGAATGAGAACCTCAACAAACCAGCTGCAACTGTTTTTCTTTTGTTTGCTTGCTTGCTTGCTTGTTTTTTGCAATCACAGAGTGCTATTCGGTTCACAGAACAATTATTTCATAAAAGCTGCATCGAAAACAACCGAGGATGAAAATGCGACCGCCCGTGTGAGGTGGGCCTGTGCTGCGCACCAATGTCGCCAGCTCTCGGTGTCCACGCTGACTTCCAAGGCCCAGGCTGCACTGGCCGTGGCAGTGTCTACGGAAACTACCAGCAGGACGGGGCTAGCTAACGTGCACCCAGACGGCGTGAAGTCTGCCCCAAACAGAACAAAACAAAACACACGTGCAGTTTAGAAACAAATGCTACTCAGCCTTACGTTTCCATTTTTGTCTGTAAAAGCAATAAGTTGTGCACAGGGGGGTTAAACACATTATAGACAACAACAAAAAATTGCACTTGGAGCCACTTATTCACCACCTCCCTCACCTTCCTGCTCTTCATCTTCCTCCGCCTCCTTCCTCTCCTTGCTCTTTTCGGCTGTGACAGCTCCCTTCTCCGCTGCATCAGCCTTTCGTGCGGCTCGGCATCGGCGATGTCCTTCCCGTACCAGTCCTTCGGCTCCACTGCCTTCTTTCCAAAGGCTGCTTCACCCGCAGCAGGAGTGCACACCTTCCCGGTCTCTCCGCCACGTCACCAATGGACAGGTGACATGCTCTCAGTTGATTTGGGGGCGATACTTGGAACAGAATGAGAAGGCTGAAGGGGCTCGTGGGTGTAGTGGGATCCTTGAACTCCCTTTTGGCTTCTCCTTTAGGAGGGATAAGGTTTCCATTTCTCCTTCATAGCAGGCCTTGCCCATCTTCGAACAGCTGTCTCCGAACTTCCCTCTCTCTAGCAGACGTGGTCTTCCGCCTCTCTGAGCACCTCTCAGGAAACTCTGCGATGGCCGGAACATCTGGGTGCTGTTCCTGTGCCCCTCCGGCATGTTTCCACAAAGGATTTATGGGTAGCATTTAGCCTCGTGGCTCTCACGGCCTCCTCTGTCCACGCTTACTTGTCTCTCCTCGGCGAGGCACACAGTTGCCCAGGGCCTGTCCTGTGCCCCTTGGCCCAGATGCTGTCTCTGAGGAGCTCAGTGCTCTCCAGCGCCTATGAGCGTGGGGGCCAGATGCAGCCTGTCCCTCTCCGCACTCTGTAACCTGTTTACCAGTAGACCCCTAAACTTACACGCCCAGCACCTGTTAGCACTAACTGTAATAATAGGGCCACTTTATAAATCTCCTCTTATTTGCACTGGGAACTTTTAGTGACTGTTGTCAAATGGTTCCCCATTGGTCAGAAAATGAACTAAATTTGTGAGCTTCCTCAATAACGTTCTTGGGAGCAATGTCACAGCAAACCAGATTTGTGTTCAGGTTCAAATGACATAAGATATGCACGCCCTTCCCACATGCCTGCATGAACAGGAAGGGCTATTTATGGGATTGTTCGAATGAGGATTCTGTAGAGAATGTCTTTAAGCTTGTCATCAGTATTTTTGGTTGGTTTCTTCTCAGATTCTTGCCAGCACATCCCTGAGAAACAGCTTAAGAGTATGAATTTTCTGCCTCCAGCAGATGGCCTAATGGTTACATCACTTGACTTCCACATGGCCAGCTGTGGTTCTAATCCCAGACCCGGAGGCTTGAAACTCATGCTGGGCACTTGTGTGCATGCCTAAAATCCTGAGAGGAGAACGACTGCACTGTGGCCATTCCCCCAGCGGGTGACTTCTCACTTTCTGTCTCTCTCTCTCTCTCTCTCTCTGTCTCTCCAGTGAGTGCAGGCATCCTATAGCAAAAATCTCTAAAAAAGAGTATGAATTTTTCAAAAGAAAGGATTGAGATAATGACACATTATTTAACCTTGTTCTTGCTGTATTTTGACATTAATTTTTCAAAGCCCAGACATAGTCCAGAATGAGTCTGGGTTTTCCAAGATCGCTGTGACTGCTCGTCTATGGAAATAACCCTTTAAAGGAAAAACCTGGCCATAGTCTTCAGCCTGAAGTTCTGTTTGTTAGAAAATGTAATGAGGCCACCTAGGGCAAGAGGGAGAGGACGGGACAGCTCCTCGAATCTGCAGGCTTCTACCTTGCTACGCTTCCAACAGGGGAAGTGCGAAGCGGCGGGCGAGTCGCTGATTTGGCTGTTCATTACGGGAAGTGACAAGTTGGGTTTATCACTAGGTAGACAGAAAGGAGCTTATGAATTCAAAAGAAAGTAAAATATCTGCTTGTCCTGGAATGTCAGTACAACACTAAGTGAAAGCTTGGTCCCTAGCAGGTCTGGCGGGGAAGATTAGATTAGCTTCTTATTTATTTCAATTGGGAAAATAACATCTTGAACATGAACATGGAGGTTGGAGACCTGAGCATAATTTTACACAAGGGACGAATGGTCCTTATCTCGAATGGTGACTCACTTCCTCGTGACCACGTGGTTTCCCTTTAGAACATCACCCCCCAGCTATCCCCGTTCACTTTCTGACTTGTGCGTGTTAGGTGTGTGGTTGAAGCCTGTACAGAAAGCAGAGTTGTCTCTCCGCACACCTAAAGGCTGCTGGACGGGAATAAGCGGGCCTTCTGCTCACAGGGCCAGCGTGAGGAGTAAGCTGGCGATAAAGGCTTCCGCTGAAGCAGTGCTCATTGTTCAGTCGTAGTGATCAAGATTAAGTTATTCTCACTACGTGATTACGTGCCTGTCTTCATGTAGTAGAGGCAATAAAGACTTCACTGCGTTCGACCAACGAAACTGGAACATTGCCGAGTGGAAAAGGGGTTGAACAGCTCCCACCGCTCCCTCGGGTCTAGCAGCACCTGTCCGTGTGAACACGCTTCTGTGTCTACACACACGCGTTCCGAACTCTGCCCTGACATTTCTTGTCTTATTAAAGATCTATAATTCCATACCTCAATCAACCGGAAAGAAGCCCCGCGTTTCCTCCTAAGCTAGAAAATGCTGGCCAGTATGCGAGTCTCTGCGTATGCGTGGACTTTCTCCTGCAGCGGCTCAACACCACGTGGCAGTATTTCCCATCGCGTCTGAAGGTTTGTCCCTGTGGGGCTCAGGTGGCCGAATCTCCGCCCTCCACGCGCTCTGAGTAGGGGAAGGCATGCTGGCTTAACTCAGTAGATATAGTTGGAGAAATAACTTAGGCACGCTTGGCTCTGCTCCTCACTGTTTCTTTTTGGGGACCAGCTGCCTAAAAGAAATCCAGCTTTGGGACCAGCAGTTAGCGTAATGGCTATGTCGCTGGACTCCCACGTAGTCGACCGCGGTTCGAGTCCCGGACCCGGCGGCTTAAACTCACCCCGGGCGCGTGTGCGTGCGTGCCCAAGATCCCGACAGGAGAATGGAGGAGAAGGGATTGCGGCGTGGCCATCCCCCCTGGGGGGTGATTTCTCGCTTTCTATCTCTCTGTCTCTCTCTGTCTGTCTGGCGAGTGCACGCGCCCTATAGCAAAAAAAAAAAAAAAAAAAAAAAAACCTCTCCAAAAAAAAAAAAAAAAGAAAAAAAAAAAGAAATCCAGCTTTTTCCCGTAGAGTCGTACTCTGTGTGGGGGCAAGATGCCTTCCTGGTCCAGCGAGCTCTAAGCGGTCTGTTCATTTCCAGTGTTCAGTCAGTAGGGGGCAGTAGGGGTGAGCCCTTCAACTCCCACTGTATGATGCACATTTCCCCCTGATGTTCCATGGATGGTCTTGGGGATGCCAAAATAATAATCCTCTCAGGATTTGGGTGGCTACGAAATACTGCAGCTGTCAGAACGGCAGACTATCCATCACTGGCCACTAGAAGCCTCACTTGCTTATCCTGGTTTTCATTAAAAAATATTATTTTTAAAGCTCATTCATTTATTTCTTTCCTAAGCAAGAGAGACAGAGAAGGAGTGAGAACAAGAAAGAGAGTGGGGCCTTTTTAAAGAGAATTATTTATTTAATTGTGTTTATTACTGTTGTCATTATTTAATTTGTTGTAAGGCACAAGCGCTCGCCAGAGTGAGACAGAGAAGAGAAAGTGAGACAGTAAGACACCAGGTCTGAGGCTTGAACCACGGTGGGCCGTGTGGGAGTCCAGCACCCTAACCACCACACCACCTGCTGGCCCCTCTAACAGGGTCTTGATGCTACGACCCACCCCCAGCCTCAGCCAGCTTTGGCCCTTGGGCGCATGTACCAGGTGTTCTCAGGGAGGTCTCTGAATGCGAACCTGGAGCCTTCCCATAGGGCTCAGCCTCGCAGAGTGTCACGTTTTGCAGCTGTGTCTCCGTACAGCTCCCAAATACTGCTTTTGTGTGTGTCCGGAAGACAATACGTTTTGGGAACATGAAGGCAATGTTCGGACCTCTCATTTGTGCAGCCAGGAGCAGAGAAGACGGCAGCTCTTTCCTGAGTCGCCCTTCGTGGCCGCTTTGGTCCCTAAGGGCACTCTGTCCAGTCTGTCTTCCTCCCTGGGACTGATCCTTCACTTTCCCTGCGTCCAGGTGCCAGCCTCTGGAAGCCACTTTGGGAGCGCTGACGTTCGGCACCTTCCAGCCTTCTCCCCTTCTTACGCCATTTTCCCTTTCTTTGCAACAACTGGCAGTGTCTGTATGTGATTTCTGATTTCTTCACCCCTTGCCTGTACATAATAATTGGTAATAATTGATATTTTGGTGAATTGAATGGACTGTGGATTCAGATAAATTCTCAAACATTTCTTTTGACCTTGAAAAAAACTATAAACCTTCAAAACATTCCGTTTTCTCATCAGTCTATAGAGATATTAATGCTGCCTCCCTTTGTAGGTTGCAAAGATTAACTGAGATTAAGTAGTACATAAGATAGTGTGCATTTAATAGATATTAGCTATTAATATTAAGAACAAAAGTGTGCAAGAAATTAGATATTTACAGGTCCCAGAAACATCCTATGACATTTACTACTTTGCTCTTTTTAAAAGCTTTTGTTTTCTTGCTACATAGTAGATGGTTAGAAGTCCTAAATAGAATTTAAAATGAAAACATCGTCATTTTTCTGTGTCCCCTTTCATACAAAATATTTTAAAATTGAAAGAAAAATTTCAAGGACAGGCAATAAAATTGCCACTCAGCAGTCTGAAGTCATTAAGGGGGAGAGCTTTCCACCCTCTGATTGTTTCTGAGAGTATCACTCCCTTAGAGAAGACCTGATTCGTGTTGCTCATCCTGTTCACAAATCATAGAGTGTCACTGGATATACCATGTATGAGAAAAGGAATTTGCTAACACACTTTAGGAATTTCTATCAGAACAGTCGCAGAAGGGTCCAGACAGTGGCACAAGTAGAACATGATGCTCGGCTGGGCAACTTCACGGCGAAGGTTCCTGGTTCAAGTCTGGAGAATCCCCTTAGTACACTGGCATGGTCCAGGGCTGGGTGAAGCTGGGGATGGATTGCATCAAGACTATTTTGGGGGTTCTCTCTCTCTCTCTCTTTCTCTCAAAAGATAAACAAACTTATAAAAATAAATATTCATAAAAATTTACAAGGAGGGACCAGCAGTTAGCGTAATGGCTATGTTGCTGGACTCCCACGTAGCCGACCACGGATTGAGCCCTGGACCCGGTGGCTTAAAACTCACACCGGGCGCGTGTGCGTGCGTGCCCAAGATCCCAAGAGGAGAATGGAGGAGAAGGGATTGCAGCGTGGCCATCCCCCCTGGGGGGTGATTTCTCCCTTTCTATTCTCTGTCTCTCTGTCTTTCTGGCGAGTGCACGCGCCCTATAGCAAAAACCTCTCAAAAAGAAAAAATTAGAAGGGGAGACTTCTTTTCTATGAAAATGAGCTTACACGGAATTGTCATTCCCTAAGGATGCCAGGGAAGGGGACATTATTTGAAGAAAAATTTCTATACTTACATCGCTTTTAACTGTTCAAAAACTTTCATATTTACAGATCTTATTTTGAGCTCATAGCAAACATATGTGGTATTTGACCGGATATAATCTCCACATGAAAAATAAAGAAATAGAGATGAGGAGAGCAGAGATATCTTTTCAAAGAGACACCACAGCTTAAAAGCTGAGGACCCATCCTTCTCTCAGGGATGTTGGTGCTTTCATTCAATGTTTTCTTCCCGAAGAGTTACATTTTATCATTTTACTGTTATTTGAGCTTTAGTCTCTCCCTTTCTCTTTTACCTTAAGAGAGCATCTTATTTTGTAGATAATGACATAAGATTTAGCTTCTCAGTGCTGAAGCCATGTTGACTATCTTGAAAATGACGATAGCAAGTCAAACAAAGTGGCCACTTCTTGAATGCCATATAATGTAACTCCCACAGTGATTCCGCAAGACAGGCATTTTAATTCCCATTTTATATATTAAGAACTCACAGAAATATAAATCCAGGTCTTTGTAACCTCAAAACCCATGTTACTTTTAACCTCCTATATTATCTCCCACAATGAATCTCTGGAGTAGCTATCAAGAGTGACCCAGAGCCCGAGCAGCGAAGCGTATTGAATTGATCTATAAATATCCCTGGCTCACCCTCAAGGAGATGTGAAATCAAAAGGAAGTATGGAGACGGGGACGCCTGATAAATGCTGTCGAATCTGGAAAATGTTTCGGCTTTTCCAAGAGGTGCAGTCAGCACAGAGTCGCTGGAGCTGGGAATCCTGATCTTCAATTGCTCCCAAGATTCCAGCGGAGGTCTCTGCTGAGTCCAGGAATATTTGCAGAGTTTTCAGGGGCTCACAAACCACTGCACCACCAATCCCATCAACCCCAACCGTGACCCTTACGGAGCATGCGGAGGTGCAGGTACTCAGATTGTGGCTAGCGCGGAAAAGATGCAGAAGGCCACGAGGAGTGAGTTGGCGAGAGCACGGGGCACAGCCCAGCCCGGCGCCTGGCTGTCCCCCTCCAGGGACGTGCATATCACGTGAAGGGCCTCGGGAGTCAGGGCACAGAGGTCTGGAGACTACAGCCTGAGAAGCTACCAGATGAGTAATGTTTCCGGCAGGACTCAAGTTCTCAGAACGTTAACATACACAAAACCGATTATTGGTGTTATGAACATACTTTTGGTAAAGGATCAGGTCTATTTCAGGAAAGGGGGAGCATTGCACCTTGAAATCGGCCAGTCTTGGTACACTTGCTACCTCAGCAGAAAAGACGCCTTTGTGGCATACTGATTATAGAGATGAAAAGAATAAATGCTTAGAACACGGTTTAGTACGTGTACCATTATTTTAGTCCACAACTGGTCCTTAACTGTGCTCGGCAATAGGAGGCGGTGAGCGAACTACTCAGAGACTTTGCCCTAAGTGGCTTTGCCAGCCTACGGAAGAGACGAGGCTGACACCAATGAAGCCATCAGTTACACTGTTGCTGATGCAGAGTGAGAATCTCGCTCTCAGGAAACCACAGCCCAAGTTGGACAAATAGCGTGCTGTGTGAGACGGCGGAGATGTTCCCGAGTGGCCTTCCAGGACGGGGACCTGGCAGGCCCGCTTCGTCGTGCGTCAGCAGAGCCTTTCCGGATTAAGCAAACGTTCCGCAGAAGGGCGACGGAGTAGGGTCCAATGCTGTTAACCCTGCCCTTCATGATCATGCCGTATCTGATGGTCTGTGGGTTCTCCCGTCCTTCCCAACCCTTTGATGGAAGATCACGAACGGCCGTAATAGAGAGTGAGGACACCCTAGACCTAAAACTCTCGTGGTGACACCGTCCACAGCACAGCACTTGAGAACGAGGCCCCGCCTGTCCTCCTGCCAGCCCTCTCACGACGGGGTCTTCCTTTCTCTTCTTTAGGCCTCGATGCTTTACATTCCTAAGGATGAGCCTGGCATGTTTTACGGTCCATGGTCCAGTTAGCAGAGAAGGAGCAGCCCTGCTAGCAGTGACACGAGGTTCTGGTGTGAGCCCACGAGGGAGCTCTCCCGCAGCCACGGTCTGGCTGTCTGTGACCTCAGCAGCGGACCAGGGAGCTCTGCCCAGGTCCCCACGCACACCTGGGACAGACGGAAAGGAGTCGTGTACGATGCTTCTATGTGCAGGTTCACTAAGTGCCTGCCACCACCCGGACCTTCGACTAGCCGTTTACTGCATTTTACTTGTTTGTTTTAAAACTGGCCAGCAGTTTCACTTGATGATAAAGTTCCCTGTAGAAAAGGTGTGTTTTCACACTGAACTAAGAGGCACTCGTATGCACAGCTTCTCACACATCCTATCCTGAGCCTTGGGAGATGCTGCTTCCTGTGTACAAATTGCCGGGGGCTGAAGATGCGGAGATCATGGTCCTCTTTTCGGGGTCCATCAGAATTCAGAATGATCTTACTTTGTCGCGGTTTTTAGGAAGTATTGCTCATGCCAACTTATTTGATAAGGACCAAAAGAGATGCAAGGAAAGATAGGAATATTTTCCTACTCTTAGGGGCTGTGTGTTTAAATGAGATATTTATTATGCACACCCGGTTTGTAGTTTGTAGGTATGAGCTGGTCTAGTGGTTCTTGGGCAAGGATAGTATTCTCCCACTCAGATAGCTTTTTATTTTTAGTTTTTGGTTGTTCATTTGTAATTAGAGTGATATTATAATCTGGTTGTGGTAGGTGGTATGTGTTTTAGGTATTTAGGGTTTAAGGAGTAAAGATCTTAGTTGTCTTGAAATGCTCTTTAAAAGGAAAAATCGTCCAGTCCAAAACGTCAAACGCAGCCCTCCCATCACAACTGAGAAGCACTGGGTAGCCTATCCACACTGCCCCAGGCTTTTCGCCTTGGTATGTCCCCACAGGCGGTTCTCCAGGATAGTGAAGCAGAGCTCCTGCCTTGGGGGTTGCAGCAGTCAGCCTAGGTTACATTATGCTGTGAAACAAACATCCCACAGTCACTGAGGCTTGCTTCTCACCCTTGCCACCTTCTAGGGTCACCGAGGGCCTTCCTCCCTGCCCTGTCAGCCCATCTCTGGGACACTACCAGCTATGAATCAGAGGGGACCTGGCAATATGATGACGGCTTGTTAACTTCTGCCGAAAATGGAGCACATCACCCTTGTTCACATTTCACTGATTAAAACAGATCATGAGACCAAGCCCAACATCAGTGGAGCACCAATGTATAAATCCTCTTTCGGGGGAACTACACACATGTTGAACAATTTTTTTAAAAAAAATCTACTTTAGAAGAAATGAAATAGAGAAAGGAGATTCTAGCATGACAATGCCTCTTAAAATGGGCTGTAGAAAGTAAATCTAGCACAGTAAGTATTAACCGAAAGCGAGTTCATCCTCAGACTTTCGCACCTCCGAGCTTCAGAAGAAGTGGAAGCCCAGTGGGAAAGCCCCGCACCAGCTGAGCCCTGTTTCCAGGGGAGGATCAAGATGACCAGCTAGGGGTGACCATGGCTGTTTGCTCCAGAAAAAAGAATCAGTACAGTAAATACTAGCTGCAGTTGGAGTGAGGGCCTAGGGGAAGACCCCAGGGTTCTTCAGGGAAGAGATGGAAGGTTTCTGAAACACAGATGACGGCATGGAGGAACGTGAAGCACCCAGCCAGCACATCGCTAGGAGTCGACAGGGGTTCCTGATTGTGGGTGGGTGGGGAAGGGTAAGTGGGGAATCCCCCACACCTCCCTAACCTTGGCTGCAGGAGCACCCCAGTCCTTACAGCCCCTGGGCCCAGTGCAGGGAGCTGCCCAGGTAGGTGCATTGCTCCAGGAAAGAGCTCTCCCCACTCCTCCTCCCACTCCCTGGGGACCAAGCTCCAGGGGCAGAGAACAGAGCACAGCTTTGATGCGTTCTGCCCTGGGCGGAAATAGCCTCTGCAGCTACGTTTTCCTGGCTCCATTCCCATCTCAACATGCACACGAGAAAGGCTTTGATGCTGGCAACCAGAAGAGCCCAGTGCCCCAGCAGTAACCCTGGACCCAGGTCCACACAGCACGTGGGAGGATGCAGCGCGTGGGGAACACGTGAGCCCTTCAGGGGTTAATGACATCGGGCCCTTTCCCCCTACCACCTCCCCACAGTTTGCTAAGTCCCTGGGCACCGCGTGAGCTTCACCTGGGGCTTAAGCAAGCTCGTACTGTTTATTCAGACATCATGCCCCATTTGAGGCCCAAGGACTCTGTCACTGCACCAATGACCCCGCCCTCTTACCAGGTGGGGCCTCAGTCATGAGCCTCATCCAGGACCTACAGACACTATTCTCACACATGCCTGACACTGCCGCAGCAAAACTTCCTCCTAGGCTGGCAGGACCCCATGTTCCATGCACCTCCCACAGAAGAACTCAGATTATCCACTCACTGAGGAGCCTCTGCCCCAGCAAAACCACGTGGCTGCCTCGTGTGACTTATCGTCCAAGCCTCTGGCAGACACCACTGACACTGACTACAAAGAAGGAATAAGGAGACCACAGAACTGTGCTTGTGCAGACCCAAAGCAAAAGTGTCTCATTCAACCAGCACCACCGGACACATCACAGAAAAAGTCCTTCCCTTCAACAACTTCTCTATAAAATTGAAAGAAGCAACTGTTCTAACAAATACTCAAATATCTGTGTGGGAACACAAGACACATGAAACAAACATTCAAAGCAAAGGGCATGTAATTCCTCTGAAGGAATACAGTAATTCTTTAGTAGCAGACCCCAAGAAAAATAAAATTTATAAAATGCATGAAAAGGAATTCAAAATAATGATCTTAAGAAAACTGAACAAGGTGCAAGAGAATACAAACAAATAATTTAATAAAATGAGAAAAAGAAACAACTCATAATACAAAAGAGAAAATTCAACAAAGAGAAAGGTTTTATTAAAAAAGAATCAAGCAGCAATCTTGGAACTAAAGAATTTAATAAAAAAAATAAAAATATACTAGAAAGATTTAACAACAGACTAGATTAAGTGGAAGAAAAAAATCTGTACTTGAATATTGGTCTTTTAAAATAACACAGTTGGACAAAAGAAAAAACATGAAAAAGCCTATAAGACCTATGGAATATCATTAAGTGAACAAGTATTTGCATTATGAATATTCCAAAAGGAGAAGAAACAGAAAATGGCTTAGGAACAAAACCTATCTACTGAAATAACAGCTAAAAAAATCCCTAGGTCTTAGGCAAGATAGGGACATCCAGATTCAGGAAGCTCAAAGGTCCTGAAAAGACCTCTGCATCACAACAGCAGCAACAAAAAGCCTCTTTGAGGCACAATATACTCAAGCCATCAAAAGCTGAAGACAGAGAGAGAATCCTAAAAATAGCAAGAGAGAAGTGTCAAGTCGCATATCAGGGAATCTCCATTAGACTAACAGCAGGAGAGACCGGAATCATATACCCAAAGACAGCCCAGCCTCGGCCGTGCGGGCCCCAGGTGCAGCACTGTGTGGGACTGGGGGCTGCATTGGAAGGCACTGGGTTCACATCCTGGCCTACCTGGGCATGCTGGGTGCACCTGTCAGCATACCCGTGAGACCAGATGGTTGTGGGACTAGGGGAGAATTAAGGTGTGATGATCTTATCAAGAAAAGCCATGTGGATACGTGCATGTGTGTATCTCATGTAAGGAAATACATATATTCGGCACCCTGGAAGAAAAGATTACCAAGAATACTATCTAATTTGCCAGCAAAGCTATCTTTCAGAAACGAGGGAGAAGTGAAGTCTTACCTAGACAAGCAAAAACTGAGGGAATTCGTCACTATTAGACAAGCTTTACAAGAAATATTTAATGAAGTTCTGATTATAAATGCAAAAGGCCACCAACCATCATGAAAAGTAAAAAAAAAAAAAAAAAAAAAAAAAAAAAAAAAAAAAAAATCACTAGTAGAGCAGAAACACAAGTGAGGAAAAAAAAGACCCGATCTTATCTTTACAGAACATCACTCAACTTCAAGAATAAACAAAAACAGAAACAAAGAAACAAAGGAAATACCAGACAATCAGGAAATAATTCACAATATGACAAGAATTCCACACCTATGAATTATAATCTTAAGTGATAATGGATTAAATTCTTCATTCAAAAGATACAGACTAACTGAGTGGATTAAAAAAACAAGATCCAAGCAATTCACCTGTCCCTGTTACACCTGCTTGCTCAATTGACCTTTTTGTCTCTTTTTGGCATTTTTTGATTTACGGTTGATTTTCTCTAAGGATAGCTACTCCTCACTTCTGTTTTTCATTTGCGTGGAATCTCATTTTACATCCCTTCACTTTTATGTGTCATATAATTTATGGTGGTTTTACTGTTTTACTAGTAGAACAACTTTTCTTCATACTTTTACTATTCCTTAATTGCATAGACTCAATATAATTTTTCATAGATGTTGTGAAACACGATTTTGGAATTTTTCCTTCTTGTGAAAGTTTGAGGTAGGAAATTTGAAATTCTAATTTTTATATTCTTAAAAGAAGAATTTGGAGGGGTTAGCAGGTGGCATGGTTGTTGGGGTGCTAGACTAGCACATGGTCCTTGACCTGGTGGCTTATGCCAGGCACATGTGTGTGCGTCCAAAATCCTGAGAGGAGAATGGAGGGAAGGGAATTGAAGTGTGGTCACTCCACTTTGGAGGTGATTTCTCACTTTCTGTCTCTCTGTATCTCTCTGGCAAGCACACCTGCCCTATAGCAAAAAGTGTCTCAAAAAAAGAATTTGGGGATAGAAATTTCTTTCAATGACTTATTTTAAATAAAATAATGAATAAGAGTTCAATGAAATTATTACTATTTCAGTGTTATGAATATTAGAATAATAAATACATCAATTTTAGATTAAAGTATGAGGAGACTTCAAAATATCACAAAAAATTAAGTTACAGCAAAAGTTTATTATGGTGCAAAGAATAGAAATCTATGGATAGTCTTATTTGAAAATAATACACATTTCCCACGAGCTTTTTGAAGACTCCTCATATAATCTAGTACCTATGACTTTGTTCTGAATTATCATTGAAATTTTGTAAGTGCTTTTTGGCTCAAGGAAGACACGTGCTCATCCTCTTTTGTTAATGTTTATGTATCTATTTCTTCCAGGAGAGAGACAGAAAGAGAGATGGACAGGAGAGGCAGTCCCAGCAGTCCTCATGCTGTAGTCCCCCATCCCGCCCTCAACCAACTCAGACGCAGCACACGTGCACGCCCAGCTGCCTGGGGATCTGAGACTTGAACCTGGGACCTTTCCACGTGAGTCCAGTCGCTGTTTGCCTATTTCTTCATATCGTGAAAGTTCTTCATTTTTATACCCATCTTGGCACTTCATCCTTCTTTATAGCCTTTCTTCTGTCCTTACTGGCTGTGTGCTCTCTGGTAAGTTTCGAACCTCTCTGTTTCAGATTTCCCATCTATTACCAAAGCAAAACATTTGAAGTTCTTTGAAAAAATTTTGGCATAAAGCAAAATCCTATATACCCTACGGAGGTGGTACGTTCTGGGGTTTGTGTGCTAGACATACGTTTTATTTACATAGATTTTCTCAGAGTAGATTTTTCTAATTTATTGTTGAGAAAACTGAGGCTTAAACTAGAGACTAACTTGCGTTAAGTGACAAAAGCTGATTTGAACGTGTCTCTCTGGCCCCGAAGCCTGCTTTGTCTCATGGATGCTCCAGATCATCGATCTTATTCTCAGAACTTAGAGGAACAGGAAGAACTTGAAGAAAGCATGGACCACACCGGTAACCAAGCACCTGAACAGGTGCAAACGGCCACCCCTCTTCTCTCAATCAGACCACTCTTGGACTTCACTTAACTTCTGTGAGTTGGTGTGTCTCATTTCTCAAAGGAAGCTGCAAACTTTCCGGGGGAGAAGACGATAAAGTATACGTTTTGGATTTACTTGCAGCGCTGAGTGAGATGTTAAGATAATAAATGTGGACATGTTTTTAGTGGCTCACACAGATTCAGAACTTCAAATACCACTGTGAAAGGGACAGGAAAGATATTACCTTTAATTTATTGATGAGAAAGTTTAAAAAGAAAGCATCATGGAATTTGTCTAAGATTATACATCTTGGTCACAGAAACTTGGGTCTCATATTATAAACCCTCAATAAATATGTGATAAATAGAGAAGTCCGTACTTGAGAGGAACTGCGAGTACAAAGCAGAAAGTGAAAACAGTAAGGAGAGCGGCTCAGTAAAGGCCCCAAACAGTCGCAGCTGTCGGTGAACTTTAGGACTGGAGTTTGATGCTACCTCAGCAGTGACAGGGAGCCGAAGCCGACATCTGCTTAGTACCCGCGAGGTCCCGCACCACACTGAACATTCACACGTGATCTTACCTAACCCTCACTACTTACTTCTGAAGGAGATGCAATTTGGGGAATTTTATTGAAGTAAAAACATATATAAATAAAAGCAAAAATCACAAGTGAATGTTTACAAATGGGATATGTCCACGTAAACAAAGTCCAAATTATTATTTTTTTAAAAAAAGGGATAAACCCAGAAGCCTCCCTATCCCCCACAAGGCCATTCCCTCCCGAGTGTCGCCATCGACCCGGCAGACACGCCAGCGCTGCAGGTTAGTGCTGCCCGTATGTGGACTCTGCACAAATGCAACCGTGTGGTCTGTACTCTACGGTGCTTAATTTTTAAAAATACACATTTTAACTTACGGAGCATTTTTAGTTTCATAACAAATGAATTGGAAGGTACAGATATTCCCCATGACTCCCCGCTGCTACACACACAGCACCAACACCGCCACCACCATGACATTTGAGTTGTTCATGGAGAACCAGACTACCATTAAGTTATTATTACTATTTTCCTTTGGGAAAAACAAAACAAAGCAAAACGAAGTTAGCCCTGTATCATCTCGCCTCCTCTTAACTCAGGACACAGATATGGGACACAGACGCTGTTCCAATGTTCCCCGGTGGTCCCAGGCCCTGAGTGTCCACTCGGTACCCAGAATGGCCGTGAAGAACAGAGCCCACCTCAGTCCTTGATCCACATGTTGACAATTCTGAAGACAATTTTATTTACTTTTCAATAAGCAATTTAAAACTAGCATGGTCTATCAAAGATCTTACCTAAATCATAAACTTGAAAGGCATTTGAGGTTTCTTTTCATCTACGAGTACACATTTAAGTCAATTTGGTGCCATTTGGAAACAACATAAATATATGACGTGCGTATGTGTGCAAACACGTACATACATACATACATATACATATGCATGCACACAAACAAAAGACCTTATTTGTTCTTATAGGTAATCTTAGAAAAACCACGGCTGAAATAAAGCTATTTTCAGAATAGTTCACTTTTAAAAAACCTCTTTATCCTTCTGCTTTCCCTTTTTTAGTTTTGAAACACGTTAGGAATCAAGTTCTAGATGTTATATTTTATCTTAGACTTGGAATGAAATTTATAAGCAACCTTGAATATTCTTCTTAGCAAGCTAGAGAAAAATTCTGCAGAATGGAGAAGGCTCTACCTTTTAATTCTGTAATTGCAGGTTTGGGATAATTCTTATAATAGCCATGCATTTTCCTTCTCAGGGAGCACATTTTTACCAAGATGGAAATTAAACAATTTCTCTTTTCTGGATTTAAGGTTGGTTGTTAAGTACATTAATTTTGCTTGAAACGTAATCTCTGATCAAATGTCACCTAATTCACTTTTTGGATACTCTCTTTTTAAAAATATGTCAAGAGTTATATCTCAAAGTATTGAGGAAAAAACAAGAAAGTAAGACAGTTCTCTTTAAGAAAGGCTTTTAGATAGAACGGCTTAAATGTGATCTACAAACCAGTAAGCTGTTTTATGGCTTTCAACCAGAAGGAAGAATTTGTCCCTGAAGAGGGTGTAAAAATGTAGTCCCTTTCAAGATGTAAAGTTTTTCTTCCAGAAATAGGCTAAGATAGCAGAAGCCCTCATGGTTAGCAAGGCAATGAGGTTGAGAAGATTAAGAAAATTTCCCTGAGAGCTGGCACGTTTGGACAAAGAAATATTTGGGGCTCGCTGGTCATCTCTTGGTTAGCCATTCACACAGAACTCCCACCTCTGCCCACACAGAACTCCCGCTCTGCCCCGCACCAGGTGATGAAAGCCAGAGAGTACATTTGCAGGTTGCTAGGCCAAGCTCCCAAGACACAAAAGCAAGATAAATGCAGGTTCTTACTGTGACTCTGCTTATGACACGCTTTCATTTGTAAGAGATGCTTCTATCATAGGGTGTGTGTGCTCGCCAGAGAGACAGAGAGAGACAGAGATCCCAGGGGGGTTGGCCTTGCCGCAATCGCTTCTCCTCCATTGTCCTCTCAGGATTGTGAGCATACACGCACACATAGTGTGAGTTTTAAGCCACCAGGTCTGGGACTTGAACTGCAGTCAACTACATGGGCGTCCAGCGACATAACTATCATGCCATCTGATGGTCCCGTGACACATTTTTAAAAAGACAATTATCTTTGAAACGAAAGTCCATCTCTGGAAACAACACAATAGGTACCTGAAACAAATTCCCAGGAGTAACAAACCTAAAGAACTATTTTTTACAAATGTTTTCTTCTGCCAATCCCAATTTGGAATGGAAAAGAAAGGAAAGGAACAGAAACAGTTTTATTCTTTCCTTTTTCTTTCAGGCCTTGTAGGTGGGGATTGGAGAGAGGCTGACTTTGGTAAGAAATCTTATCTCTTTTGGCTGGATTTGTCGATTTCTTCCAAGACACCACTCACAGGGCTCAGAGCCTCTATCTCTCCTGAAAAAAGAGCAACAAGAGAGAAAACCAGCAAAATTTATTTCAGTGTGTTCTGTGGCCACATTATGCAGGAGAGACCTCCACATAAAAATATCTCTCAAGGCAGTAACTTACGGTTATTTTTTTAATAGAATTATTCCAATGGAAGAATAGCATAATAACCTACACATTAGTTGCCAACTTTTGCTTCAGCCCAGAGTGCATTGGGACCAGGATGTATTACAATAAAATTTCATCTTACATTTCATAGGTTCATGGCTTTAAGCAGATCAGTTTTGGAGAGTGGACCTGAGGGGGCTACATTTTGGGGTGAATTAGACTTTACTGTAACAGAAACAGACAAAAAATATGAGCTCCTACACAAAAACAGCAGACAGGGAAAGTCTGACAACCCTATTCCTACTCTCCAAATGAAGGTCCCCAGAATTACACAAGTCCAAGCTGCTTTTCCTCTTGACAAGAAGCAAACACAAACAGCTTCCCCCTGTAAACAAGAGCAAGAATCAAGTGGAGAAGGGTTTGTCAGTGCACACCTTTGATGGCTCACCCTAATGAGCTGAAACTGAACGTAGACTGAGGTCTGGGGTTGCTCTCCCATTAAAAAAAAAGAAGAAAAAAACGAAAATCCTCTCCTCTCCACAGAGTGTGATACAGCTGTCCAGGAAGTGCCTATCAGTCCCAAGGCAACGCAGGCTTGGCAGCTGCTGGAACTCTCAGAGGAGCTGGCCCCTGTGGGCAGCCCACCGCGGGCGTCTCACCCCTGCTCGCTCACCGAGTCCTTGACGAACACGGTTATCACGGAACCTGATTCAGGTGCCCCTGCTAGCAGAACGGATTACTAAGGGAGCTGAGCTCAGGTATAGAATGGCCTTTGTTCAGGGCAGGGCAAGACAGCAGCAAATACGGGAGATGAAGTCTGAAACCCATGCTCCCGACGGTTCGGTCAGGCCAGTAGGGACAGGTCTGCTGGGTGTGTTGCTAGTGTGGGCGGGGAGTAAAGGTACTCTGTGACTGGCCCTCGGTCATGGGAAGGTGGGATTGCTGGTGGGCGTGTGCAGAAGGGCCTACATGCTCCCTCATACACTGCATGTTTCAAAACAGTGGCCTTGGCATGACAACCTGGGAGTGTTCTGGGCTTTTACGTCGCCACATTATTTTAGGTCACTGCCAGGATGTACTGTTCAGGTCTAATGAGACCGTTTTGGATTTTTCCAATCACTTTTGCACTTGGGTCTATAATCCAATCAGAGTGAATTTTGGTGAAGGCCGGAGAGTCCATACCCAGGTCCACCTTTTGTATGAGGATGTGCAGTGGCTTCAGGGCCATGTGTTCAAATACCTACCTTTGCTCCATTGTATTACCTTCCTCCTTTCTTCAAGGTCACGAGACTATACATATGTGGGGCTGTTTCTCAGCTTTCTATTGTGCTTAAGCAATTGTTCTGTTTTGAGGTTTTTGTTTGTTTGTTTGTTTGTTTTGTTTTCTTTTATTAATACCACTCTATTAAGTACTGTAGTTTCATAGTAAGTCTTAAAGTTGTAGAGAGATCAACATTACAGCTTCGTTTAACTCCATGTATATCATGTTAGCTATTCTTCATCTTTTCCCTCTTCACAGAAGCTGTAGAATCAGCTTGTTAATACTTGCAATATAAGCTGCTGGGATTCTGTTGGGTTCTTGGAAAAGTCATGATGTAATTTTCTGTGCAAAAATGTGTCATGACTTTTTGAACAACCCAATAATTGGGACTACATTGGATCTATACATCAAGATGGGAAGAACTGATATCTGAACAATACAGACTTTCCTGTCTATGAATTTAGAGTATCTCTCATTAATTAAGTTTTCCTTTGATTTCTTTTATAACAGTTTGATGGTTTTCATTATATAGATCTTGTTCATATATAAACATATAGCTTTGGAAAGGGATAATGTAAAACACAGGGCACTATGTTTTTAACTTCAAATATCTCTTATTCATTATTAGTTATATAAATAAGAAACTGACTTCTGTGTATTAACCATGTGTCTTGCAGTTTTGCCCTGTTTGTCATTTTTTCCAGGAGGTTGTTCTTGTCAATTATTTTAGATGTTCTATGTAGATTGCCATGTCCTCTATGAACAAAGACTTTCTTATTTCTTCCTGCTCTGTGCCATGTCAGTGAGTCCCAATCTGTATATCTTTTATTTCCTTTTCATATCTTATTAATTAGCTAGCACTTCTAGTAAGCTATTGGAAAGGAGTAATGAAGGGACCATTTTTGCCTGACTCTCAATCTTAGTGAGAAAGCTTTTAGTTTCTGATTATTGAGAACAATGTTATCTATAGTTTGGACTTTTTTGTTTTGTTTTGTAAATATTCTTTATCAAGAGAGATATTGCCTCTCTATTCTTAGTTTACTGAGCGTTGTCATCACAAATGGGTGACAGGTTTTGGGCATGTACACACATGTGCCTGGTGTGTTTTTAAGCCACTGGGTCTGGTCTTGAACCACACATGAGCCATGTGGAGTCTAGCCCCCGTCAACCACACACCCTCGGCTGGCTCTCAGAGTGCATCATTTTATTCTCCTCTTTAAATATTCATTGTAATTTATGATTTACATATAATCATTGCACATCTTTGTAGGGTACAGAATGTTCTTTTAAAAGCATGTATCCAGTCTGTGAATCTTAATGTCTGCGAATGTTCAAATATAATTTAAAAGTAGGAGATCCTCGGGTGGAAAGCAGAATGTGACACCGACCTAAGAGCATTACAATCTCACTGAAATTGGTGGAGGGTAAGGTGCAGGTCCAAGTAACTTTGGAAGCAAGTGGAGTCTGTTAGGCCAAAGACCAAAGGAGCCATACGTGAAACTGTTCTCTGCTTGCTACTCTGGGGCTCCCTCAGCAGCATGAGTTAAGAGTTCTGAAGCCACGTAAGGATGCGCTGGCCCTGAACAGCTAAGTAAATAGTGAAAGGTGAGAGCCAATTCTCATTCTTATAGTGAGATGCTACAGATAAGCGTAGGGATATTGTTTCAGGGGGCCGCCACATCTGGGGGTGCTACCCAGTGTTCACTGATTCCAAAGAACATGCTCAGAGCTCCAGCAGAGAAAGACATGGGTTCACTCACGGGGGAAGTCCCACTGACAGCCGGGTGGAGAAAGGGCCTACCGTTCTTGGTTTTACACTCCAAGAACAAAGCATGCATGAATCCAGTAAAGACATACACTGGTCAGGGGTTCCAATTCGCCATCGGCTAACTGGATGATGGGACCAGCAGGCAGTGTCCAGGTCTGGTGTCTGGGTCTAGTGCTTCTAGTTTTGTGATGTTAATCATGGGAGAGGCGTGAGGCGTACTTCAGACAGCCCCGGCCATGCATCTGTTCCACGAGGGGAGGGAATGCTCACAAGGGCCTCATGAGGCCCAGCTGGGCCAGCTGCTGCATCTCAGAAGAAAGGGGTTAAGAGGGAGAGGGGAGGAGAGCTGTGTGGAGTTTACCCTCCATAGAATAGTCCATATGATAATGGGCATATATGTGTGTGTGTATATCTACATAAATATATACTCTCTCTCTCTCTCTCATACATATACATAAGCATACATATGTGTATATATAAATACTTTATATGGTTATATGCATAAATATTTATATGTATTTACAACAAGGGTTAGTATACTACAAGGGTTACTATGTGCCTTGCACTGTCTTCTGAGAAGGTCTTAAAATAATAATGCCCACTTGAGAGGATTTAAGGAACAAAAGCACCTAGTATCAAAACCTTGATTTCTAATATTATTTTCCAAGAAACAAAACAGGACTTGTTGGAAAAGTAAATAATTTTAGGATGGAGTCAGGAATTAAAAGACAAGCACAGAACACCTTGTAATGCCAGTAGAAAATGTTAAATACCAAACAAACAAACAGCAATAAAAGTCCCTTCCCGGACAGGGAGGCCAAGGGACACATGGGCGCATTTCTCCAGCTTCCCCCATCTGGGACAACCTGAGCAGCAGAGTAGAAGAGGCATTGCTAGATTATAGGCAGACGTAGTAAATAAAATTAATATAAATTAAACAATCAGGGTGAGGCGACAATCCTCCCAAGTGGAAAGCTTCCAGGTGAGTTACGTCACCACTCCACCCTGCAGATGTGGCCGTGAGCTCCCACTCCTGAAGTGTGGCCGTGCCCTCTGCCCTCCCCTCTATGAGCACTGTCTGCAAGGTCTGGGGAGGAGTCGACAGACACATCAGCGGTGACCCAGGCCGCCATGACAGTGGGTCATGCTGGCGGGAGGCACTCTCGCCGTGATTTAATGACAATGTCCCACTGCCTCCGTGACCCAAATCACAGCCCAGTCTAGCTGTGGGAGAAATATCAGAATAATATAGAGTGAGCATTCTGTAAAATACCTGACCAGTATGCCTCAAGCTGTCAGCATCATCCAAAAAGGAAATCCGCAGTACTGTCAGACCAACAGAAATCTCAAGAGAAGTGGTGGGTAAATGAAATGTGATATCCTGGTGGGGTACTGGGACACACACAAAAGCAACTTTAAGGAGGCTGCGTGGTGGGTAAGGAGCTAGTTCCCACGTGGTCTACTTTACCGTTCAAGTTTCAGAGCTGGGGCTTGAAAAATACGCCAGGCATGTATGGGCAGGCCCCAAATCCCAAGAGAATGGAGGACGAGAGATTGTGGTGTGGCCATCCCCCTATGATGGTTTCTTCACTTTCCCTCTCTCTGTCTCTCTGTCTCTCTCTTTCTCTCTCTGCTGAGCACATGCTCCCTATGGCAAAAATCTAAAAAAAAAATTAGGAAAATCGCATGAAGTATACACTTCCATTAATAACAATGTACCACTGCTCGTGCATTGATGGCGACAAATGTTCCTACGTGCATGTTGTTAATACAGCTGAAACTGTTATAGGAGACGTGGGGGGGGGGGGGGGGGGGGGGGGGGTCTGTACAATCTTCTCGGCCTTTCTCTAATTCTAAACTACTCTAAAATGAAAAGTTTGCTTTAAAAAGCATGAAAGACTAGCTACTTTCAATAAGATATTTTGTGTCCAAAAAGATCAGAGATAATTAAGTAAGTAAATATAAAAATAAAAATAAATAAGAATCTCTGAAATAAATTGCTTAAAATCCCCAAAGAGATACATGGAGAAACAGTATCAAAGCAAATGGGAACCAGGGTAGACAGATGGGAGAAAAGCCAGACCCTGTAATTTAGAAGGACGTGGTCTTTGTCAATTAGTTTGACGCAACAGAAGAAATTTGCAGTCATCTCCAGGTCTCCCCTGGTTTGCTTGCTATGCTAAAACACAGAGATCTGGTCTTGAGTAACTTCCCCAGGAGTGGGGGTAAGGCACTTAAGCAGACGAGTGTCGTGTGTTGTGATTTACCCGGAACGGAGTTGCCTGGGTGAGAGTTGAGACAAGTGTAAATAAAGTTTGTTGTGCCACTCCAAGTACAAAAAATGTTACACATCGCCAAGGCCGTGATGGTAAGGAAATGGAGCGAGACCTGTAGTTTGCAGACATCGATGTTGGTGACATTACATATTTAAGCATGTCGAGGAACGAACAGTCTACGTTAAATAAGACTATCGTGACAATAAAGTGACCTCAAATGAGGTATGTATCTCATTCACTGCAGAGACATTCATTAAACGTTTGTCACATGCCTTACACTGTCAGGTCCTGGCGTTCAAATACCGAAGACAGATGCAGCTTCTCTTACTGGGGAAAACACGCAGGCACGTGGGTACGAAGATGCACAGTGCTCAGCCCTTTACGCAGTGTCTCGGTATTTGCATATGACTGAGGCACGTCTCCCCTGACTAAGCCTCCCCTAGGTCACTTACAGCTCCTCATGCAGGTGCGGTGTTCGCAGTTGTTACGCTGTATTGGTTAGGGAATCGTGACAGAACAAAGTCTGAACATACTCAGTAAGGTGCGACCTCCGAGGGGCTGACCACACAGCACATGCGAGCAAGAAGGTGACATTTCTGAGCCACGTTGGTTAAATATGTGGACATGGCGTGGACACAAGGGTACTGTACCAGACAAATCCTGAGCATTGTTTAATAGTAATCACAAAGTACGCTATTTTTAAAAGGCGCTTTATGGAAAATGAAAAGGGTTGTCAGACAGCTGGGGAAGCCCCACTGAGCAGTCATGAGGAGCCGGGTAGGGAAAAGTGGCGGGGCCTACAGTTTCTGGTCTTCATGTTGGGAATTCACATTCACAGGCTTTGGTATACATATCCTCTAGATAAGCAAAAGATGCCCCTCCCCTCGTTTTATTCAGATTTTTTGCTTTAAGCAAAAATTACTACAAATCATTTCATCCCAGCCCTCACCTACGGGGCGCTAACCTTCTTGGTGCCTATGACCAAAGAACAAACAAATCACAGAATAGAAGACGCATTAAGAGGAAACGTCTGGGGCCAGCAGGCGACGCAGAGGTTAAGGCAGGGGGTCCCGCGTGGCCTACAGCGCAGGGGTGCGCGTGCCCAGAGTCCTGAGGGAAATGGGGAGAGTGGACTACGGCGCGGCTGTTTCCTGGGGTGACCGATCTCTCTCTCTGGCAAGCACACGCACCCAATGACAAAACTAAAGGAAAAAAAAAAAAAAAAAAAAAAAAAAAACGGGCCAAATAACCATAGTTGTGTTTTGCTTTTATATTTTTTTTTTTATTTTTTTTTCTTTTTTTGGAGAGGTTTTTGCTATAGGGCGCGTGCGCTCGCCAGACAGACAGAGAGAGACAGAGAGATAGAAAGCAGGAAATCACCCCCCAGGGGGGATGGCCACGCCGCAATCCCTTCTCCTCCATTCTCCTCTCGGGATCTTGGGCACGCACGCACACGCGCCCGGCGTGAGTTTAAGCCGCCGGGTCCGGGACTCGAACCGCGGTCGACTACGTGGGAGTCCAGCGACATAGCCATTACGCTAACTGCTGGTCCCCCGCTTTTATTTTTTAAAGAAATAATAATAATTTCTCTAAGCAGAGTAAGATAAGAATCTTTCTGGCGGCAGGCGCCATGCGGGTGCGAATTCTAGGGTCCTTTCCTTTTCAGCATTTGAATACTTGGACGGCAGCTTAATACTGTGGTTTTGCAAGCAGTGACTCCTTTCCTCCGCATCTTTAGCTTACAGTCCAACGAGGCTCCTGTTTTTAAAGCCACAATCCTAGAGAAGATATTATTAGAAAATGAAAAAACAGGAAGTAGAAAAAAGTTCTGAGTGTGGAGAGAAATCTTTTTCTATAATTCTCTGCCATTCTAAAATGGAGCTAATAAGCTCTTACACAGAGTTGTTGAGGGTCGCTTGAAATAAGGCAGGCCAGGTGGTGAGCAGCATAGGACCTCAGACGTCAGCCATTACCAAACTATCATGAGTGTCACCATTATTACGGAGCCACTGTTTCCCGTTGTGACCCGAGAAAGTTATCTGTGAAAACTGGTTTCTTATTCTAACCTGATCATTTCTTTCCTGCTTCTCCTCAAGGCCTTCCCTGCTACTCTCACTCCCAAGTACACTTAAATAGTAATGGCATTTCACATTTTTTTGGAGGTAATTACTTGTACAGATTTAAAAATGGTTTATTTGGGCCACATTGTTTCAGGCGGACGCGGGGCTGAGAGAGAGAGCCCGGGCACACTCAAACGGGGATGTCCGAAACAAGTTGGTGCGAGGGGCCCTTCCCCCGAGGTGCACGCCGAGAGCCGCGGCCTGTGGTGTGCTCGCCGAGAGCCGCGGCCTGTGCTGTGCACGCCGAGAGCCGCGGCCTGTGGTGTGCACGCCGAGAGCCGCGGCCTGTGCTGTGCTCGCCGAGAGCCGCGGCCTGTGGTGTGCACGCCGAGAGCCGCGGCCTGTGGTGTGCACGCCGAGAGCCGCGGCCTGTGCTTTGCACGCCGAGAGCCGCGGCCTGTGCTTTGCACGCCGAGAGCCGCGGCCTGTGGTGTGCACGCCGAGAGCCGCGGCCTGTGCTGTGCTCGCCGAGAGCCGCGGCCTGTGCTTTGCACGCCGAGAGCTGCGGCCTGTGGTGTGCACGCCGAGAGCTGTGGTCTGTGCTGTGCACAGCCAGGGAACAGAGCGGCCTGGGGGCTAGTCGCAAAGGACAAGTCCAAGGTCGTGGGGCCCCGGGGAGCTGGAGCCTGGTGTCGGAGCCACAGGGCTCTGTCATCGTCTAACCACCTGCACAGCCAGGGATCCCCGGGGAGGGGACACAGCCTTTCTGCAGCTGGAAGGCCAGCAGGAAGCGAGTCAGCAAAGCTTTTCTGTGGATCTGGCGTGTCCTGGAACGGCTGTCACACGCCAGGCACGTGGGTGAGTCAGCGTGCCGTCCTGGCAGGGGCGCATCTGGGCTCTCTGCCTGACGGGTGCCCTGGCGGGATGGGGCGGCTCGTACGTCTCTCGGGGACATGCTGAGCTCCGGAGCATGCGGCTGTGCTAAGTCCCCGGGCCGTCTGACTAACCCGCACACCCAGCATGGGCGCTGGAGACGGCATTTCCAGGGAGTGAGAGATGGCAAGGACCTAGTGGTTGGGGGAAGGTGGTGTGGTTTTGACCTGGCCTGGTCCCCGGTCTGGACAGCCGCAAGTGCTCTCCACCGCAGCCCCGGTAACAGCTCCTGGAGACAGCTGGCCCCTCACACGGCCGTTTCTCACGGGCACTATTTCACGTGCGTGTTCTCAGGAGACGGCTAAGGCGCTGTTCTCAGTCTGTTTCTCCGTTAGAGAAAATCAGACGCATGAAAGCAAAGCGAGCTCAGAGTCAGAGAGGAGAGCCACGGCTGGGCGGGACCGGCCCCGGGACCTGCCCCGGGCCTGCGAGCCAGCTCGGGGGGAGCAGGGCCCGCGCCTGGAGAGGTCTGCTGCCCTCCACTCGGGGGTGAAGGCAGAGAAGGAGGCTGTGAGTCCACCACGAGCCTGGCGCAGACGCCCGGGCACACTGGGAGGGAGCGGATTCTCGTCTCCCCCGTCTTCTCC
Source organism: Tupaia tana (assembly GCA_026018925.1). Classification (NCBI taxonomy): domain Eukaryota; kingdom Metazoa; phylum Chordata; class Mammalia; order Scandentia; family Tupaiidae; genus Tupaia; species Tupaia tana. The sequence goes on along the minus strand of JAKSZU010000015.1, from coordinate 110,619,872 downwards.
CCTCCAGTCCCTTTCCCCAGAGACTTTCTATCTCTGCAAACGTCATTCCCATCCACTCTCAGTTCCTCAGCGGTGCTTTCTCCCCGCCCTTAAACTACGCCCTTCTCTCTCCCCCCTCGCTCTTCCTCTCCCCCGTGTGTCCTGGCCCCTCTTCTGATCTACCCCCACATATTCAAGGTGACGGGGTGGTACCAGGGAAGAGCCAGCCAGGCAGTCAGCAGATGGCGAACTGAGATAGCAGAGCCTGGAGAAAGCAGAGCGCGCTTCCTTTTTTCCCTTGGCCTTTGGCAACTTGAGAAAAAGGAAAAACTCCCTCCTGAGGGTGAGCGTTTGATTTTCACAACTTCGTGTTCCTCTCATTCCGGGCCAGCCCCACCACCTGCCGGCGCCCGACCCGACCTGGCAGAGCGAAGGGTAGCCTGAGCGGGGTGCTGAAAGGAGGCGCAGAACAGCTCCACGGCGGAACACGCTGTGCTCACAGCCAGGGCTCTCTCACACACCTGTCCAACTAAGGGCCTGGCCTGGCCTGAATAAATTACATCGCAGCTTTCACTCTGCAGTGACACGCGACGCCACGTGCTCCCGCGGAGCCAGACTCCTGGGACTGCGGCGAGCACACCTGCCCAGCGTCCAGGCCCGTGGTGCCCACTGCTCCATCCCGGTGTAGTCGGCCTCCCGGCTGCTGCGGAGCAGACCCCTGGCTCGCCACCTGCGGGCAGACCAGGGCCCACGTTCCTGAACAGCCAGCTCTCTGTGCTCATCTTGAGGATGTTTCGGGGTGCTTCAGCTAAGGGGTGGGACTCGACGCCGGCCGCTTCAGGTGTGAAGCTGTGTTCAGTTTTAGTTGTCTTCTTCAAGGGACACGTCTTCAGATAACATTTCAGTAAATTCCGGGATGCCGAAATACAGGAGTTCTTCCGTGTTAGTGATGTCACATGTTTCCAGCTCATGGTCGCATTTACATCATAGCCCCAGCAGTGACGATACCCCCCGCTTTGTCCATTCCTCTGAGCGCGCGCACACACGCACACACACACGTACACACACGCACTTACACACACGACGCGCGCACATACGCACACACAACCTGCCACTCGCCATCCAGGAGGTCAGCACTGTGTCATCCACTCTTGGGGTTCCCCACAGCATCGTTAGGGGTGAGGGAGGGCCCCTGCCTGAACTTGAGTCGTGTTGAGAGCCAGGATCTTGGTGACGGTTTCTGAGCTGACCAAGGAAGCCTTTGTCTGAGGCTGTGGTCTGCTGACGATGCTTCAAATCTCGGAGTTGATCTGGATATTCTTAGAAAAATGCAGTATCTGTTACTCAGGTCTGTTCACTGGTTAAACTTTCATAAACTTAGGGAAAAACAGCCACTGAGGGGAAGTGCTGTGAGCTCATTAGCCGGGCTCCGGGTGAGGACTGACAGGCAGGGCAGGACAGCTGTGACACTGTTTAACAGTGACTCACACAGGGAAGGACTCGTTTCCAATCGCCAAGGAGCTTCAGCTTTGAGACATGGAAAGCCACCCACGACTTGTGACTGTCCCTGTCCACAGTGCATCAGTGACCATGGCTCTGGAGGTGCGAACAGCAGTAGCCAGTGTGTCTGTGGGGGCCACCGGGCAGGTGGGGGCCCGAGCTGCTCCTGGGCCACGTGGCGGGAGCCTCCTTGGTGGGAACCCGCTCGCTAACAGAAGAGGCAGGCACTCCAGTGCACAGAAGCACGTCCTCACACCGAGGCCTGCAGGGGTGATGGACGCCACGAAGAACTTGGGGACAACCGGGAATTTGCAGACATGTCTTCTATCACTGGTGACTTCAGATCGTAAACAGCCTCCTCCCTCCTTACTGTGTCCTGGAGAAATGGAGTAGCCGTGAAGTGGCAAATGTGAGGGTCCAGAACACTCAGGTTTCCGGAGGAGCATGGGGAACTGCTGACGACACGTAGCCCGAGAGAGAAGCTGTGGGTGAGGCCACATTCCGGTGACCCTTCGTGAAGGGCCCTCTTGGTTTCGTTTAACCCTTTCAAGCATATCTGTGAGTTGCCAGGCAGCCTCTGCTCTCTCTTTTTTATTTATTTTTTTGGAGAGGTTTTTGCTATAGGGCGCGTGCGCTCGCCAGACAGACAGACAGAGAGAGACATAGAGACAGAAAGCGAGAAATCACCCCCCAGGGGGGATGGTCACGCCGCAATCCCTTCTCCTCCATTCTCCTCTCGGGATCTTGGGCACGCACGCACACGCGCCCGGTGTGAGTTTTAAGCCACCGGGTCCGGGACGCAAACCACGGTTGACTACGTGGGAGTCCAGCGACATAGCCATTACGCTAACTGCTGGTTCCCACCTCTGCTCTCTTATGAGCATGGTCACTATCATCCAACTACCGGAGTCTGAATCCTGACTCTGCCTCTCCCTTGCTGTGAGACTTTGCACAAGTCCTTTGACCTTCCTGCGCCTTAGTTTCCTGGGTATGATCATTTATCATGGCTTTTAGGGAGAATGAAATGAGATCTTATGAGTAAGTTTTTAGAAGAAAAGTTTGTATGAGTAGATCTTCCAGACAAGAAGTTTGAATTATTTTTTGCTCAGAACTACCCTAAAAGCAATTAAGTAGCCATAGAGATTTCAACTCCATGGATGGATGAAAACAGTGACTGAGTGAGTGGAAGGATGTCTGCAAACACATACCATACACACATTTAGGGTGACTGTCATTGGAGATCAAGACTAACACCTAAGAAATAGCTCAGAAGAAATGAGAACTGGGAACCAGCAGATGGTGTATGGTCACGTCGCTGAACTCCTACGTAGACAACCGCGGTTCGAGTCTCGGACAACATGCCTTAAAACTCATACTAGGCACATGTATGTGCATGCCCAAAATCCCAAGAGGAGAATGAAGGAGAAGGGACTGTAGCAGGCCATCCCCTCTGGGGGGTAGGGGTGTGTGATTTCTCAATTTCTGTCTCTCTGTCTCTCCAGCAAGCACACACATCCTACAGCAAAAATCTCTCTTAAAAAAAAAAAAAAAAAAAGAAGAAGGCAGGTCTGTGTGCAACCACTGTTGCCTTTAGTAATAACGTACCAAGAAAGCGGAGTACATTTTTAGGGGGTATCAAGACTCACTATCGTTGCCTGCATTAACTTCAAAAGTATTTTATGGAGGACATGAGAGACATTGGAAAATTAAAATTTTTGAACTCTTGAGTACCCAAGAAAAATTTTAGAAAGTGTTTTTTATTGCCTGGAAATCTTCATATCTATTGTTTCCATCTTTTAGAACAACCTGGAAAGACTGCTGTGCTTTATCACAGAGTGCCCTGGGGTTTACTCACAGAGCTGAGAACAGTCAGGCAAACCCAGTTCTTCCTTAAAAGCTTTCATTTATTGGTCGCTTACAACACTTTTAGCAAACTCCCACTATCTGCCTGTACCCTGGAAGTGAGTGTCCAGCCTTGAGGACACGAGGACTGCTGGCAATCACAGCCCAGCTGGACAACCTGATGGAAGAACACATGACCCAACAGTCGGCACTGTGTGTGGGCGGGGGTGGGATGGAGGCTGCGGGAAAAGCAGAGAGTGGGGGGAATGGAAGGTCTGCCCTGGAGTGGCCAGGCCTAGAGGGCGGGAAGGACAATCCACACAAGAGGAGCCGTACAAACTCAGGGAGGCCGGAGGCTCAGGCATCTTCTGGGGACGTGTGCAGCAGCGGGACACCAGGGAGGAGGAGAGGTGGGCGTAAGACTGCTGATGCCAGGGGAGGACGTGGCCACGAGGGATCCCGTGTGCCTCCTCGGTGGCCGGAACGTCCTCGGTGAAACCTACGGCAAGACGGTAAAGAACACTGGAAATGGTCCTGGTGGCAGAGAGACCTTGGCACTGGCTGCAAACCACTTCTGGACTCCAGCGTGTGGACATGGGCTGCACAGCCAGTCACATCGCTCGGGTTAAAACCAGGCTTGCCGTACTTAGCAGCTACATGAGAGGTCTTTAACAAATTCGTGGAAGATGCACGTTACGGAAACTATGCATGGATTTCAATTTTTGTTTTGCCTCAGAAGAAACTCATATCTTAGCCACACTTTCCCACAAACTCATTGAAGTCCCTTCCTCTGACCGCGGGCGAGTTATCTAAAGCTTTCCATGACTCTGTGTCTGTGTCTGAAGCAGCTCGTCGGCAGAGGGTGGTGTCCCAGACCGGAGAGGCTGTTCTTGCTCGGGGCAGGGGTGCGGTAAGGGAGCTGTGACTGTGAACACAGCCCTGCTCTCATCGGAGACCAGGGGCTGCGTTTGTGTAAACTGGAGACTTCAGCAAAAACCGTGGGGAACATCAGCCCCGTCCTTCGACAAGGAGGAAGAAACAGCATCTTCTACACAAAACACAAGCCATTAAACACTCGTTATTCTAAGAAAAGCACTAAGTTTGACAGAGGAATTTCACTGTGTCAGCTTGCTAAGTGGATATTTACTGAAATGAAATAAAAGAAGTCAGCTATTTCAAACTTCCTTAGAAAGCTTCGCTGAATGCTTTTTAAAAGTCTGTAAGTCTCTAATACAAAGTTTGACTGGTACGAGAAAACTGCTTTCTTTTCCTGCCTCCTCGTTTGTTCTTTCCTCTTTTGAGGTAGCTTGTTTTTATTTTATTTTGTGTTGTTTTTCCCTCTTGGAATTACTCCTTATAGAAATAATGTGTCAAAGTGTCACCAGTAAAATAAACCCAGCGGCTTCTACCCTTGGTCAATGACTCAAGAGGCAGAGGCAGGAGAAGGGGCTTTGTACAGCCAGGTCACCAGGAGACAGGCAGCCAGCACCATCAAACGGTCTCCAAAAGCTCAGTATGTGCTCTGTACTTTCGGATATAAGACGCAAGCAGGTGCAAGTCACTCCCCACTGCCATCACTTTCCCTGAGTATTACCCGATTCCCTCAAATGCCCCCTCCCGGTTTCTCACCTGACCGTCCCTCAGTCGGCCCTCCCATGACGCAGCACTTGGTCAGGTGCTTCTTGTTAAAGGCCTTAATTTCAAAACTACTGCCATCCTGCTGAAACTCAAGCTGGTCTGCTTCAAATTAACACACACAAACAAAATTTAAAAACATATGCGAACAGGTCCATAGATTGATAGGATATGTTCTATAAAATGACACCTACTGACATGTAGCTGTTCTTCAAAAAGGCAATATATCTGGAAAGCTTTCTCTTTGTTTGAGAGGTTTTTGCTATCGGATGCATGCACTCACCAGAGAGACAGAGAGAGACAGAGAGACAGAAAGCAAGAAATCACCCCCAGGGGCATGGCTATGCCGCAATGCCTTCTCCTCCATTCTCCTCTCGGGATCTTGGGCACGCACGCACATGCGCCCAGAGTGAGTTTAAGCCACCAGGTCTGGGACTCAAACCGCAGTTAACTACATGGGAGTCCAGCAACATAGTCATTACGCCAATTGCTGGTCCCAATCTGGAAATCTTTCCATAGCAGCATATATACATATATATAGCACCATCTCATGTTCTTAAAAACTACATACTTTTCCACTTATGGATATATAATCATTTATTAGCTGGAACTATATTTACCAGAGTTTAGATTGTGTCCAATCATTTACTTTTAGATACAAGTCTGCAGTTTATATACTAAGGTACATATTATTTCACATAGGCGAAACAGTAACTATAGACTGTATTTGTGAGTTAAAATTATATAAATTTTTAATAAGTATTGTCAAACTGTCTGTTAGAAGATCATCTGGAATTGTTCTACTCCAAAAATTCCAGAAAGTAAAGAAAATAAATGTCCATTATAGAATTACTATTTACCTTATGTAACATTCAGGTTAACTGTAAGACGGACCACTGACCTGTGTTGGGTGTAAGATATCGATATCTATTTGTTGTTGCTGTCGGGTCCTCTTGTGCAGAAAATATACATGCCCATTTTTAAAACTTAAAACGTACTTTTCCTATTTCAAATCAATATAGACTTTTATAGTGTATCTTTGCTTCTGTTACATAAGCTGGCCATATCAATGATTCATTTGATATCCAATTCTTGTCTGAAATTCAGCCCCAAAGCTGAACTCTGCATTTCTAAGACACAAATTTGATCATGTCAATTCAGGATTTAGAGCCCTTTAGGGCTTCTCAGGCCCTTCAAAAACTTACTAGGTCAAAAAAAAAAAAAAAAAAAAAAAAAAAAAAAAAAAAAAAACGTAAAAACAAAACAACAGCGAAGGATCAGGTTCTTTGCACAGCGCCTGGGAGCTCTCCCCGCATGTATGTGCTCACAGGGCCTGGTCCAGGCCCCACGGTAGGAATGGCGCCCTGGGCCTTGATGGCCGAGTGGCCCTAACAGAAGAACCCTGAACCCTCTCCCTGGAAAGGGACCAGCGCCCCTTCCTAAGAGAAGCCCCACCAGCACGGGTGGAAGGGGACGGCGCGTGGCTTCTGAGATCCGTCGGCCTGTGCTCAAGTCCATGACGGGGCTGAGCTCTCTTTCCGTGTGTGTGACACAGTGGACATAGTGACGGGGTGGTGATAGTAAAGCGGGCACCTGCAGGTGAGTCTTTCCACGGTGCATCTCTCCCAGTCGCCGGACCCGTGCTGCGGATGTCCCAGGTCGACTTTAACGAGGCACCTCCCATCGAGGCCCAGCAAACACCGCTGCAGGCCACGTTCCGGGGCACCCTGTTTTCAGACAGCCCATGGCTGCAAGCAGGGAATGGTTTTTAACATTCTTCTTTGGTGAGTATTCATTTTTTATACATACATGATCCTGAATTGTATGCATAGGTAATGGGTACAAATCTCCTTCTTGAAAGAAGGTTGAGAGTTTCTGTAGAATTTAAAGCTTAAAAAGAAGAGGGTTATGAACTTAGATCAAAGAGAGCTTATCTTCGTGATGTGAATTAAATTCCCCAGTAAAGTGTGTGGGAGAGGGTGGATGGCGTGGCGTGAGTGAGAGGGGCTCAGGGAAAAGGGGCTTGCCAGACACAGGAATATGAGGTTCTTTGTCGAGAAAGACGCAGTGGTTTGATTACCACACACTGCGCACTTGCTTTGGAAATTATCTTGTATGGTGTAAAGATGTACAGCAGTAAAATATAAATAAGAAATCATAAAATAAGTTTTTAAAAGCATCAATTAGATTAAGTAAAAAACAATGTAGTGCTGAGTTGAATGAGAAATGTCTGTCTGTGCTGGGACTAGCAGGTGGTGTGGTGGTTAAGGTGCTGGATCACTCATGGCCAGCTCCACAGTTTATCTGGGCCTGGTGGCTTGGAAAACACTGGATGCACATGTATGAGTGCCCAAAATCCCAAGAGGAGGATTAGGAGGATTGCAGTGTGGCCGTCTATCCTAGGGGTATTCCTCACTTTCCCTCTCTCTGTTTCTCTTTCTCTCTCTCCAGTGAGCACACACATCCTATGGCAAAAAAAAAGAAAAAGGAAATATCTGTGTGTACTAATAATGCGTTAAGTTAGAAAAAAGTAAATACAAAAAAACTCTATTTTTTTTTTTTTTTAATCTAAATCATACCGGTGTGCATGTGAGGTTGGGGGCACTTGGGCCACAGCGCTACTCTGGATGTCAACTTAATTCACTAACAGAGAAGCCCTCCGCCCACTCAACAGTCCGCCGAGCTCAGTCCCACCTGGTTCCTGCTGAGGAAGCCCTTGAAGTAGTTAGCTTCAAATCCTAGTGGGGCTACAGGTAGGTGCCCCCTTCGACCACGGTCTCAGTGTGTGAACTGACACTGGACGACAGATGTCACAGGCTACATGGAAAACCATGACACGAGGAAATCATGGCTCAGACTCCTGGCCGATTAGCGATGCTCCAGGACCTATGTTCCTCTCCTCGCTCATCGTCCAGGGCTGGTTTTTCCCTACGGGGCAAGCAGAGTTGTAGCAATATGGACATTGTCACACAGATATTGCTGCAGGGACTGCAAGCCTTGGGAAGCCTGGAGTTATTACCTAGACAGTGGGACAACGGTGTCTGTGCCCAGACATATACGTGCACGTCCACAAGTATGCGTTTCCCACTCGGGGCTGATGTGATAACAGACTTGGCTACAATAGTTTCGAGACCTGCTCCACCTTTGCATAAACGGAGTGTGGGATGCCAGGGTGCTGCTGAGCTCGCTCAAGTGACCCTGTGTGCAGCCGCTGCTAGGTTCCTGCTCGGCTGGCAGTGACCGTAAGCATGACAGAATTCTGCCTCTGCCAGGCTCTGGGGCTGCCTTGGCCTCGTTACGCGGGTGTAGGTGATCGCCCGGAGACCAGAGTCGGAGAGTCGCTGGCATCAGCAACGGCTGCATGCGTCACTCTGTGATTTCTGACGATGGGCATTGGCTTAGTAAACCAGGTGTCTGGGGAGGGGCAGAGTTGGGGCTGAAGCTTTACCTCATCACAAATGACTAGGAAGATTTGTAACCATCGCCCGCCTCACACAATTAGCACGTCCAAACAGACTGGGGAAGCTCATAAAATACACGTGCACCTTGTTGCTAAGTATGTCTTACATGGAATCAGAAACCATGAAGTGATTATTGAATATTTGCATGTTCTTCTTTAAAAGGGTTCATCGATAGTATTTTTCATTTTTTTAAAAGAAAAACGCAAAGTGTCATAAAACTATACTTTTATGTTCCTGGGTTTACAAATATGGAGATGACTGGAAAATATTCAGATATGAATTTAGTGGAGGGACTTCCATATGAATTCTAAAAATCAAAAGTAGAACACCAGAAAGTGGCCCAGGGTGGACCCCGAGGGCTCATTTCCCGCAGACGGAGGACCCCAGCAGACGGGCTGGGCCATCCTCATTTCTGGCTGTGACTGTCCCTTTCCAGAGGCTTACAAGCAGCACAGGAAGAATGGCTTTGTTAGCCTTCACATGCGGAAACGCTTCTCCTTTGTGGTGCTTAGCTGAGATGGATATTGGGAGTGAGTTAGTCAGATAGGTCTTAAAATTCGCCCTTTTGTGTTTTAATCCCTCATTCAACCAACACTTGCTTTTCTGCCCACTAGGTGCCAGGAGACTTGCTGGGGAAAAGCCCTCAAAGCCTATACTTTTATTGGCCCTACGCCTTACAGATGGCTCACTCCACGCCTTCTAATTTATCTTTCTGTTATCCAAACTTGCCCCCAACTAGATGATTTATAAAAAGAGGAGTTTATTCAGCTCCTAGATTGAAGGCCCAGAAACCACCTCTGGTGGGGTCTCTCTGGTGGGATCTCTCTGGTGGGGTCTCTCTGGTGGGATCTCCCTGGTGGGGTGGCTCTGCTGGGGTCTCTCTGCTGGGGTCTCTCTGGCTGTGTAATGACACAGAGGGTGCGGGAGTGTGTGGTCTCTCTTTGCAGATTTCTGTGTACTTCTTCCCTCTCCTCACCAAAGCCATTATGGGATTCCACCCCAATGACCTTAGACCTAATCCCTTCCGAAGGCCTCACCTCTCAACACCATATTCAGATGAAATGTTCACCCTGTTAATCCTTTACAATGGCTCAACCCATGGTTTTTGGCAGGACATATTCAAATGATAGCAGACACAAATTCTATCTGATGCTCTTCCTCACCTTGCGAACCAGAGTGGGCAAGCAGAACCCGGGGGACTGTTAGGGCACGTTTCACTCATGGCAACCCTTCACGTATACCTGATAATCACATTGGCACCAGGTAAGAGTCCGAGTGGCTAAATGACATGTCTTTAATCGCATAAGGAGTACGGGAGGCATTCGAGTCCAGCTCGCTGAGCCCTGAGCGCGTCTTCCCAGCCTCACACCCGCGTGCTGAAGTAGTTGCTTCAGTAAAAAAGCCCTTGCTGCCTGGTAGCTTACCCTGGCCCAGTCTGAAAGCAAGGGGAGGATAAATACTTACTCTTGTCTCTGCCCCTTTTCCCTCCTAATAAAAACTTTTTGACTAATGCTGACTAAAAATCAAAAGTGGAGGGAAAAATCCAGGTTGGTCATGAGTTAAATGACACCCCTCTCATTACCTCCTGTCCCCTATAAACAATGACAGTAAAACACATAACTGGGAGAAGGCGATCTTCTGTTTTAATCCGCCTCTGAAGCGTGAAGGGAAATAGACCCCTTGCCGTGGAAAGGATATGGTGAGGCCGAAGGCCCAATGCCCGGGGTCTGCCCGAACCATCGGTTGCTTGCGTTTGCGTTGGGACATCCTGGAGTATTCAAAACAGTTTTTCCTCTCAACCTAACTGCAGGTGTTGCCTTACACATTTGAACACCAAGAATTCTTTTCAAAAAGAAAGCTGTGTATCTGTGCACGTGTAATCATATGTCCCTATAGACACGCCTTTCGGCTGAGGAAGAAGAGATATAGAAGCGTACGGCACATAGGAACCAGGACATTTTGGCTTTTGGTTTACTCGAAGCAAAAGAAAGCACCATCACAAAACGTACAAAGCCCAAGCTGGAAGACAAAGTAAACAAAGCCAGTGTTCGTTTTGTTTTCTTTGGTTCATGTGGGTCATTACCTATCCCTGTGCCAGGAAGCTGCAGCCATCGCTATGGTGAATGAGTGTGTTCTCAGTGACATTCTTAATGCACACAAGACAATGCAGAGGAGTCCGAAGGAAACTGTTTACACTCACATTCAGCCATCAAGCGGTTTCCAAGTGAGTCGTGTGGTTTATATGTGCTTCTCTAGCACATCAAGTGATAAAAGTGAAGTAGAATGACAAGGGAGGGATGTGACAATGTCCACAGTAAAGTCCCAAGTTTTGCTAACTTAAAGTTTTCCACCTTCGTTAATAATGGAAAGAAAGGCTAAATGTCAGAATTCAATGGAAGTGAAGATTCCATGTTTTCTCCATGCAAGTGCACGAGCCGGGATTTCATCCAAGGTTTTCGGGGAATGCGAGGAACCCAGGTCGAGGTCCCCTCTGCAGAGCAGTGGTGGGCAGGCTGGGATGGACGGCAGCTCCAGGCGCTTCTCGGCTCTCCTGCCAGGGAAGGGCAATGCAGTGGCGGGTTCAGAGGTGTGGGAGGCCTCCCGGGAAAGGGCTGCTCTTCCTCAGCGGCTGCTACCCAGTGGCTTCCCCATCAGAACCCTAGTCACATCACCACCCTCTCTATCTCTTTAGTCCTGATATTAAAAACCTCTTCTTATATATAAAATGTGCCCTCTTGCTAACCTGAGACGTGATCAGCATCTTGAAATAAATTCCCAGCAACAATCCAGGTCCCGTTTAGGGGTCTTCAAGAACATGGACGTGATCCCTGAGCTGCACCCTTCTGAATGAGCGAGCGCTCGGCGGGAGTCTCTGCAGGTAGCCTGTAGGGGAAGAGAACGACTGATGCAAAGGTGGTGACGGAGGTTACGAGGAAGCGGGGGACTGCGCCAGACCGAGCGCCTGGGAGGGGATGAGCCACGGAGGGGAGTGCAGGGAGGGGCACCGGCCAGCAGCCGCCCGCGTGCAGACTTCGGGTTACGGTGAGCAAGGAGCACCCCCAGCCCAAGGGTTAGCACCTAAAGGCTGCCGTGGCGCCGAGAGAAGCTGTTCAGCACCCAGAAAGCTGCCGTGAGGAGGAGTGCCCTTCTATGCCCTTCCCAAGCATGACTGCGTTATTTAATACGCCCACCCAAGGAATTAATTCTCTATGACATGGTAGCATTGCTTGACTTTACTATTTGCTATTAGATTTCTAAATTCTGAAAAGTTAAATTATAACTAGTAGATTCCTATGTAATGGAGACACAAACTATGTTTCATAGAAAAAGAACATCTCCCAAGTTCGTGTGATTGCCCTTAGGACACTCAGCAGTTCGGTTGCTAATCTTATTCTAACATCCTTCCTTTATGTTAAACTGCCTATAAATACCCAGTTCCTCCCCTTTACCATCTTACTAGTTTCCTCATCAATTAATAGATCAAATGGAATCTTTGACGTGTACTAATTCCATATTTGTATAAATTGCATTTCTAATTTGGGGGAAATGATCTTTTTTCTTATTTTTAATTTGTTACAGGGTGCATGCACCCACAGGGGAGAGGTGGAGAGAGAAGGTGAGGAAGCACCCCCCACAGGGACGTGGGGCAGGGCACAGTCTCTTCTCCTCAGTTCTCCTCTCAAGATTTCACACACACTCACACATGGCAGCTGGTTCCTAGAGATGCTGGCTGGGGCCTCGGATCACATAGTCCGCCATGTGGGGTCCAGACGCCCTAACTACCATGGTACTGGCTGCCCCTTAAAATTATATTTGGCAGTAGTTTGAACTGACAAATTCTCTATGAAGTAACATCAGAATTATTCATAGGATTTTATTCAGAGTCACAAAGCTTTCATTTTATTTTATATTTTATTTTTCTATAACGAGATTTCTGCTATAGGGTGCACATGCTCACTGGAGAGACAGAGAGACAGAAAGCCAAGAAGTCACCCCCCTGGGGGGATGGCCACGCCGCAACCCCTTGTCCTCCATTCTCCTCTCGGGATCTGGGAGTGGCCTCACACTGGGCCTGTTCTGTGGGTCCCTCTCGAGTTGAAGAACCCCAAAGTGCTCCCGTGAAGAGGAGTCGGGAAACCAACTGCTGCACTCCCAGACTGGGCCAGTGGTTCTCAGGCTTCAGAAAGCATCCCAAGCACCTGGGAACTTATTAAAATGTAGATTTTTGCTTCTCCCCTCTGAGTTTCCGACTCCTGGGTGTAGGGTAAGGGCTGAGCGCTCCATTTCTTACGAGTTCTTCATTGTTGCCGATGCTGCTCCCCTGGGAGAGAACTTCAGCCAAGGCGGAGCTCAGCTCAGGGCCAGACCTTCATTTTCAGAAGGATTTTGCCCTAACGCACTAGCAAGAAAGAAGCTTTCTTCTTGGTAAATTAGGCTCTCTGAAATGAGTTCCTTTTCTCCCTGGACCTTCCTCTGTTTCATTTAGACCTCAGGCGTGTTCCTCGGCCTCGCGTTTCAGGGTTATTCCTGTCCTCTGCCCCTTCCTCCCCCTGAGCAGCAACAGGCAAGTGCGAGATTAGCTTTGCGCACGCCCGGGACCGTGGCCTCCACCCCTGCAGGGGCCACACATGCCTGGGCGGCCGGCGTCCCCAGCAGTCACGGCCGCAGCAGTGGCGTCCTGGCAGCTGTGCCCACTTGCCTGACGGACCGGGCTGTGAGGGCTGCAGGCTGTGTGCCCTGGGCCTCACGCCGATAACTGGGAAGCTTCTCTCCAGCGCTGGCTTTCCTCCATCAGCCCGGCCCCTCGCATGTCCCCTCGCCAGGGTCACGCTGCAGGAGAGAGGGCGCAGGAGAGGGGCCTTCCCCAGCTCTCTGTCTTCCCCCATATGTTGTTTCTACTTATCATTTTTGTCTCTGTCCATGTTTTCTTGTTTGATCGCTGCACTGGGCCCGCCTGAGCGCCTCTCTGCCCCCACGTGGCCCAGTTCTCTTAGCTCTCCTCGAAGTCCCATCGTCTCAGCAGCCACAGGAAAGTCCCAGAGTCGGTGCTGCCACGACGTTCCGATGCCACGCAGAGGCCCTGTCCTTTCCCTGACTCCCAGCCCGCGTCCCTCTGCTTTGGCCTCTGTGCCCCTGAAGGAGGAGGGCTGTAAGGGCATCGAGGCCGCAGTCAGCCTCTGCCCGCCTCACTGCTGTCTGCAGGGCAGCCCCCGAAGGACTGCACGACGGGCATGGGAGAGGAGAGCTCGCCTTGGTGCCCGCCTTCCGGCCAAGGGCTGGTGGGAAGCGCAGGTGCAGCTGAGAAGCCCTTTGTCCCTATCCAGGGAAATCTGACAGGACCAGGATGAGACCCTCATCTGCATGCGTCTCGACCTCCTCCCTCACTGCACTGGGGAGGTCCTGCCTCCCATCGCTGCACCCCTCCCCGAGCCCCCCACAGCCCTGCTCTAGTTGGTCTTCTCTCTCCGAACACTGTCTGGGCCACACAGCGTTCAGGAATGGCGTTTGCTTTCTCCTGCTCTTCCTTCTCGTGAGTCCTTCTCGCCTCTTCTGATGGTGGAGGCTCCTCAGAACGAGACGTAGCAACTTCTTTGAGGACAACGAGCTGGGATTGGAGCTCCACTCACAAAACTGGCTAATGTCAAATCACCCATTCTTATGACAGATGTGGCACCTGTTCATCTTTTATTTTTTACTTTTCTTGCCAGAGGGTCCGTGTGCTCACGGGAGAGAGACGGAGAGGCAGGGAAAAGCACCCTCCCTGGGGTGGCCACGCTGTAATCCCTTCTCACCTCTCCTTCCTTTCGAGATTTCCAGCACACACACAAATGTGCCGGCATGTTTTGGGAAGCCAGTACATTGGGAACTCCAACCGTGCAGCTGGCCAGGGGGAACGAGCCACTCTACCCAGCACACGCCATGCCACTGCTGACTGACACCTCATCTGGAAGGAAGCGTGTTGTGAGTACTCACCCAGCCACAGCCACGTGGTACTTCCTGTGCCTGGAAGGCCAGTACACTCTAACTCCCAGCTGTTACTATGACTGCCACCACTACTTATACTTGTCACGTTGACACACAGAACGTGTTAAGGAATGAACTGCTTTGTGTGGCAAACGACTTACTGTTAGGAATGACGGGGTGCCATGCTTGCATTTAGGCGAGCCACCGAGATTGCCCTTGGACGAGGCAGGAACCACTCCGCAGGATAAACGCTGTTGCATTTGAAATACACCACAGCGACCTGGGTAAACACTTCCCTGGTGGCTTTACGGAGCATGGGGAAGGCGCCCCATTGCTAGTGTGGGTTTCTGTTTCTATTTTGTTTTTTACCTCCCAATATCCAGGTTATGTTTAACCAGTTGGGAGAAAAACTTACTTGCAGTTTTATGGGTTTGATTTCCAAGAATGTTTACCACTTCAGTTCCACCAGAGACAAAAATCCTTTTCAATTTCCCCAGTCTCCAATTATTCATGAAAAATATCAAACTGAGAAACAAAGGCTTTTCTTTAGGAAAAAAAAAAAATGAATGGGTATTTTTCAACCTCAGCAACATCAAACAATAGTTCACGTTAAATGGTGACAGCTCTAAGAGGAAGGACTGTGATTCCAGCATTTTGCTAAGGAAACCCTTCTTTTCCTGATGTGCTTCTGTGTTAATAATTTAAAAGTCAGCCATTTCCAAACCAAATTACTCTTGACTCACAACAACTGCCACCAGGTGTCTCCACGCCGAGACACTGTCCAGAATCCTGGGCTACGGCATGGCAGGGAGGAAGGACGAGGTTCAAATGTTAATGGGAGCAAGGACGCAGCACATTCAGACCACCACAGGGCAGGCTCTCTGTGTAACGTTGGTATTTCAGCTGTAGCATTTTCAGAAAATAGGGAACTGTGATGTGTTCTCCCACACAAAGAACAAACAGGCAATAACTGGCCAACATTAATATTCAGTTACTATGGTATGCCTCAACACAGATACACCACATCTAAGAGACACTGCAATATGCTTATTTTGTATCAATGGTGTTCCAGTGTTGGGGAACACTGTAAATCTATTTTAAGTTGTTTTTTTTTTCCCTTCAAAAGCAAGAGGGAGAGCGAGCGAGACAGCATCCTCAACAGGTCTCGAGGTCGTGATACACACCCAGCTTCAGCCAGTCCTGGTCACAGACACGCATGGGCCTGGTGTGCACAGGGCCGGCTCTAGATTTGAGTAGGAGCCTTCCCACGTGGGACCGACTCACGGAGCATCTTGTCTTGCCACTGCGCTGCCATCGTCCTGTAATATTTTTCTTCCTGGCGTCTTCATGCTGGTATTAGTCAAGGCGTCACTCAACTCGCTCGGTGCATGTTAGTCCCGGCAGCGCAGCCAGGGCCGGCTCTGGCTACGGAGCAGCAGCTCTGCACACGCTGAGCTGGACACATGTACTCAGAGCCCAGGACTCAGAGAGCAGGACGTGAGCCTCCTCCCGGCCAAAGGGCTCAGGATCTAACTGAGAAGGCAGGACACGGACATGCATTCAATTGACTAAAAATGAAATGACAGAATAAAATAAAGCAATGAAAAAGAAAAGAAGAGAATAAGGTGTGCTGAGGCACCATGCGTTCATGCCCGAATCAGTCGCTTGGACTCCGGCACGGCGGGTCAGAGGAGGTTGAGCTCATTACTGCAGAAGTGTCAAAGGACTGTTTCCAGGAGGGAGAGGGGTCAGAAGCCACAGGGTTCTACTGCATTTTCACTCGCTTTGCTAATGTTAGAGAAAGAGCTCAAGCCAGTCTAGGAAAAAGGTATTTCTTTTGTCACAAAGTAATATTATAAAAAAGAAAATGCACTTTATATTTAATGTTAGTCTAAAAAAAGTAGTGCCTAAATGCAATGCTTGAATGAAATAGACATCCTTATAAAAGTTAGCACTGATTCAAAAATGCCAACAAAGAACATATACAACCTCAACATATTAAATCTGGAAAGAACTTAGAATTAACTAATTCAACACTTTCTCCCTCAGACCCCTCTAACACACACACACACACACACACACACACACACACACAAAGGCAGGGCTCAGAGTGCAGAGATTCCGTGACCTGAAGGACACAGCTCACGAGGGGGAGAGCGGGCTAGATCCGGCCGGGTGCTCTACAGCCAATCGAGTTCCCTTTTTATTACAACACATCAGCTCTCTCCCTTTGGTTTTTCAGAGATGGATTTAAAGATAACAATATCCAGTGTTCAAAGCCTCAAATGCACTTCTGGCTGACTAGATTGGAGCTCATCGCTACAGACATCATGGCTCTTAGAAGCCGCAGCAATCAGCTCTCAGGAGCAAGCCCACCGGTGTTTCTCAGGGTTTCAATCCTTTTGAAATCCTCCATTCTCACTCAGGATGAAAAGTGAAGCCCAAGCAGAAAATAAGTCATTTTTAAGTTGCCTAGCTCAGGGGCATTGGGTTTGGAGTGGTCACTAACCTCCCTGGCACCAAGGACCAGCCACGTGGAAGACTCCCTGCACACTGCAGGCATGACCAGGCCATCACACACCACGTCGCGCTCTCCAACCACACAGTCACGCAGCAGCAGAGCTCACTCGGAACCCAGCACATCTGCCAACCCGGAGGGCTCACTCAGGATCCAGTACCACAGCCGATCTGGAGGGCTCACTCAGGATCCAGTACCACAGCCGATCTGGAGGGCTCGCTCGGGATCCACTACCACAGCCGATCTGGAGGGCTCGCTCGGGATCCAGTACCACAGCCGATCTGGAGGGCTCACTCAGAATCCAGTACCACAGCCGATCTGGGGGGCTCGCTCAGGATCCAGTACCACAGCTGACCTGGAGGGCTCACTCGGAATCCAGTACCACAGCCGATCTGGAGAGCTCGCTCAGGATCCAGCACAGCCGCTATCTGGAGGGCTCACTCGGAATCCAGTACCACAGCCGATCTGGAGGGCTCACTCAGAATCCAGTACAGCTGCTATCTGGAGGGCTCACTCGGAATCCAGTACCACAGCCGATCTAGAGGGCTCGCTCAGGATCCAGCACAGCCGCGATCTGGAGGAGGTGGAGCCAGGTGGCGATGTCAACAATGGGGAGCGGCTGCAAACACAGAGGAAGCCTTGCCCACTCACTGCCACCCCCTCCACTGCGTGATCAGAGGGAGGGCTTACTGGGACTCCAACAGTCCACGGACGGGCACTGGCCTGCAGCCAGGGACTGGAGACCCCAGAATGAATCTGGATTGAGACCTTGTTTCAGTCACTTACTGGCAATGCCCCCAATCTTCGGTTTACTTATCTGTAAGGTGGACATATTGATAATACCCAACTTACCAGATAAACGTGTCAGAGCACACAAGGATATTTGTACACAGAAAAGGGCCCGCAGATGGAACTGAGAGCTTTATATGAGTCAGGGAGGAAAGGCGAAGACCCCTTATAAGGGAAATTGCCAAAGGCTGAGGGGCGATGTTGCTACATCTGCAAGAAATACTTGGGTAACATTACCTTCTGCTTTAAAGCAGAAAGGAAGTGTCCATGTTCTTGGATCAGGAATATTTGTCTAAACCTTGGAAGAGAAAAATCTACCGGAAGCAGTGTTTGAGAAGACCCAGGTGGCCCTGCAGTCCTGCCTTCGACAAGCAGAGCCACGGACACCTGGGTCCCTATCACAGTCCCTGGGCATAGAGGTGGCTTAGGAGAACACAAGGACACTCCCGACTTCGTGATTTTGTTCAGACTTTAAAAATGTAGCAGCCATTGTTCGTACAAAGCAGATGTCGGGCTGGATTTGACCTGGGCAGCAGTAACGCGTGGATGGCACTCCGAGGGTCCCTGACGTGGCGCACCCAAGGGCATGCTCAGGACAACTGCCCCCCAGGCTGTGCTTGGTGGGAAGGACCCGCCCACCTCTCCCCCTGCAGAGCGGAGCTGTGTGTCCTCGCACCCGTGGCTCTGTCCCTCTCCCTTTCCCGTCTCCTCTCGGTCTTCTTTCTGTCGACCTCGAGTTCACAGAGACTTACTCAGGCAGTTGATATCCTCCTGCTAATTCTCCCGAGAATTCCCAGTGACAGAGGGAAGACGCATTTAATGCGACGCTCGGTTATTGTAGGTTAATAGGACACAGCCCTTGCCCCGTGCAGCCCCGGAGCTGAGGGCGGCAGCCCTGTTTCCCTGAGCAGCTCCCAGGGCATGCTGTAATGGAGAGGCTGAGCCCATTAAGTAAGACCTTGCAGCTAATCTAGCTAATGCTATGAAGTGGTTCCTGACTGAATGAAAGAGGGGTAGGACTGCTGCTTAGAGGGGTGTGTGTGTGTGTGTGTGTGTGTGTGTGTGGCTGAAAAGTGGAGCAAGAGCTGCAGGGGCTCTTGCCGTGGGCATGGAGCTTTTTTTGGAATGACTCCGCTGTGTCCCATCAGAAGTGGAAGCAAAAATGACTTGAAGCAACTTCTTGTCTCTGTGTGCACCTGGAGGTCCCCCTGCTCTGACATTTGATGATTCTGGTGTTGTGCGGATGGATTATTCTAGAAATATGTAACATTCAGAAAGCACAGCTACTGTCTTCGCCATGGCGTCGCGGAGCATTTCTAAGGGTAGGGGCTCTCAGGAGTTAAAGGGGCGTATCACTAACGTCACAGGGCAAGGGTCGACAGTCACTTTCTTTTTAATTCTGAGGGAGGAACTTTCCTTGGTAATTATAGAAAATGTAAAAACCACGTCTTTCAGCAATTGAAAATACGCTATTCTTTGGGTACTTTCAGCACCTGAGCCTTTCAAGACTTGGTCCGTTACAACGCACCGTCTAAACAAGGTACTGACCAGTTCGTGTTACCTTTTCTTTACCTCCAGGGACCCCCTACCCACGCCCTACCTGTTTCCGTGTTTCCCAACCGTCAGCACAAACCTCCGATCTTAAGGCCACATGTCTTTGGGAAAACACGCATCTCTACCAACCACCCACAGGCGTTCCCAGGAACACACACCCTCTCGAATGTGTGCACATCTGGTCTACACTCCAGAAATAGAAATTTGTTTTTGCTAAACGTGCTGACCCGGTGATCTGAGCTGGGAATTTTCATGAAATGCAGTATCTGCTGTGGCCACACACCCCCCCCCCCCCCCAGCCTGCAGAAACGTCGCCCAGATGTTCATCAGAGACAGCTGACACCGCTCCCCGCCACAGTCGCAGATTCCACAGTGCCCCCTCTCCCGCAGCTCCTCTGGGGCAGAGGCAACTCCAATCCAGTAATCACCGGGCCTTGTCATTACGACTGCACTCCTCTGAGGATAATAGAGGCCCCTCTACGATGATCAGGGCTTGAAAAGAGGAATCAATTTTCTAATTTGGCTTGCTGAAAATAGATGTAAGAGTTACAGAAAGACCATCTTGGGACACAGAGCTGCTTTCTGTTGAGGGCTTGTGTCTGGCTGCTTTCTGGGTTGGGTTTTGCTTTGCTAGCCTCTAACAGGCTGTGGCAGACTGTAGGAGTGGCAGAGTGGGGACAGTATCACCTGCAGCACACAGTGATTCACACTGCCATTCAGAGGGCCAGCAGGTGGTGCAGCAGTTGCATTTCTGGACTCCCACAGCACCGACTGCGGTTTGAGTCCCAAACCTGGCAGCTTGAAACTCACACCAGGCACATGTGCGTGTGTGCCCAAGATCCCGGGAGGAGAAGGGATTGTGATGTGACCATCTCCCCAGGGGAATGATTTCTCACTTTCCATCTCACTGTCTCTGTCTCTCTCTCTGTCTCCCTGCTGAGCACATGTGCCCTAAAGCAAAAACCTCTTTAAAAAAAAAAGGTGTTTAACATAACCACATTATGTAAGAATGTATCCAATATCAGACAGCGAATTTCCACAACCAAAACCACGGCGCGGTTCGCACCACGTAATGATAACGCATCGCTTGTATGCATCACGAAGCCCGCGCCGGCGTCGTCAGATCTGGCCGAGTCCCTTCCTACGCTGCAGGCTGAGAACTGAAGGCAGAAGAGTCTGCTTACGCACTCACCCCTTCGCTAAGCAGAATGATAGCACTGGATGCTTCGCTTTAGAAAAGGGGGAAAGAGCCACGGCCGCCGCTGTGTGTAGCTGGTTCCCGGTACTGAGGCTCTGAGAACAGCGGGCTGTGGAGGGCCTCCCGTTCCTCGGGAGCACCGTCTTCTGGGCGCCCACCCGAGCTGCTGCCTGCTGCCTGGGGGTTCTGCCCTAGTCCTGGCCTTCGGGGTGAGCTCCGCAAGGGCGCCCTCTGTGAGGCTTCGGCAGAGGCCTCCTGGTCACGGGTAAGTTTGAGGGCCCCTGAAGTTTTCTTCCTTTCTTTCTTTCTTTCTTTCTTTCTTTCTTTCTTTCTTTCTTTCTTTCTTTCTTTCTTTCTTTTCTGGAGAGATTTTTGCCATAGGGCTTGTGGGCTCACTAGAGAAACAGAAAAATATAGAGAGAAAGTGAGAAATCACCCCTCGGGGGGCACAGCCAAGCCGCAGTCCCTTCTCCTCCATTCTCCTCTTGGGACTTTGGCCACGCACACATGCACCCAGCGTGAGTTTCAAGCTGCCGGGCCTGGGACTTAAACCACGCTGGGCCAGTGGGAGTCCAGTAACCACTACACTACCTGCTCACCGTCCCTGAGTTCATCTAAGACTCAAATATTCAAACCTCTTCGGTCCGTGGTCTGTTTTGTTCGTCCACTCGTTTTGTTTTCCCAAAACACACAGACAATTAGGCCTCTCATCTGTTTGCTTCTGCTCGGTTCCATGGTCAAAAAACACAATTATTTTTCAAATACAATTTTAGAAATGAACAGATTTTGTTTCCTTAACGTGGCATTCCTCCTTTTCAGTTTAAGAGGCTATCTCAAAGAGCAGATGAGAAGACCATGTCTTAATCTGTCTTGTCTTTTCTCTGCGTAATTTTTCCCCCATGGAGAAGTCGTATGAACGCTGAGTTACTTAATTGACTGAGAAGTTTTACTGAGTCTTCTTAATGTCTTTTTGAAACTCAAATCCTAATGTTTTGAGACAAGAAGCAGGACGATTTTCAACCATCCAGAGATCCGAGTTTCTGAATTTGGTTATTCTTTCTATTCCTGCCTGCAAATTACCCAGCCCGTCTCGGCCCCACCCCGCACCGCCCGCGCTGCGGTGCAGCAGTAGCAGCTGGCGCCCGGTAACGGGCCTTGTCCGGCATTTCTCCTGCAGCTGTGTACTCACTAGCTTTGATCTGTCTATACTCACAGAGGGTTTTCCTCCCCTAAAACACCGTCGTTTCTGCGCGATGCTCTCCACTTCCCAGCCTCAGGTACTCTTCTCTTTCCTCCTGCTTCCTGATTCAGAACCCAGTGCTGCCTGCGTTAGAGTTTTCTTGTTGCTATGACAGCACACCACCCCTGGCACCAATTTTCCTATTATTCAGGATAGAATAGGCTGTGCCCTTGTAATCAATAACCCTTCAAAGCTCAAGGACCTGACACAACAGAAGCTCATTTCCTCCCGAGTCCGTGGCGGGTTTGTCCTCGAAGTTCTGTCCTCAGCAGTGATTTAGATCCCAGGTCACTTTAGCCCTGAGACTCTGCAATCGCGTCAACTCCAGGTCACTCTGGCATCATGTAAGGAGAAACAGGAGAGCTGATGGGCACAGAGGACGCAGCGTGGACTAGACCCCTCGCCTCCCTGGGCCTAGACGCAGCGCAGTTCACACTCGCATTCACTGGCCACTTGTTCAGGCTGCCAGCCCAGCTGCAGCAGAGAAGAGGCGTGAGGAGGTCACGCGGTGTTACTGGATGTGAGCAGTACCTAGCACAGAGTCATCCGAAGTCACGGATAACCCTGCCCAAGGGAGGCGCTTTCATGAGTAGACATAACACACCGAGTAGTACTAAGTGCGTCCGAAGTCACGGATAACCCTGCCCAAGGGAGGCGCTTTCATGAGTACACATAACACACCAAGTAGTACTAAGTGTGTCCGAAGTCACGGATAACCCTGCCCAAGGGAGGCGCTTTCATGAGTACACATAACACACCGAGTAGTACCAAGTGAGTACCAAGTGAGTACTAAGTGAGTACTAAGTGCATCCCACCACCAGGAAGTATTCCAGTGTTGCTCCCCAAGGCTAAGGAACATGATGAAAATACTAAGCACAGGACCTGCCCTCAGCGCTCGGCAAACCATACTTAACTATTTTTATGTTCGTCATCGTCACTTTTTTTATATGATGCAAGCTGGAATCACAGAGATGATGCCATGCTCTTTAAGTTTTTTCCCAGCCCGAACATTGTGTATTTGTACCTTTCTCATTTTTCTCTGTGAAGGAAATCTTGAAGAGAATATTTACATTAAGAAGATTTTGGGACCAGTAGATGGCGTGATGGTTATGTTGCTAGATTCGCACGTGATCAACCACAGTTTGAGTCCCAGACCTGGTGGCTTAGACTCACACTAGGTGCACATGCATACGTGCCCAAACTCCTGAGAGGACAACGGAAGAGAAGGGATAGCGTGACCATCCCTCCAGGGAGGTGATCTCTCACTTTCTGTCTTTCTCTCTGTCTCTCTGATGAGTACATTCCACCCTATAGCAAAATTCTCTCTCTCAAAAAAAAAAAAAAAAAGACTTTGAATGTCTTTAAGAAATTCCTAATTCAGTAGCTTCTCTGACAGCGATCTTAAGCTTTAACTTTAAGGGGTATTTTTCCTCTTTAATCTAGACACCACTGACTTTGATATGAATAAAGTAAATGAGACCACAGATAGCTCCCCTCTCCTCGAGGCCCAAGAGGGTGCCTTTGGCCTGATTTGGATTTCCTGATGGGCTGAGAGCTCTTCCGTTTCAGTCTAACATGAGAAAATAAAACCGATACCTGGTGCTTAGGCCTGAGGGGTCCTAACAAGGTGACAGACAGCCTAGACACCAGGGCTGTGTGCTGGGAGACTGGTGTCCCCTGCGTGGTGTGTCAGCGCATCTCACCTGTGATTTTGTGCATGTGCAGTAGAGAACAAGAAGAAAAGTCAGTTTTCCTTCCAAAGAGTTTCCGCAGTGCCTCAGGCCAGACCGTGGGCGATGCAGGAGCATACTGAGTTTCCCAAACCTCCGGAACTGGTGAGTATAATTAAATAAAATAAGCTCTTATCGCTATTGGCAGTGACAGATCCATTGACATACGTACATAGGCACTAATGATTCAAGAAAATGGAAAAGAACAAGGGACAGGATAAACGAAGGTGCAGCAGCTACTGGCTGTGGTGACAGGGAAGAGGGAGGCCGCAGTCGAGGCCCACGGCAGCCTCTCACACGCACCCCTCCGGCCTGTGCTCCAGAAACAGTACAGACTGGAAACAAAAACGAAACTGCAAATTATAAGACACAGGTCCATATCGAAAATAAAACCTAAATGAAAAAGAAGAAGAAAATCCAGCAAATTTCAGGGACAATTATTTGTGCTGCTACCATCGAACCGCCACAAACAAGGTCAGTGGGGACAGAAGCGGACATGACTCTGCAAGAAACAGAGAGGGTAGAAACTGACACCAGGCCTAAAAGTTCGCTAAAGCTTCTGTCAGAAGAAGAACGTTTATACTGAGTATAGAAATATTAACAGAAGGTTCTGGGAGCTGAGCTCACTGAATTCACAGCTGGAGCTTTTAGGTAGCAGATTTCAAATGGCAGTTTTTATAATTAAAAAAAAAAAGCAAAAGGAAGAAAGCTATCTCTTTTGGAAATTTGTTGGAAGAGGAAATTTTAGGGTCTTATAAAACAAGTACATTGTAGGCTCCACAAACCCTTCTCTGTCACAAAAAAAAAAAAAAAAAAAATTACAGAGTCTGCTGCCTGTCAGTGATGTCGTGTATCGTACTCCACTCGCCTGCTGTGTGGAGTATGTCATGTTGGGTAAAATCTCTTTACAAATAAAATAATATGTAACGATTGAACATATAAATAATAATAATTAAAAAATGATGTAAATAAAAAACAGAATTAGTAAAAAAAAAAAAAAAAAACCTAAGCTTTGCCACACTGTTAGCAGAGAGGCCCCTCACCAGAAGAAAATTTGTAAATGTGAACAGTACCTAAGTTTGTGAAATACCTTTTCCCACCTCTTCCCACCACCAAAAAAAAAAAAAAAAAAAAAATTAAACACGAAACAGAAAATAAAAATATTTCACTGAGGACCAGCAGTTGCATAATGGCTATGTTGCTGGACTCCCACGTAGTCAACCGTGGTTCGAGTCCCGGATCCGGTGGCTTAAACTCACGCCAGGCACATGTGCATGTGTGCCCAAGATCCCAAGAGAAGAATGGAGGAGAAGAGATTGCGGCGTGGCCATCCCCCCCTGGGGGGTGATTTCTCGCTTTCTATCTCTCTGTCTCTCTCTGTCTGTCTGGCAAGCGCATGCACCCTATAGTAAAAACCTCTCCAAAAAAAAATATGTCACTGAATACTGCAAACTAAGTTAAAAGTATTTCATCATTCAGCTATACCAAAAAAAATACTTTCAATCATAAATTCAAATATTGAAAATAGAAATGGACAAAAAGGAAACCCCAGAGGAAAGCAAAGGAAAGCGAGTTAATTGAATTCCACAGAAGTGGAAAGAAGAGACAAAGCCACCGCAGATAAGAAGAAAAGTACGGGGTAAATACACAAGAAAAGGCTTTGAAAAGAAGAAGTAAAACAACCAGGGAAATGAAAATGAGATAAAGAATCCAATGAAATGGACCGTCGATAAAGTGGACAAAAACAAAGACGGGCAAAGAAGGAAGACCATTAATACAGTTGGAGCCTCTAAAGGAACTAAATACAACAGTAAAACTAATACTTAAAATTTAGTTGCCCTAAATATTTCAGGAAATAAGAGAAGACCTGAATCTACAATTTACCATCTATAGGATGCTTATTAAATACCTAAGTAAGAATAAAAGTTCTAGTGAAAGATCCTCACAAATACACGCTTTAACCAAGTTTTTCTAATTAACATCACAAATGCACATGATGTGTCCTCAGATATTAGTTCATATTTTTTGGTTTCTGTCTATTTGTTTATAAGCCAGAGAGCTTGTGTGCTCACAGAGAGACAGCAGACTAGTGAGGGACAGGGAGAATGCACTCTTGCTGGGTGTGGTCAGGCCCCGATTTCTCTTTCTCCATCCTGTAGGAATTCGGGGCTCACACACACACGTGTGCAGCTTTTCAATCTGGGGGCCAGAATTGGAGCTGTGTTTTCAGCCCTGTGGGATCCAGGATCCCACTCCCTAAACAACTAAGCACAGTCAGCCAGGGGCACAAGATGGCCTCTGCCGTTTTCCTGTCCCAACGCACAGCACGAATCTATCAGGAGTGAAGTCACATGACTGGAACTGATGCAGTCTGCAAACTGGCTGCTGCTCTTTGAACCTCTAAGCTCACAAAAGAAAACAGAAATCTAAAAGTCCGTCTTAGATTAGAGACACCAAGCCATGACTGTGCATGATGTACATACGTCTGTATGATAGCCACTTACAGATTATGTCCATTTATGTATTACATGCACGAATAGGAAATGTACATTCATGGGTGTGGCAATGGTGACAGTTGAGTGAGACCTATACATTTTATAATAGTAATTTACTAATATCAATTTCCTGATTTTGATACCATATCATTGCTTTGTGAGGAAATTTTCTTGTCTTTAGGAAATATTAAGTGTTCAGAGATAAAAGGCCAACGTATCTGCAGCTCACTCTGGAACGTATCTGCAATTCACTCTGGAACATATCTGCAGCTCACTCTGGAACGTATTTGCAGCTCACTCTGGAATGTATCTGTAGCTCACTCTGGAACGTATCTGCAGCTCACTCTGGAACATATCTGCAGCTCACTCTGGAACGTATCTGCAGCTCACTCTGGGACGTATCTGCAGCTCACTCTGGGACGTATCTGCAGCTCACTCTGGGACGTATCTGCAGCTCACTCTGGGACGTATCTGCAGCTCACTCTGGGACGTATCTGCAGCTCACTCTGGGACGTATCTGCAGCTCACTCTGGGACGTATCTGCAGCTCACTCTGGGACGTATCTGCAGCTCACTCTGGGACGTATCTGCAGCTCACTCTGGGACGTATCTGCAGCTCACTCTGGGACGTATCTGCAGCTCACTCTGGGACGTATCTGTAGCTCACTCTGGAACGTGTCTGTAGCTCACTCTGAAGCGTATCTGCAACTCACTCTGGAATGCTTCCAAAAATATATGTTTGTATCGTCTGTGTACATATGCATATAAATAAGTATCTATCTTTTTATGTGTAAATATGTATGTATATGTAAAATATGTATCTTGTATTACATGCATGTTTACCTAAATGTAAGTGTTATGTATACATTGATACATGCACGTGTACGTGTGTGTTTCCATGTATGTACACACAGAGGGGTGTTGAGAGAGACAGAATAAATCATTAATCAAAAGGGATGAAATGTTATCTAGAGAAGCTGAGAAAGGTATATAGAAATTCTTTCAGCTATTTTTGTGAATATTTATTAGTAAGAAAGGATTTCTAAAAGTGTAGTACAGTCAACTTTTTTATGTAAAGAGCAGTGCTGGGACCAGCAGTTAGCATAATGGCTATGTTGCTGGACTCCCACGTAGTTGACCGCAGTTTGCGTCCCGAACTCAGTGGCTTAAAACTCACGCCGGGTGCGTGTGCATGCGTGCCCAAGATCCGGAGAGGAGAACGGAGGAGAAGGTATTGTGGCATGGCCATCCCCCCTGGGGGGTGATTTCTCGCTTTCTGTCTCTCTGTCTCTCTCTGTCTGGCGAGCACACGTGCCCTATAGCAAAAATCTCTCAAAAAAAACAAAACAAAAAAAAGAACAGTGCTGTAAATACTGACTAAGCCACTGAAAAATATCTGATCCAAGTACCTGAGAAATATTTCAGTTACCTACGAGATCATAAAGCCTGCTAATGCTCAGATATGTGCATTAGCCGGTCCATCTGACCCCAGTTCTGTAAACACAGGGTTCACAGACGCAAGCACATGCACCCCACATGCATTTTCTTTTTCAAAATGAATTGAAATACAAGCTGCAGGATGACATTTGATAATGTAAACCTAGAATCAATCAACCGGCTTTGCAGAAAGCATAGTTGACACCACTGTCGTCATCACTGAATTTTGGAATTCAGCCTTTATGGTTTGTAAAAAAAGAAAAAAAAGAGATAGGGAACAGGACTAGTGATGGTTTTATTTAATTTAATGTTAGATAAAATAATTCCAATGGTTTCAAAGCTACATAAATTTATCTTCCCAGTTTTGACAGGGCTAAGAGACCCATTCGTAAATTGGCAAATCGACCTTCATTTCGGTTCATTTCCCTCAACAATCCACAGCTCTGAGAGAAGCAGAGAACTGAAAGATGGAATTGAGAGTTGAGGTGCCTGGTTATGGAATCCTGGTTTTTCCATGAACTAAATTTGTGACTTTGATCAAGTTCTTTCACTTCTCAAAGCCTCAATTTATATGCACATAATTCTGGAAACTGCATAAAATTATACCTATCAAAATAAGTGAATTTAACCAAATAGTATTAATTATATGAAATTACCTTTCAAACCTTTGAGTCATATTTCTATACCTATTTAAATTTAAGTATTCTTTTTTTAATTTTTTTTTTTTTTTTGCTCTAGGGCATGTGTGCTCACCAGAAAGACAGACAGAAACAGAGAGAGAAGTAAGAAATAAACCCCCAGGAGGATGGAGTTCTTGCTCCTCCAATCTCCTCTTGGGATTGTGGGCGTGCACACACACAAGCCCAGAGTGTTTTTCAAGCACCTGGTCTGGGACTCCAGCTGCAGTCAGCCATGTGGGATCCAGCGCCTTAACCACCATGCCTCTGGCTGGCCTCATTTACGTATTCTTAAAAATTTTAAGTTGGGTTTCGTTTTTAATCAACATAATCGTGGAAATTTTGTCAAGTTAAGATATCCACTCTTGGGACCAGCAGTTAGCGTAATGGCTATGTCGCTGGACTCCCACGTAGTTGACCGCGGTTCGCGTCCCGGACCCGGTGGCTTAAAACTCACGCCGGGCGCATGTGCGTGCGTGCCCAAGACCCTGAGAGGAGAATGGAGGAGAAGGGATTACGGCGTGGCCATCCCCCCTGGGGGGTGATTTCTCGCTTTCTATCTCTCTGTCTCTCTCTGCCTGTCTGGTGAGCGCACGTGCCCTATAGCAAAAAACCTCTCCAAAAGATATCCACTCTTGGGGCCGACAGGTGGCATGGTGGTTAAGGCACTGGACTCCCACAGGGCAGACCAGGGTTTGAGTTCCAGATCTGGCGGTTTGCTTTCTTGCTTTTCCTTTCTCTCTCTCTCTTTCTGGTCAAATTTAAAAAATAATAATAATAACAAATAAAATAAATTAACATATTTTAATAATATACCTACTCTTTTTTGTTTTTGTTGCTATATATAAACCTTAGCCTACATTTTTAATATGCCAAGTTATGGTTAGGAACACAGTATCTGTTTATGGGCAAGTTTCACTAACGGAAAAAAGATTAATCAGCTACTGGTCAGCTCAGCCATGGCTAGGGACTTAGCTGTGAGCGGAGAGTGCATGCATGGATAGCTGATGAATTCTTTCCCATTAGTGACACTTGCCCATAAAGAGATAAAAGCAAACCTTGCTCTTATTAGCATCATACTCTGAGCAATTGGCCAGAGAGTGGCTACTGTGTATTTATAGCCCAGGTAGATTTGCTTGTTTGCTTTTACCTCCCGTATCACTATTACTATTCTCTTGCTGCTGTAGCAAATGAAAACCGGCTTAATGGTCTAGTACAAATCCATTACTTTACAGCTCTGGGGAACCAGAGTCCCACTAAGCTGAAATCAAGGAGGCGACAGGGGAGTTGGAAAAATCCAGCAACTGTCTTTCCCGGGTCCTAGAAGTTGCCCACATTCCTTGAGTAATGGGCTCTTCCCTGACTTTGGAGCCAGTGATGGACTGTCAAGTCGGTCTCACAGTCTGTCCCTGAGTGCCCTGCCCATCTCTTCCACTTAGAGGGACCTCTGAGGCTCTATCAGACCCCCAGATAACTAGGTAAACCCTTCCCACCTGAAGATCCTTTACTTAATTGCACCTGCCTAGCCCTTTTTGCCATGTAAGGAAAGAGGCCACAGTCCCAGGAGATGGTCCTCTTTGTGGGGACACTGCTCTGTCCCCCAAAGGCAGACACCACGTGTAACACACCAGAATGATGTCCAGGTTTTAGCGTACAAATTTCCATGAGGTGAGTGGGGGATAAACATCCTCACAGTCATTACTGTTGGAAAAAAGTGACACCCAGAGAGGTGACATGACATGCATAAAGCCGTTCAGTGAACCAAGGGGGGGAATACCACCCCTTCAGTTCCTGACGGTTGCTAGCTAGCAATGCGACCCCCCCCCCCCCATGGCTTCTACCTCCATTCCCTGCTATATGTCATTAAGTTAGACTCCGAAGAGATCATTTCCATTTTCCAGAGAGCCCTCCTACCCCCCACCACCCTGAAAATCCCAGCACGAGATGGAACAGTCTTGCTTTCGAGAGGCTTGGTTTAGAAGGGCATGGATAAAGTCAAAATCGTCTGTTCTTTGTTTGCCTTTATTTTTCTGTATTTAATGCTACGCCAACTTTACGAAAATATTTGAATATATTGTATCTCTATTTATTGCGTTTACACCTCGAGGGACTTTTGCAGTGTAATTTTAAAGTTCCAGGGGGACAAAACATGAAACGAAAACATGTTTTGGGAAAGGAGCTCTGGAGGTCGCACAGTTTCCGGCCACCTTCATGGTCCCAGCCTCCATCCAGAGAGGTGGTTTACCTTCTGTCTGCTGAACAGCGCCCAGAAGAAGTAATCCCGGGAACACGGCAAGTAGTTATGTTAGCAGAAAGCAAAACAGAGAATACATCTTTGCTTTAAGTTTTTTTAAGTGCTTTTGTCTACATGGTCTTCCCCCACAAACAACGTGGGAGTTATTTAGCCAGTAACAGAATTTCAGCGTATACCTTCCTTACGCAGGGTGATGTTCATTAGTACGAGGGGGCTGAAGCTCTGCCGTTCTTTTAAGTGTGAATGAGAAATGTAGTAATGAAAGGACTGTGATAAGAAACAACCAGCTTAGCTAGAATTGAAAGGAAAATCAGTTTTAGAAGAGTTCACCTTGAGCTCGTTGGTGGTGTGATGTTTAAGGTGGCTGCATCCCACATGGCTCACCCCACATGGCTCACCCCACGGTTCAAGTCCCAGCCCCCACAGATTGAGAACCACACCGGGGGCATGGACATGCATGCCCAAAGTCCTGAAAGGAGAATGGAGGAGAAGGGATTATGGCATGGCTATCTCCCATGGGAGGTAATTTCTCACTTGTTCTAGCTTTCTCTCTCTGACATGCACACACACCCTCTGGCCAAAAAAAAAAAAAAAAAAAAGTAAAACAGAGTGCACCTGGAAGTTGAAAATATGAAACCTGACTCCCTAGTGCCCTCATTGCCAGGTACCCTTGAGCAAGTCTTTGCATATGCCAGGATTGGGAAACCCTGGCTTGGGACCAACTGAGCCAGAGGGAGGCTAACACACACAGCTTGCTGCAGTGCACACGCACAGTCCACGCATGGCCTGCACACCGCCCAGCGCAGAGATGTGGGCAATGAACTGCCCAGCAGGGGAAAGCAGGGCTGCCAGAGGAAGTGACATCTGATTTCTGAATAATGGCAAAGCCCCAGACGTGCAAACGCAAAACTAATGACAAAAGCTGAGGGTAGGGTCAGAGTGCAAAGGGCTCCATGCTGAGCCAGGTGGGTTGCTATTTACGGAGCAATATCTCATATCTTCAAAGTAGGGGTAACACATCAGATTTGCTTAAAGCAGAATAATATGATCTGGTTGTCTGCAGCGATCTAAACTTAGCAACTCCCAACCTGGGGCTAGCAAATGCCTAGGAGCTGAAGAGTATTTTCTAAGACACATGAGAATCAATACCAATGTCTTTTAAAATAACCAACAACCCTGTTTTCCACATCAATGCACTGCTATTTTGCAAAATGTATAAAAATGTAGTTGCAGTACAAAAATAATTTGAAAGTGTTCTAGTATTCATGCTAGTTTGTCTGTTTAGCAAGGGGAGGGACTGGGACTTGTACTTTTTCAACCAACAGAAGCATGAGGGGTAGTCTAAATGTTTCCTTGCTATTAAAACTGAGATCCCATTCATAGGGGGGTCAAGAAAGGCTGGATTCCTCATTAAATAAAAAAAGGAATAAGCTGATCATAGGTCTAAAAAAGGACATTTGGCAACTTTGAAAGTTACGGAAAACACAAACGGAAGAGGGCTGTGTTCTATCCTGTAGACGATCTTACTTTAGGCAAACCCAGTGTTTAAAAATCTGGGTTTACATAAAGGCTAAATTTAGAAACTAATTATTCACTTTTTAAAGAATTCACAGTAGGATGTAAGTCAATAGAAAACTCTCCAGCACATTTAAAATAGAATTCCATTTTCATGCAACTTTTCGGAAGCTCTCCTACTGTATACCAAACAAGGTCAAGCCGTCCACTCTTGGATCACCATGCCCCGAAGAGCGTAGAAGGCAACTCTGGTCAAAGTCAGACCCCGGCTCTGAGCGCAGAGGTGGCCACACGTCAGCTCCAGGCAACGCACGAAAATATACTGGGCAACTGCACGAAGTGTCGGTATTGGTGGCAACCAGGTCGCAACGGCAGAGCTACCTGGAGACAGACCAGTGCTTGTCCCTACAGCAGGTGTTCTCTGATGGACCTGACGGGGTCCCTCTGGGGAGCTCTGCCCGAGAGCAGCTGGGCCTGAATGAATGGCCTGTCCCCCATCGGGTTGTAATTCCTTTATGATGTGAATGTGAGGCCTCCAGTGAGAGAGAAAGAATCAGTAACTAGAAGTAGCAGAAGTCAAGGAAATAGCTGAGTCTCAGCAGGTAAATATGTTAGGTCACTTTTAATTACAAACGAAAGAACCCGATGTAAATTAACTTAAGTCAGAAGGAAAAAGTGTTTGCTCGTGCACTAAAAGGTTTTTTAATAAGGGTAAATGGTTGCATCCAGAAACCTGAAAATGGAGGGATAGCTTTGCTTACTTATGGATCAACTTCATTTTTAGGTAGTTTTCTACAGATGATAACTACCCACCAGGGAGGATTCACAAAACATTTTTACTACTAGTTTTATTTTTTTAAAGAATTATTTTATTTTTTATTTATTCATTCATTTATTTCTTTTTTTTTAAAATTTTGACCAGAGAGGGACAGAGCGAGAGAGAAGGAGAGAGAAGGAAAGTGAGAGAGCAAGCCTCCAGGGCCAGGACTTGAACCATAGTTGGCTATGTGGGAGTCCAGCATCCTTAACCACCATGCCACCTGCCGGCCCACATTTTTACAACTAGTTTTAACCGGCTGATGAAACTGGGAGACGTCCTCTGGCAGATAAAGCTACTTCCTTACTTCACTCAATCAAGAAAAGCTTCCCTGCGGATGACAGCTGGCCTGCACGAGGGCGACAGGAGTGTTCTTCGTGTGCTGAACCGTGCACCTCCAGGGAGCCCCTGGCTGGTGTCTGAGAACGCAGGCTGCGGGGGAAGTTCCCCAGGTTCCCGGGAGCATGCCCACTCTCTGCTTGGCCTCTCCTCCCAAAGACCCATTCCCATCTACATCCCATCACTGGCTGTGACCTTGAGCGAGTCGCCCAAACAGCCGGGAATCTCAGCATTTTTATCAGTGTGAAGATAAAAGCTTCAATCTTGAAAAAGTTGTTGAGAAATTGAAATATTCAGTGAAATAATATTTGTAAACGCCTGGGTTAGAGTGGCTGTACTGTGAGTTCTTGCTCACGTGGAGTCATTTAGCCGTGGGCTTCTGGTGCTGTGACAGGCTGTCAGGAAGGGAGTCCCCTGTGTGAGATGGCCCGCCGTCGCCTGGGGCGGCAGGACTGCCCTCCGGGTGCTGTCTGAGACAGGGCTAGAGCCGGCTCTCGGCTACCAGACAGGTGAGCCTGGGAGTTCTCAGCACTTCGGGCTTTCTGTTTACTCATCTGGGGAAATGAGTGCTAGGATACAATGAGTGTCTACCACATGCACTCATTCTCTTTCTCTGAACATAAGCACACGTCTCTTCTTTGTATGTAATTTGTTACATCAAGAATTTCAAATCCTGAGACCAGCAGTTAGGGTAATGGCTATGTCGCTGGACTCCCATGTAGTCAACCGCGGTTCGAGTCCCGGACCCGGTGGCTTAAACTCACGCCAGCGCGTATGCATGCGTGCCCAAGGTCCCAAGAGGAAAATGGAGGAGAAGGGATTGTGGCATGGACATCCCCCCTGGGGGGTGATTTCTCCCTTTCTGTCTCTGTCTGTCTGGCGAGCACACGAGCCCTATAGCAAAAACCTCTCCAAAAAAAAAAAAAAATTTCAAATCCTCATACCAGCAAGTGGAATAATGTTGTGTCGCTTGACTCCCACATAGTTGACCCTGATTTGAGCCCTAGATCTGGTGGCTTAAAACTCACTTCAGGCACATGTGTGTGCATGACCAAAGTCCTAAGAGGAGAACGGAGGAGAAGGGATGGCGGCGTGGCCATCTCCCTTGGGGAGTGACTTCTCATTTTCTGTCTCTCTGTCTCTCTCTGTCTCTCCAGCAAGCTCTGTCACAAAAATATGTCTTTAAAAAAAAAGATTTTCAAATCCCTAGAACTAGTTAATGTAT
Organism: Tupaia tana; assembly: GCA_026018925.1. Lineage (NCBI taxonomy): Eukaryota > Metazoa > Chordata > Mammalia > Scandentia > Tupaiidae > Tupaia > Tupaia tana. The sequence continues at coordinate 110,585,704 of JAKSZU010000015.1, read as the reverse complement.
GTTCTAAGTTCCTCGGGGCCAGCAAACCCCACTTAACTGATGTAAACGATGAGAAACGTCATTACGTCACGTGAAAGGACAACTGAACAGAGGAGATTTGGGAGGTGATGTATTTAGAGGTCCCATAATACTTTGGAGGGTCTAGACTCCTTTGTCCCCCCACTCCATCATGCTCAGAGTATTGAGCATAACCTGTCTCTGAGGAGCCCAGACAATCTATCTTGCACATTACTGTCCAAAGGAAAGAGAGATTCTTTCTCCTTTAACTTATTTTTTTAAGAATAAGAAAAACATTTTCCAGAAGAACCATAGCTAGGATGACTAAATAATTTATCTTTCAAAAAGAGAGGTTTTCGAGAGTGAAAGGGGTCACATTAAAACCTATGGACAAACAAGAAGCATCAGTCAGAAATGCCCTGGGCAAACCAGAATGCACCCCCACATCCCACGGGCTAGAGCTGTGTCTCCCACTCATTACCACACCAGGCGCCAGGCAGGGTACGGGGGCCACAGCGGGCATGGAGTGACGGTGCCTTGCCAAAGGCAGGAGGGTCAAACTGGGGTTCACTCTGCAGACCCCCGGAGAGCAGGTGGTCTGCTCGAGGACCAGAGGGTTACTGGAAAGGAGAAGCCGTCTCCAGCTGGGGGCGATGGCCGCTGCGCACCCCTGTCCTCTCGTCTCGTGCTGTTCTCCGAGTCCCAGGTGTACATGAGCCTGTAGTGCCAGAACTCACCGCGCTGTGGCCTGCTCTCCTCGTCACCCCCCGCCCCGTTTCTCTGCGGCCCTTCCCTCCTAATGCTTCTCAGCACCGAGGTCAGAAAGCCCTCACCTCCCGCCAGGCCCCACACCCACTGCTCCCTGTAGGATGGCCTTCCAGGGCTCCACAGGACCCGACACGTCATCGTGATGCCTGAGCGCCATTCTCAGCTGTGAACTACAGGGCAGAGACAGTTCGGTTCATCTTCAAATCCCGGTGCTCGGCACAGAGGTAAGCCGGTGGGATACGGTCATAGAAACGAATGAAATGAAGACATGAATGAAGAAATCTTAACTCCAGAAAGAAATAGTTCAGACCCTTTTCACCAGGAAGGGCCTGGGACTGAGAACACAGAAACTGGATTCCTAACTCCCAGTGCCCACCCTATCAAACTCGAATCAAGAAGTCCTCGGTAATGGTACCAGGAGCTCACGGGACTCAGAGGACAGAGCAGTCAGTGCCGGCTGCTGACGGCCACTGGGGTTGAGAAAGACATCCCATTATTAGGGTATAATTAACAACTTTCTTCTCATAGACATTAATTTATTTTGTCATTAAATTAATTAGAATTAAATAGGCCTTTAAATCACTCCTTGTTCCTAGAAGGAGAGATGTTTTGAACATAAAATCAGGCAAAGTTTTCCACTACTTTTCTGCCCCTACAGAGACAGCAGAGAGAGAAGCTTCCACCTGGAGAGAGTTGCTTAGGCTTCCCTGGGACAGTCTTGGGTGGGATGGGGCATTTTATGAGAATGATAGATGTTTGCTTCCTTCTAAAACAGAGCAGGAGGACCTGCCAAAAGAACAAATGCATTTAAATTCCCACAGGGCTGAGTCCCGTTGAACTATTGACTTACCACTGCTTTAGACTTTAGTTTTCTCTTTGATAAAATGAGGTACCAAGTTCTAGCTCATAGGCGCACTGTAAAGTTTTAGTTAGGTAAGAGAAATAAAGTGCCGAGAGCTTCGTAGGCTTGTGATAAATGCTACTTACTGCTCTCTCTCATCCTCAAACTGACATTCAAATTTTACTTCAGACAAAGGTTGAGTCATAGATTCCTGAGAAAAGATTTAGAATTTTAGTCCCTGTGGGCAAAACCAAACTCCAAACCAAAACTAGACATCACAGCTAGATGGCTGCATTGTTGATTCTTCACTCACTCACTCTAATTTGTTCAGATATGGTTTTTCTGCTCTCCTTTTCTTGGCTTCTTTAGAGTCTGGACTCCTCCCTCTCCATGCCAGGCTTCTCCCAAGTCCGTCTGTCACCTCACTTCTGCTCTTTCCCCTCAAGTGCGACCTGAAATTTCACCACTACCCGAGAAACTCTCCCTGAACAAAACAAAAGGTAGCTTAACCCCAGTCAGAATGGCTAAGACCAAAAAAAATAAGGAATAATAAGTGCTGGCAAGGCTGCGGAGAACAGGAAACCGTCCTACACTGCTGGTGGGAATGCACATGAGTGTGGCCACTGTGGAGAACAATATGGAGGTTCCCCCAAAGCTACCACTGCAACTGCCTTACGGCCCAGCAATTCCATTCCTGGGTATCTACCTAGAGGACAGGATACACTCAGCTGGAAAACACTTGCACATCTATGTTTATGGCAGTATTATTCATAATTGCTAAGACATGGAATCAACCCAAATGTCAAAGAATAGATAAATATATTGAAAAAGTGTGGCACATATATGCTTGGGAATACTAAACCACAGCGAGGCCCTGGGCATTTGATAGAAAATGGATGAGTATGGAAGATTTCATGCTAAGCGAAGTAAACCAGACTATGAAGAGAGGCATTGTATGTCCCCACTTAATATGTACTGAATGTCTGCACTCCATGGCAGAAACTAAAAGATGGGAGGGCTACTACGGGTGCTAGAAAGTGTGGGGGGATAATGAGCAACTGGGGGCAGGAGGGAGGGGATCCGAGGGGAGAAAATAGAAAAACCACAGCATATGCTATAAAGATGCACAATGATTAAATATTAACAGATACCATCAAAGAACACGTGAAACAAACAGAAACGGGTGACATGGTTGGTTAGCTCTTGGCCTCTTTTACATGCAAAGGTCAAAGATGTAAAAACAAGGCTGAATATCCTGTGTGCGTGTGCTTACAGGGGATGTCAAAAACTTAATCGAAAATTAGACAAGAGGTGACTTCAATGCAAATTTTAAATCCATGCATAACTTTTTCATATTTCTTTCTTTCATAAACGTTTTAAGGACCTGTCATACATTAAAATATGCATCGTGTGTTTAGTTTTTATTTCATCTTTAGATCTGATGTTTTCAAAACAATGCAGTTCTTTGATAGAACCTGTTTGCAACCCAAACTCTTCAAGGTTGAGAGTCTTTGAATTAAGGTCTAGAAGCTCTTTTTAGAGTTTCACGTGCTTGACAACTATGGCCCAGCCTCTTGAGACGACCACAGCTGGTACTCTAAGGATATCTGAATCAATGGTATTGCCTAGTTTTGAGAAAAGCGGGACAGTTGTCTTTCTGAGAACCTGGTGTACTCATTGTTGACGAAGCCTTAATTCAGTTTCACTGGGATGTCAACTGAGGTAACCTCATAGACTTCTGGGACAGCTCACTGTGGAAGTGGAAGAAGCAAATATTGGCGTAGATTCTGACTTTCCAAAAGACAATCATGGGGAAATAGACCGCATACACAGTACACCTGGTTTAGAGGACAAGGAGACACGATAGGCGACGGAGTCAGAGGCCAGCCGCTGCACAGGTGCCGAAGGTTGGAAGCATGGCTGTGGACTTAGGCTGAAAAGCAACACGTTCAACATTCATATTTTAACTTTGAAGCAAAAGCATGACTAAATATAGAACATGTACTCTAATATGGTATCTGTCCTGATGGATATTTAACTGAATAAAATCAACCTGTAATTGAATAACTCTGAATGATGGTGACAGAGGTGCTGAGTGCTTTTCCTACTGAACTAACAGGATGAAAATTAAAATCTGCATTAGTTTTTTTTTATTAAGGTTATAGCATTATCAGGACTTAGAAGACTGAACAGAATGAACTGATGAATTGTTATTTAATTTAGCTTCCCAAGAAAAATTCGAAGGCAGCAGATTAAATATGGACATTCACTTGTTTGCAGCTTTTAAAGAAAGTTTTAATTTGTTTTTCCCATAGTTAGTATGTTTTTAAAAAGGTAAAGTCAACAAAATGTAAGCTGAGAAAGAAAACCAAGAGTTCTTTCTGTTCTTCATTTCTGTCAGCATCAGGATGCCAGAGCTGAGGGGTTTCTGTGGGCACTTCTCCATGTATGTTAGAAGGTGTGGCTATGGTCCTGTGCTTTAAAATGACAATTCTAACCATGAATATTCTTAAGGGAAAAAATAACTCTTATTAAAATAGCTAAATTTAAATGCTGTTAGCCCCTTACATAACTATAACCAGTGTGTAAATTTAGGACTCCACAACACTGAGAATAAAGCGAGATTGCTTGTCTTTTCATAAGCAAATTAAAATATTTTTGAGTGACCACCCACATAACTGTCAGTGGCCTCTGTCTTTTACATGGATCCTCTCTCCAGATATACCCTGGAGTCCCCGGTATTGCCTGTGGCATTAGAAAAGTGCACGGCATCACTCGGCCTTACTAATCTCCAGGGAGCCAGCAGTCAGGCGTGCCCCTGCAGAGCTTGCGAGGGTGCTCCAACCCAGTGTGTGGACGACGCAGTGAGAGCGGCCAGCCCTGCGGTCCAGGGCCCCGGCAGAGGGCCTGCTCTGTGAGCTCCGCTTCACCGCCACTTACTGCCACCAAGTTACCCTGCAGGGCCGTTTACCTTCCACCCATTTCTCAGAGCAAGGATGGAGATTCCCTAGAATGAAGCCTATGTCCCAGCTTTCTGGATTTTCCATATCATGGACGGTCATGTTTCCCAGGATATCTCAGAATTCCAGGAAGGCTCCCAACATGATTCCTCAATCTTTGCCCTAGAATCGCACTCCCCTCTACCATTCTGGCCCAGTTAATGATAAAGGTCCCAATCCAGACTCTCTTTTCTTAAGGTCCATTTCCTTTTACTGATTCTCATCTCTTTTTATGAGAGCATCTCAGTTGGATTGTTGGAACTTGTTTTAATTTATTGGACGTATTTTTTATAAAGGGAGGCAGTGGTGTTCCAATCTCCTTCATACCAAAAGGCACTTAGAATTCTATTTAAATCAATGTAGGCAAATACCTAGAGGATTGGGTTCTGCTTATTTCTAAGACTCAAATGCAAACAGATATTGGAAAAGAACTGTTCAGAAACTTCCTCCATCCATTGCAAATAATTCCCAGGCTCCTCTGTCACTCAGGGAAGTACTTATCACTACTGCTGACTGTGTGTGTTCATTGCAGAAAAAAAGCACTGTCGGTTACCAGAAGTACCCAAAATATATGATAATCCCTTCTCCTAAGAGGTTAGCAGTTCATTTACTGTGGTAGTTTTCAAACTAAGTTTCATGTTTAAGTGGTTTATTTTAAGCATTTAATTCAACTTTTACTTTACTTATCTATTTAAACTATTTTGAAGCGATACTAAAGCTAACACATTCAAATGTGTTACATTAAAAATTTTCACACAGTGGTGGATATCAATTCGTTAACTTATTCTTACAGATTAACTTGTTTTGGAGCAGACCTTGGATAAAACTCTGTCTTCTATCTTAGTTCAAATAATTAAACTTTTTATAAATGTGTCATTGATTAGAAAAAATGTGGCTCCACAAAGTTCTTTTTAATTAAGACTCCAAATGTTCAATAAGGTAGAAAATGTATTATATAATCAAGCACAGTGCTACGCTTTTAAGATGCCAGAAACTCTGGCATCTGCTGGGTTCATGCACTTAAGATAGAGCATGTCCTGTATGATACCTCAGTTATTTAAAATGTTTAGTATTTATTATAAAGTTTGTTGTTTATTTTCTTTTTAAAAATTTTCTATAAAATTAAGGCTTGGATATTTTTGTGCTTACATCTGTAGAGATTAACAGAAAAAAACTAAAATTTTGTGTTTGGATTTCATACATTGAAATAACGAGGGTGTTCTGACATTTCAGGTGAATATCTTCCATGGATGACCAAGATGTTTGAGATTACCTCCCTATAATATTAAGCAGGTTGAAAGCCATATGTTACCTAAGATGGTGCTTTCCAGTGGCCACAGAATCTACTCATCAGCATTCTCCAAATTAAGAAATTCCAGTATTTACTAAATATGGGTATTTAAGTCTGAAACCATGTTTTCAATATTTCTCTTTTAGACTTTGGATAAATTTCATTAAGGGATATTCTGACATTGCAAGGAGAACTGTCAAAAAATAATTAAATACCATTTGTACTTTTTATCAGTATATATTGTATGACTCTCAATGCTGAGCACACAAAATAAAATGCAGAATAAATTGTATTCTTGCTTTAATATAAGATAACTGAATTGAAATCCTGTATAGCATATATGAGCCTCCTTGCTCTCCTTGGATTAATTTATAATAAAATGATAAAATCTGAAACGATGTTACTAAAATGTTTGAAAAAACACTAATCTAGTGGATTGTTTGTGAAGACCTTGATGATGATTTAAATACTTAGATTTTATTTGAATTTTTTTAATGGATGGCATAGAGCCCAAATGTTGAGAAGTGCTAATGATGATTTAGTTCCTAGGAAAAACACAGAAAAAGAAGAAATGGTCAAGTTGACCTTTATATCTTTATCTCTTCTTTATCTCCTATTGATCTTAGAAATTAGGAGAAATTGAAGCTATCTTGGGAAATGGTAGGAAGAAATATAGTATTATCTTAAGAAAGAAACTAATAAAAGCAAATAGATAGTGAGGTAAATATTAAAGATAAATATAGGCATTTATCCCATAGTAACAATCATTTATATTCATAGAGTTGTTTATTGAAAAGCATTTTATGGATACTTCAGTTCCAGGAAAATTGAGTAGGCATATTTTTCTTTATTTCTTCATCAAGTAAACTGAAAACCCTGAACTTCAGACATAAAACAAATATGAGAAGATGGTGGAAGACGGGGAGAAAAAGGAAGATTTTCTAGGGCCCTTCTGTCTTTAGGAACAGCATAGTGGTGATGTCTCGTGTTTCCTTGGTTCATATTCTCTACTCATGGAGCTGAAGAATGTAGCAATCTAGAAATGTCAACAGGCACAGAGAAAAAATAAAAACAAAAACAGACAAACGCTCTCTTTCTCTAGACAAAAGACCAGAAGAGACACAGCCTAGAAAATCAGAAAACCTGTAGACAACAGCCCTGCTTCAGACAGGGATCACAGAGAACTGTGGGTCTATGTCAGTGAAGTCTAAGGGGAGATCCAGGGCTTTCTTCTTCACTGGCTGGTACTGGGACACTCCCACCCTCACAGTGTCAGTAGAGACCACGTAGCAGCCTGTGTTTCTACCTGCATCAGCAGAAATGAGCCATCATTCTTTTTTCCACTGGATAGAATCATTGGAACCTTAGTGAAGAGTCGGACTTTGACCATAGCAGCAGCAAGGCCACCTCTAGTGCAGTGTAAGTGGAGATCACTTGAGAAATGAAACCCCCCTCTGCAGCAACAGGAAGCCCTCTTTAACATCAGCCAAAACAAGTGGGAGCTTGGACATCTTTCTCATCCTACAATCAAGCTATGGCATCTTCTCTTCTCCATTGAAGTGGTGTCCAAAAAGCTTAACTAACAGAAAAAGTTTCAATGAGATCTAGAGTTTCATAATACAAAAAGTTTTAATGAAAAATCACTTAGTGTAGCAAGAACAAGGAAAATGTCAAACTGAATGATAGAATACAACATGCTATGTTAATTATAGTTCTCCAGATAAAGAGAACCAACAAATCCCAGTGTCTCATTGTTTTTTATGGCTGAACAGTATGTTAACATCAAGATGACAAAGACGAGGTTAGCCCTATGGCCTAGTTGTTAAGATTCTGCATGGCCGACCACAGTTTAAATTTTCAAAAACATGCTGAACACATATATGTGTGTCCCAAATCTAACAGGATAAAGAAATGTAGAAGAAGGAATTGCAGCATGACCACACACAATTGAAGGGTGCTTTCTCCCTCTCCCTCACTCCCTCTTTCTTTCTGTCTCTCAGGTGAGTGCATATACCCTCTGCTAATTAAACAACAAATTAAAAAAAAATGACAAGGATGTTAGAATTATTGGACAAAGACTTCATATTTTTTAATTTGAAATAGATAGAGAGAGAGGAAAAGTGAGTAAGCAAGCCACTAGGTCTGGGACTCAAACCGTGGTTGGCCATGTGGGTGTCCAGTGCCTTCAACCACCATGCCACCTGCTAGCCTCCTGACAAAGACTTTCAAGCGATCATAATTAGATGCTTAAATGAGTGATTATAAATAAGTGATTATAAACACAATTTTAAAATGAAAGAATAGAAAGCTTTAAAAAAAAAAGAATAACAACTGAAATTTTAGAACAGAAACATACAAGTACTAAAATAAAAAGTCCAGTAAATAGATTCAACAACAGAACGAGGGAGGCAGAGAAAAGAATAAACTGGAAGATGGGAAAAATAGAAATTATTTAATCTGAGCAACATAAAAAGTTAGACTTTCACAAAAACAATATCAGAACATCAGGAACCTTTGAAACTATAAATGAAGTTTTGACTTTTGTGTCAAGTCCAGGAAGGAGGCTAAAAAAATCATGGCTGAAAAAGTACTTAAGGAAATGATAGTTGAAAACTCAAATTCGGCAGCAGACATAATCTTAGAGATTTAGGAAGCCAATTAAATCCCAAATATGATAAATAAAAAGAAAATCTATACCAAGACACATCATAAATTATATTTCTGACTCTAAAGACAAAGAAAAATTTCTAAAATCAGCCAGAAAAATAAATGACATTTTACTTATAAGGAGAAGATAATTTAATTGAAAGTGAATTTCTCATTAGAAATGACAGAGGCCAGTAGGAAGTGGCACAATATTTTTCAAGTATGAAAAGAAAAGAAATGACAACCTAGAATCCAATATCAAGAGGGGGAAGAAATCTTTTCAAAATAATGAGTAAATCAAGACATTTTCAAGAATGAAAATGAAGAGAAAATGTTCCCAGAAGATTCACCCTAAAATAATGGTTAGAAGTTATCTAAATAGGGAAAAAAATGAAACAAACAAGAAAGAGAGAACAAAACAAAACAAAACCAAAAATACTTGAAACGCCAGCAAGGAAGAAACAATATAGTTAGTAAAAATGTGGATTTTTATATTCTTTTTGAGTTTTTAAAATTCATTTGATGGTTGAAGCAAAAATTATCACATTGTCTAAGATGGTTCAGAAATGTTTAAAAGAACAATATAAATGGAATAGTGCAAAGAGACTTAAAGGTATATAAGCTTTCACTATGTCACTGGAACTGATAAACTGATGACAATAGTGGAATGTGTATACACACACACACACACACACACACACACACACGAAACACTAAATGAGTGTTTTAGATATACTCGAAAACATTACAGAGAAATAAAAATGTAACTCTAAAGGTTGTTGAAGTAACTCCCCAGAAAAGAAAGAAAAAGAAAACATAGAAACAAAGAGCAAAGAGAAAAACAGAGAAATTAAATAGCAGACTTAAGTTCGAATATATCAATAATTACATTAAATGTAAATGGTCTAAATACATCAATTAAAATGTGAGGATGTCAGAATGATTTTAAATACAGAATCCAACTCTATCCTGTCCTGAAGAAACTTGTTCTACATAAAATAATACAGGCAGTTTGAAAAGAAAGAATGGAAACAGAATCCAAATATTAATCAAAGAAAAGCAATATTGTCCATAATGATATCAGGTAGACTTCAGAGCATAGAAAATAATGACAGAGAGAAATTTTATAATTATAAAATCCACTAATGATACATAGCAATTCCAGTGTGCAAGCCTGATAAAACGGAGATGCAAAACATGTAAAACAAAAACTTATGAACTGAAAAGAGAGAAAGACTAACTTACAATTTTAGAAAGTTCAACATGACTCTCTCAGCAATTGATAAAACAAATAGACAGAAAACAGAAAAATTCAACACCATCAACTAACAGGAACTAAGCGATAGTTACAGAACGCTGCACCCATCAACACTAAAATACACATTAATTTCAATTAACCAAAGAGTATACTACAGTGGACTATAGCCTGAGCTATAAACCACCAGCACATTTGAAATAACTAAAATCATGCAAAGCTTGTTATCCAATCACATCAGAATGAACCTAGAAATCAATAACATAAAAAAAGGAGGAAAATCTCCATGTACTTGAAAATAAAATTTTTGGTTTTCTGGGAATACTGTCTCCCTTAATTTTCTTTTTTTCTGAAAATGTATTAATTTACTTTTTATCTCAGAAGGACTTTTCTTCCCATTTTTAGATTCCAGGTTGATAGCTCTTTTCTTTCAACACTTGAAGAAAAATATTGTGCCACTTTTTATTGACCTCCATCATTTCTGAAGATAAATTACTTTTAATTAAAGTATTTTATAGGTAAATGCTTAATTAGTGAAAGAGGAATTCTCAAAAGAAATTTTGAAAATATTTAACTGAATAAAATGAAAATACAGCATATCAAAATTTGTGGAACCCAGCTCAAATAATACTGACCAAAAATTTTATAACATTGAATGCTACAATGGAAAAGAGGAAAGCTCTCAAACCAACAATCTATGATCCTACTTGAAGAAAATAAAAAAGATAAGATCTAAATAAATCCAAAGGAAGTAGAAGAAATAAAATAATAAAGAAAAGAGTAGAAATAAATAAGATTGAAAACAGAAAAACAGTAAGGAGATCAAGGAGAAAAAGTGATAAATCTTTGAAAAATTAATAAAATTGGCAAAATTCAAGCAAGAGTGGTAAAAAAGAAACTTAAGACATAAGTTAACAACATCATAAATAAAAAAGTGGATTTCTCTACAGAACCTGCAGACATCTAAAAGTATAACAAAGAAATACAAAGAGTAACTCTATACATGAGTTTGATAACTTTGATGAAATGGCTAGATTCCTTGAAAAATAGAAACTATCTTACTAACCCAATATGAATTAGATCATTTGAATAGCTCTAGAACTATGAAAAAATGGAATTTATAGTTTAATCCCTCAAAACCAAATTTCTCCTAACCCAGATTCTATCACTAGACAACTCTACGAAATGTTTTAAAGAACTAAAACTAAATGTGCACATGTTCTTCCAGAGAACACTTCCTGTTCATTTTACCAGGCTAGCAGAGCACACAGAAACAAAACAAAACTACAGATCAGATCCCTCCTGCATGCAGATGCAATGCTTTGAAGTGTTGGCAAGCAGAAGTCATCAATATATAAAAAAGTTACACACCTTGCACAAGCAGAGTTTGTTCTCAGGAGCCGGGCTGGCTTAGTACTTGAAAATCAGTAATTGCAATCCACCACATTAATAAACTAAAATTACACAATGAATCAACCGGTTTCGGGGAGGAAAAAGAAAACAGTCAATAAAGTTTACTAGATAAAATTTTCCAGAAATAAACAAGACTAGATGGAAACTCCAACGTCATTAAAAGCTACAAAAAAGTAAAAAATTTACACAAAACTTCCTTCAGTTAACATTATACTTAATAATGAACAATTAAATGCTTTTTTTCTTTAAGATTTGGCACAGGGACCAGCAGATGGCATAATTGTTACATCACTGGACCCCCACAAACGCAACTGTGATTCAAGTCCTAGATCAGCTCATGTATGTATGTGTGCCCAAAATCCACACATGTATGCATGTGTGCCCAAAATTCTGAGAGGAGAATGAAGGAGAAGGGACTATGCATGATTATCCCTCTACAGGGGGGTGATTTCTCACTTTCTGTCTCTGTCTCTCTGGCAAGCACACATAACCTATAGCAAAAATATCTCAAAAAAAATAATAAAAAGGAGATAAGGAACAAAGAATGTCTCCTCTCACCACTCATTCAACGTAGTGTTGATAATTTTAGCAAGTGCAGTAGGGCAAGAAAAGGAAACAGAAGACATACAACTTTGAGAGAAGGAAATCAGAGAGTTCCTATTTGTACGTTACATGAGTGTCTACATCCCATACAATAGATTGTTGCATAAAACAGACCCCTGCCCCCCCCCAAAAAAAAAACACCATCTATGCTAACATGAGGTCAGCAGGGTCAGGTCATAGGATACAACATAAACGCAAAATTTATTGTATTTCTGTATATTAGCAATGAACAGATGGACACTAATACTAAAATACCTTTCACAATCATTTTTTAAAATGAAATTCTTTGCTATAGTCTGTTAATTGTGTATATCACAGTATGCAAACAGTGCTAATTAAACAAATAATATATAAATAAATAAATAAATAAATAAATAAGTCCATTGAATGAAAGTTCAAACATAAAGTGACAATTCTCCCAAAACTGTTAAGTTTAAATGATTCTTCTCACAATTTCACCATAGATTTTATAGGTACAGAAAAGATTATTTCAAAATGTATATAAGACAAATAAGCTACAATAGCTAAAATAATTTTGGAAAAAAATATGTATAAAGTGGTAAGGCTCGGTTTACTTGATTTTAGGACTTTCTATGGCTACAACAAAAAAGGTTGTGCAACAGACAGAGATAGTAACATCAATTCTGGAATAGAACAGGCAACCCAGAAATAGCCCACACTATCCACAGCTAGTTTTCCAGAAAGGTATAAAAGGTAGTCAGTGGAGAAAAGAGATGGATGGGCTTTTAACAAACAGAGGTGAAAGACTTGGCTCCACTTTCTGAAAGATCAACAGATGAGTTAGGTATTAACAGTTTGTGGTTTTTTATTGTTTTTTAAAAAACTAGCTCTTTCTTCATTCATTTCTATTTTTGTTTGTTTGTTTTGATAGGAAAAAAGAAAGACTTTAGATTATGAAAAAAAAATTAACTTCACCCTAAGTCTCACGTGTCACATAAAAATTAATTTAGAATGGATCTTGGACTTACAGCTAAAACATGACACCAGAATTTTCATGAAGTGCCCATTTTTAATTGGGTTGTTTGTTTTTATTGTTGAAACATTAGGGGTCTTTTGTACAATTTGGATACAAGTTCTTTGTCGGATGTTTGTTTGCAAATATATTCACATAGTCTGGCTTGTCTTTTCGTCCCTTAAAAGTGTCTTTCACAGACCAGAGTTATTCATTTTTCTTTTCAAATAGGGTCTTACCATGTCATGGTCCTCCTGCCTCAGCTCCTGAGCTGGGGCTGTGGGTGTATGCCCCTGTACCTGGCTTTTACCGTGAGCTGGGAATCCCCCCGGGGACTCCCACGTGACCCCAGCCTTCGAGTAGCAGCGTCTTTACACTAGGCTGTCTCTGAGCCTTCTGCATTCCCAGCGTCTGTGATGAATTCTGGCAAAGTCTGAGCCATTGTCACATCTAAAATATCTTGTGCCGATTTTCTCTCTCTTCTCCATTTGCATCTATCATATTAATTATCCAGTTTGGGGATATGGCACTCGGTGTTCTGTTCTCGTTTCTGTTCTTTGTTTCTTTTGCCTTACCACGTAGGAAGTCCACTGCCAGGTCTGCGAGCTCAGTGATCCTCTCTGCATATCCAGTCTACCAACGAGCCTACCGAAGGCCTTGTTCATGTGTGTGATAGTGCTGCTTTCTGGCATTTCCTTTTTGTATTTTCTTGAAACTTACCATTTCTTTTTCTTAGCTGTCTTATCTGTTCTCTTTACCCACTTTTTTACATTAATTCCCTTAATATGGGGTTGTTAGGAAAGTTACAACACAGTTTTGCACAGAAGATGTCATGACTTTTCGACAACCTAATCTATTAGTTGTAGCTTTTTGTTTGCTTGCTTGTTTAAATTGCCAATCTGATCATTCCAACCTTTTTGCCATACCTGAGTCTGGTTCTAATATTTACTCTGTCTCTTTAGCCTGAGTTCCTTATTTTATTTTATTTTTTTAGAATTATTTATTTAATTTTATTTTCATTTTAAAATTTGTTACAGGACATGTGCACTCACAAAGATAGAGAGGGAGAGAGAGAGAGAGAAAGTGAGAAAGCAAGCTACCAGGCCTGGGACTAAAACCACAACTGGCCGAATGGGAGACCTGTGCCTTAACTACCACGCCGCCTGCTGGCCCAAATTCCTTCTATTTTAGCATGCTTCATATTTCTTGGTTGAAAACTGGAAATGATGAAGTAACAGTAATGAAAGTAATTAGGAAAGGTGAGACTTTATGTTAATCAGACCAGGAATCGGACTGTGCTTACTGTTTGCTGTGATCTTATATGCTAGAGGCTTACATTTCCTGTCTTCCTTTTCCCCCTTTCTAATCCATTTCTTTAAGTTTCCCTAAAAACTCCTTCTTAAATAGAATGTGCGTTGGAAGTTTCTCCCTGACCATCATCTTACATGTTGGCTAGATAATGGAAAGGGAGAATAGTCCATAAACCTGTGATTCATTCCAAGTGCTTGTGGGCCTGAGTTCCTGGCTTGTGATTCTCAGAAACGTTCACTGGACATTTTTACTCCCTCGTGTTGACACTTGAATTATAAAGGAGACTACGCTGGTCTTGTCGTTCTTCCCCTGGGACAGATCAGGGTCGAGCAGAGAGGTTTGCTGAAAGGACAGCCCTTCTACATGGAGAATTGTCTGGGTATATTTTCAGTTTTGTTTTTCCTAACCTGCCTGAAATGTTAGAGCATCTTTCTCTGATCTTCATTCTAAATACTTGGTGGGACTCTGAGAGGGGAGCTGTTCCCACAGGAGCGTCTAACCTCACGCTAGGTCCCGCACGGAACTCACCATCTAAGATGTCTTCCCGCTTACCTGCCGTTGAGACCTCTCTAAGCAGACCTCAGTCAAGATTCTCTGGCTCTGCTCCCCTGTATTGTGGAGTGACAGTTTGCTCTGTGACCTCAGTTCTTTTATGGATCTAAGAAAAGTCATGGATTTCCAGTTTGTTCGGCTTTTGCTTGTGAGAATGGGGTGAGGACCTTCAAGCTCTCAGCATGTTGGAGCTGAAACCAGAAACCTTCAAATAGCTTTTTCCAAAATAGTTGCCAATTTCTCCAGGAATTAACTTTTTTTTTCCCAAATGCCTTTTCTGTATCTCTTAGGATGATCATTATTCTCTTAATGTAGGAAATTATTGATTGATTTTTTTTTTTTTGGAGAGGTTTTTTTGTTATGGGGCGCATGCACTCACCAGACAGACAGAGAGAGAGAGAGAGACAGAAAGCGAGAAATCACCCCCCAGGGGGGATGGTCACGCCGCAATCCCTTCTCCTCCATTCTCCTCTCGGGATCTCGGGCACGCACGCACACGCGCCCGGCGTGAGTTTTAAGCCACCAGGTCCAGGACACAAACCGCAGTCGACTACGTGGGAGTCCAGCGACATAGCCATTACGCTAACTGCTGGTTCCTGGAAATTATTGATTGATTTTTTTTAAAAATTAAATCAAAGCTTGAGCTGCTAGAATTAGCATCTCCTGGCCATTATCGGTTGTTTGCTTGTTTTCTACATGCAAATTCAGATTTGCAATATTTTATTTAAGACTTTTTTAGAAAATTTAAATTTATGAGAGAAATAGGACTCTAATTTCCTTCGCTTATTTACTAAAGTTTATTTATTTCATTCATGACAGTGAATGCATGTGCACACGTGAGACGGAGGGAGAGGCACCCTTGGCAGGGTCTTGTCCCACCACAGTCCCCTCTCCCCAGCCTTCCAGCTTACCAGAATCTAAACGCACACGTATGCCTGACATGTTTCTGAGCCAACGCAGGGATCCAAACCCGCTGTGGCCATGTGGCTTCCAGCACTGACGTTCAGTTCACCTCCAACTGTGCCACCAGGTTGAGCCTGATTTCCTTTATAAAAATATACTTAATATAGGACCATATTTCTCAAGATCATAAAATATTTTGTAAATTGTTATTAGTTTTTCTATTTCCTGGAAGGATTTTTGTAAAATTGCTCTTTTTTTTTTTTAATCCAAGGATGGATGTTTCTCTAGGGGTAGCTTTTGAATGACATTCAATTTCATTAAAAGATAAAGGAAGATTCACATTTTTCTTTCTTTTTTTTTTTTTTTTTTTGTAAATTTTGCTTTTCAAAAAAAAATGTTAATTTATCAAAATTTTCAAATTTCCATACATATATTTATGCTTTTATTATTTTAATAATTTCCAATGTATATAGGACTGAAGTAACCCTGCTTTTTCATTCCAAATTCAGAAATTTGTATTTTTTTCTTTCCTTGATCAATATCACAAGTATTTAACACATTTTTATTCATCTTTTTACAAATTTACCAGCTTTGGACTTCGTGATAGTCTTCTCCGACATATCTGTTTTCTGTTGGATTGGCATTAACTTTTATTTTCACTATGTCTGTGATGGCTCACTCTTGGTATCTGCATGGCTGGGCCACAGTGCATGTTTCTGTGAAGAGACTTTTTTTGATGATATGAACATTTAAGTTCGTGGACTTTGGGTAGCAGGTTACTTTCCTCAGTGTGAGTGGGTCTCTTCTGATCAGCTGGAGGCTTTACAGGGGAGGACCGACTTCCCCAGAGCAGGGAGGAGTTGCACCAGCTCACGGCTCCTGCTCTCTGCAGTCCGCCCTCCCGGAGTGAGCCAGTTCCTTAAAGTACACTGGCTCTGTCTCCCAAGTGCACGCCTTTGTTTCAGAGCATCCTAATTGTACTTATATTGTGGACGACACAGAGTTCATCGCTATTGTTCCGGGCAGTGTAAGCAGTGTACGTAACAGTGCACATTTACACGCATTTGTACATCCTGTTGGCTCTGCCTCTCCGATCACCCTGACTAGCATAATGTCTTTTTGGTTTTTTTTTTTAGTGTATTTCACAGGTTTTTTTCTTTCTGCTTGAGGTGTTAGGACACTGTTTTTTCACTCTTTCTTGTTTTTCAAATAGCTACATATAAATTTTTCTAAAATAATTGTCAGTTGTGTTTACATATTTTATATGTCACATCTTATTACTTAGTTCATTATTTTCTCTTTCCTATTGTAAGATTTTAATTTGCGTTATTTAGCAATGCATGGTTTAATTTTAAAATATTTGAACACTTTTTTGCTTTTTAGTTTGCTAGTGTGCGTGCTCACTGGAGAGAGACAGAGAGACAAGGACAGTAGAAAGCACCCCTGAAGGGGGATGGCGGCACTGCAATTTTTCTCCTCCGTTTCTCCTTTTGAGATTTCAGGAACACACACACATGCCCAGCCTGTTTTTCAAGTCGCTGAGTCTAGGACTTAAACCATGCTGCTGGCCAGCCATCTTAACCACTTTTAGCTATTTTTTTTTATCCTAGTTAAATTTTGCTCGCTCTTTATGGTATTGTATTAGATGGGTACAAATTCAGGATAGTAATATCTTTTGATTAAACTTATTTTTTTTATTACTAGGTAGTGACGCCCTAAACTCTACGACTTCTGTAGTGAAGCATTCCTTATCTTATTAATATAGTTATAACAAATAATGTTTGCTTAATCTTTGTTATGGCCATATAGTTGTCCATAGTTTCATTGTTAACATATGAGTAAAAAATGAGGTTTATCTCTTGAAAACAGAATATAATTGTTATTGTTGTTTTCAAATCAGAAAATTTTACCGTTTTAACTATGGCCTTTGGTTTGTACCTATGTTTTATTATTTGTTTATATGTAACATGTATTGATTCTATAATCATTTCTTGGACAACTCCAAGGTCTTGCAAGGCATTAACCTTAACATGCTTTGTCTTGTTTTCGTGAATTTTAATTATATTTATGTTTTGGACAACACAGAGTATCATTATTTTGTTTTGTCAAACTTTTAGATTATTTCACTGTTTACTCTTCTTACTGAATTCTACCTGCTTCCCTTCAGCCTAAGCTTCCTTCTTTTCTGAAGACCCTGCTTTAGGATTTATTTTATTACAGACATATTAGCCTCTCAGTAATTTTTATGCACCCAGAAGCATCTCCATTTTGCTTCGATTTTAAAGGATAGCTGTTCTGTTAAAGGCATAGGACCTACAATTGAAAGGTGCTGTTTTCTGGCACATTAATGATGTCACTGCTATTTTCTGGAGCTCTCGGTGTTCTGTTGAGAAGTCAACAGTGGTCAGTCACATCGCTACCCTGTGACTGTAAGTGCTTGCCTCCGTAACTCCCTTAGCTTTTGTAGGAAATATTTTTCTCTTTGTGTTGGTTTTTAGCAGGCTGACCACGTGAGATTTTCTTTGTCCGATTCTGTCTGGAAGCCTTTGCTGTCTGAATGCTGGAATTCACACTGCTCCCACCACTGCCAGATTCCCATGATGGGACCTAATCTCCACGGGGGGTTAAGAGGTGGATCCTTTGGGAGGAGATGAGGTCATGAGGGTTCTGCCCTCACGAATGGGATTCAATCCAGCAATTTTACCATTTTAACTCTGACCTTTAATTTGGTTTGTATCTATGTTTTATCATTTGTTTATTGGTATGGAATATGTATTGATTCTATAATAATTTCTTGGACAACTCAAATGTCTTGCAAAGCATTAACTCTATCATCTCTTGTCTTGTTTTATGAATTTTAATTGTACTTCCATTTTGGACAACACAGAGTATCATTGTTGAGGCCTACAGTAGACATCATGTGAGAACAATGACACAGGACCCTCTATGGAGCAGAGCACCCTCACCAGACACCAAACCTGCCAGCACGCTGAGTCTGGGTTTCCCTGCTCTTGAACTGGGAGAAATAAACCTCTGTCATTTATAAATTACCCACTCTGAGGTACCTGTTACAGCAGCCTGCATGACAAAGGCAGAACTCACAGGACTTCTTAAAACCGTGCCAGGATTTCTTCTATCAGCTTTTTCAGTGTTCTAACTGTTATCTTTTTAAGTAAGTCTCTGCTTTCTCTTTTAATTTTCTGGAATTCTTACCATATACTTGGGGAAATTTCACCGAATTACATCCTTTGTTGTTTATTTGTGTGGTTTTATTTGTTGTCATGTTACAGTTTTCTCTTCTCCCTATTTTCCATCCATTTTGCATTCATGCCTTAGTCTATATATTTTCTATTGCTTCTGGTTGATTAGTTTTCTCCTCAGATGCATCCAATTTGTGATTAAATTTATTTATGAGCTCTTAATTTAATCAAACAAATTTCTTGGGTCTAGACTGTCCATTTAATCTGTTTTCATTGATTTTACGGTGAAATTCCACCTCCTGTCATCTATTTTCCTGAATAAATTTATAATGTTTCTTTTTTAAGTCTGTGTTTCCATACTTCCAAAACCTGATTTACATGTGGGCCTGTTGCTACTGTCTGCTTCATCTTTTTTATTGTTGCTCTTGTGCTACATGGCATATGCACTCGTCGGAGAAAGATGGAGAGACGGAGAGAAAGAGAGAGGAGAAAGAATCCCTCGTGGGGGTTCTTTGCCCTCCGTCTCTCCCTGCTTTCAGGATTTGGGGCACCCACACATGGGCCAGGTGTGTTTCTCAAGTCCCTGGGTCTAGGACTCGAACTGCGTGATGGTCTCCATCAGATGCAGCTGCCTTAATCCCAGGCCATAAAGGCGGCCTCACCATTTTATCTCGATGCAGTTTCCTGTAATGGCTGGTCTGTTCTCCTTGAGGGCTACGTATCATGTTTAAGTAAATGTACAGGCTTTAGATGATGCTATTCCCCAGAAGGTGTCCTCCATCTGTCTCATTTCGACCTCAGTCTGAGCTGACAGCTGGACCATGGTCTTTGTAATCATTTATCTATTTCCATTTACTCCCAAGACCAAAGTGCAGGCCCTGGACCCTGACGCAAGGCCTAGGACGTTACCACTGCCTGCCCCCCTGGGCGTACTACACCCTAGCTTCTGATTTCCTAGGCCTTAGGAGCTCTAGAGAATCCCTCAGTGTTTCAGTCGCTTTCTCAGGCTCTCAGTTTCAGAACAGCAATGCAGGGGAGTCAGCACCTCGGACCCAGGTCGCCCTGCATGTCTTCTCTCTGGGAGGACGTCCTCTTGTGTCCTGGCTACCTCTGGACCCTCAGCTCTTAACTGCTGTCTTCCCAACCTTGTGAAATCATCAAAATCAACTTGTCAGCCAGCCTGGCTCAATGTCTTGCCCTTTCTCCATGTGCTGGGATGGGCGATTTCCCCAGGGGAGAAGTAGGATGAGAAAGATCAGACTAAACTCAACGAGCTTCCTTTCTCTCTAGAAATTTGTCCTACTGTGCCCTAAATATCTCAGAAGTCCACCCTTACCCTTACATTTTTTCTTTAATTTCATTTATTCATTCATTTATTTTAATTTAACAACACACACACACACACACAAAGAGAGAGAGAGAGAAAGAGAGAGAGAGAGAGAGAGAGAGAGAGAGAGAGAGAGAGAGAGAGAGAACTGAGAAAGCAAGCCACCAGGTTCAGGACTCGAACTGTGGTCGGCCAAGTGGGAGCGTCCAACACCTTAACCACCACACCACCTGCTGGTCCCATCCCCCCTTACTTTTAACTTGATATTCTTTTTTTTTTTTTTTTTTTTTTTTTTTTTGCTATATGGTGCGTGCGCTCGCCAGAGAGACTGAGAGAGAAAGAGACAGAAAGCAAAAAATCACCCCCCAGGGGGGATGGCCACGCCGCAATCCCTTCTCCTTCGTTCTCCTCTAATGATCTTGGGTACACACACACATGCACCCAGCGTGAGTTTAAGTCATCTGGTCCGGGACTCGAACCTTGGTCGACTACATGGGAGTCCAGCGACATAGCCATCACGCTAACTGCTGGTCCCTAAATTGATATTCTTCATAGGTGTTTCTGTTAGAAGCAAGACACTACTGTGTAGCAAAAAATTGTGTTTGTAGTTCACTCCATCCTTTCAATAACCCTGTGAAGAAGACAGCATTGTTGCAGTGTAAGAGACAGGTAAAATAAGGTCCAGCAGACTTAAGGCTCCATTAGATAGGGTATGTCTTGTCTGGGATGTAGGTGTCCTATTTCCCAAGGGCAGCATTCTGGCTCTTTGCTGTGCCGACACACAGAGGTAAAAGTGCATGTGCACCCAGCCGGCGGGGGAGGGGAGAAGCGCACAGGGCTCGGGTGCACACCCGAGACACAGATAATGCATATGGCGGCCTTTAATCAAAATAGCAGTCCTTGAAAACTTATCATAGCCATAAACATTTTGCAGATGAAGAAATGAATGCCCCAAGAAGCAAATTATAACTTTAATACAAAACTTGTCTGAGTGACAACCTGAAAAAAACTTTCAATGTTCAATATTTACAATTTTTTGTGATATAAAGCTTTCAGATACTATTTTCTTAAAAGGATTGTATCCTTTTGCATAAAACATAACTAGTTAAAATTGTTTTTAATTTTACATAGCAGTTTAAAGTGTTTTATGACAGTTTCTCTATTTGTGAATACGTTTGCACTTGGGCATGCAAATTGATGGAGGTGTAATTGATTGAAATAATGGTTCTTCCAGGCCTTGCAGAATGTTTCACATTTTGAACATCTAATTATACCAGTTTAGGTCTAAAAACACCATGTATATACTTACAGTTCTAAGAAAATGACAACCATAATGCTAAAGGCAAACAGTCACTGAATCAATTTTGCTTATAACTTCACAAGTAGGAAGATTTGTACTTCCCTTATTTTCAATTTTCTGAATTTTTCAAAAAAAAATTTCAAAGTGAGTTTAATCTCTATTTACTGAGCTATCTAATCACTTTAATTATATCTTTCCATTAATTGAGAAGATACCACTGTCCCTGCTTTATCCTAACTCTAATCTGTCAGGCAAAAAGGATTTTTTTTTTTTTTTTTTTTTTTTTTTTTGCTGTAATTGAAAACACTCACAAACATTTATCAAGGTTCTAATAGATGTCAGGAATGCTGTGTAGTGCTCACAATTAAGAAGATCCCTGAATTAAAGATGCTTACACTGTAATTGAATAGAGATTTGGTAAAGTTAGACATAATTTAGTGTAAGTATAGTAAGACTTAAAGATATAAAGGTATTAAACTTGTGTTATTTTAAGGCACTGTTTATAAAGTAACCAATCAAAAATTCAAAGAGCGACTGTATCCATGTCCTATTGCTACTGCAACAGATTATCACAAGTTTATTGGCTTAAAACACACAAACTTATCACCCTACACTTCTGAAGATCAAAGTCTGAGCTGTGCTTTACGGCAGGCACTAAAGTTGAGGTGTCAGAGGTGCTGCACTCGCTCTGAACCCCTTCCCTCGTCCTTCCCTTTATGGAAGCCAATGAACCCTTCCCCCTTCCTCCACCCCCACAGCAGCCGGGCAGCATCTTCCAGGCTCTTACCTCATGCTGCAGGTAACACGTTGCATCTCCTCCTCGGATTTTACACTCCTGCCCCCACTGGAAGAACCTCTGTGGTTGTATCAGGCCCACACAGATAACAACGTCATTTCCCCACCCACTATTTACAACTTCTGGAGGCCAGGGCAGGGGCGTCTAGGAGGGTAGGGTAAGTGCTCTCTGCTTAGAAGGAAAGGAGGGGACAGAGACCAGCTTCTGGGATGCGAAGATTGTGGCAAATTGCCATCCCTCTAGAGCAATAAAGACAAACAAAATGACCACCTGGTGGTGTGGTGGTTAAGGTCGCTAGCTCCCACATGGTCAACTATGTGGTTTGAATCCCAGATGTGGTGGCTTGAAAAACACCCTGGGCTATGTGTGTGTGCATACCCGGAATCCTAAGAGGAGGGAGAGATGAGGAAGGGATTGCAGTGTGACTATCCCCATGGGGTGGGAGTGGGGATGGGGCTTTTTCACTTTCTCTCTCTTTCTCTCTCTCTGGTAAGCATACATGCCCTGTGGAAAAAAATTTTTAAAGAATTATTTATTTAATTTTATTTATTCATCCATTTTTTAAATTTGACCAAAGAGAGACAGAGAGAGAGAGAGAGGAAGTGAGAAAGCAAGCCACCAGGTCCAGGACTCAAACCATGGTCAGCCATGTGGTAATGTCCAGCACCTTAACCACCACGCCACCCGCTGGTCCTTTTTATTTTCCCCCTGTGGAAAATTTTTAAAAATAAAATAAAAATCCAAATAATGAAAATCTATCATTCAAAACACTAGACAAAACCAAAGGCCATACAAAACCGCTAGAAATCATTATCTGAAAGACACTACTGAACTGTGATAAGAAAGTAGGGCTGGGAGCTTCGCCCTGAGTTTCACCCTCTCCCTCCTCCTTCCCCGCTCAGTGCAGTGTGGACACACAGGGGCACAGCCAGTATGTTCTTGAGCTTGAAGCCCCTGGGAGATTGGAGCGGGGGAGGTTACTTGGTTTGACTCCAACACAGATCAGGTGGGGGGGGAATTTTATCTTTCCAATTCCACATGGCAATGTGCTGGAGGCAATCACTCCCTAAGGGTGTGATTTCACTTGGGGCAGCCAAGACCCTGCTTGGAGATTTCAAGTAGAAATCCTGAAGACTTAGATGTAAACACTGGGTACCCACCTGCACAAAGATGAATATAAACCCATACCTCTCACCATTGACAAAAATCAGCTCAAAGTGGATCAAAGATCTAAACCTAAGAACTTAAACTATAAAACTGCTGGTGAAAAACACTAGGGAAACTCTAGGAGACATTGGGATAGGTAAAGACTTCTTAAATAAGATCCCAAAAGCACTGTCAATAACCTCAGAAATAGACAAGTGGTATTATATCAGATTAAGAAGTTTCTACACATCCAAAGACATAGTAATTAGTGTGAAATGACAACCCTTGGAATGGGAAAATATTTTTGTAAACTATGCTTTAGATAAGGGACTGCTAACCAGAATACACAGGGAACTCAAGTGGCTTACCTGAAACAAACAGACAAACAAAAAACAAAAACCTCTCTAAGGAAGACATACAAGCAGCCAAAAGTCATATGGAAAAAAAATTCTCCAATATCCCTCATCAAAGGGAGATGTGGATCAAAACCACAATGTGATACCACCCTAACCCCAGTCAGAATGACTAAAATTTAGAAAGAAAAATAAATAAATGATAAGTGCTGGTGGGGATGTGGTGATAGGGGAACTCTCTTACACTGCTGGTAAGAATATAAATTGGTCCAGCCATTATGGAGAACAATATGGAAATTCCTCAAAGATCTACTAATAGAACTACCATATGCTCCAACATTCCCACTCCTGGGCATCTACCCAAAGGACAGGAGAACACTTAGTTGGAAAAGTGCTTGGGCATCTATGTTTATTGCAGCATTATTCACAATTACTATGACATGGAACCAACCCAAATGTCCATGAACAGAAGAAAGGGTTGAAAAAGTGTGGCACATATACTCTATGGAATGTTACTCGGCCATAAAAAACAACAAGACCCTGACTTTTGTTAGAAAATAGACATATATGAAAGATTTACTTCTGAGTGAAGCAAGTAAGGCTATGAAGAAGAGACATTGTGTGTCTCCACTTAATATATACCAACTGTCCACATGCTATGGCTGAAACTGAATGATTAGAGGATACAGGAACATAGAAAATGATTATAGATACTGGATACAGTGTGAGAAAAGGGTGGGAGAAGGAGGAGAGTGTGAGAAAAGACATTAAGAAAAAAATAGAGAGACAAGACATTAATGGGACATAAAAATGGATTAATATCTGGTGATGATAATTGTATAGTATCCCCAGCCTGACTGGTGTGAACTGTATTCATGTTGGAAAATTCAGTTTACAATCTAACTGATGTATAGTGATTGAATGTATACAAGAAGTAAAAAGAAAATAAAATGTAAAATAAAAGTACCTCTGTACATCCTTGAAGATCTAAAAGTCTGCCCAGAACTCTGCATGCCACGCCTACAGAAATAACCAACTCTGCAGAAATAGCAATTAATGCAGCTTGTTTATAAACATGAATATGTAAGACTGACCTGGAGAAAAGGCAGCCATGCCTTCCTTGGAGTGGTTAGATACAGGAGTTCCTTTTATTTGATTTTGAGAGTGAGAGACAAGGTTTGGAATTTAGTGAAAGGAGTTTTTCATTGGTCTGGGCCAAAAAGGTGGGACATCTGGAAGCAGGGGACATTGGTGGGTTTTACAATTCTTAGGCTGGTGATTCCAAAGGAAGGTCTGTTTGGGGAGGACTCAGCAGAGTGTACTTTAACAGCAGTAAGGGGGCTTGTATACATCACTAAACACTGTCCCAGGGCCAGAACGTAGGGCAAGTCCTGTTATCAGTGAGTCAAATGGGCTGTCGATGTCTGTGGGCATGACTCACCCCAGGCCCTCTGCACGGGATTTTGGAAATAGGAAAAAGCTGTCAGACTCTGTCCTCACCCAGCAAAAATTGAGACAGGAGAAAAGAGTAAGCATTTATATCCAGGTTACCTTGAGGTCATGTACAAAAAACAGGTAAAGTTAAGTGAAAGCAAACTTCTCTCTATAGTTTCAAGTGGTGTCTTTTCACATTGAACCCCAGGAAAGAGGGAAAGACATACAAGAAGACAAGATTTTGAAGGAAAACATATGAACTATCATTATTCAGCCACTAAATTATCCTGACCAAGGTATGAGTCATAGGAAGCCAGTCTCAAAAAGAAAGAAAGAAAGAAATAGAAATTAAAGGCTGGAAGAGAACCCAGTGGCTTTACATTTACTTGTGTCCTTTAAATTATTAGTAAAGGTAGAGAATGAGCAGCTCTCTGACTTTTGTGATTCTGGCTTCACAGTGCAGCCCTCTGTGCTGTCTCCTAGGTAACAGGCGTTCCAGACGTGGGAACAGCGGATGGAACATCCTGAGACGTGTGATGCGCTAAGCAGTCTCAGGAAATGCTTCATTCAAGTTGAAGATTAGACAATGGAGCAGCGTAAGATGAATCAAGAGTAAAGTGGGAGCCCCCTTAACGGGTCTTCTATGCGAAAACAGCATCCATATTTCATCCTAAATGCTAACAAGTCACCACAGTGGTCTTCTAACGGGGCTGACAATCAGTTGCTGTGTTTGAAAGAATCTCACTGTAAGGAGAGCAGACTGGAGGCACACTTGGGAAGGAAGTATGAGTTAGGATGCTGCTGCACTAAGTGAGGGAGAGGAATGATAAGGACCTAACTAGGTTTGGAGCAGTAGATCTTTAAAAATAGACAGATTTGGGGGACCAGCAGTTAGCGTAATGGCTATGTCGCTGGACTCCCACGTAGTCGACCGCGGTTCGAGTCCCGGACCCGGTGGCTTAAACTCACGCCGGGCGCGTGTGCGTGCGTGCCCAAGATCCCGAGAGGAGAATGGAGGAGAAGGGATTGCGGCGTGGCCATCCCCCCTGGGGGGTGATTTCCTGCTTTCTGTCTCTCTGTCTCTCTCTGTCTGTCTGGCGAGCGCACGCACCCTATAGCAAAAACCTCTCCAAAAAAAAAAAAAAAAATAGACAGATTTGAGATCATACAAGCCTTTTAACTGGGGACGGATAAGTTTGTAGATAGAGGAGACGAAGGGAGAAGACTACTTTGTCTTAGGCAACTACGTGAACGATGAGGTCGTTTTCTGATGCAGGGAGTAGGGGAGACACAGCAGTTGTAGTCAAAGGGGGAAGATGATAAATTGAAGTTTGGAAACCACTGGGTGGTCTGCAAACCAACTACAAGTGGATGTACCTAGGGATAAATTTTGATGAATTTGAACTTTGACAAACCATTTTCCTGAAGATAATGGCTGAATTGGAGTGCCCAGGAAGAATGCATTAATAAAGAAGAGGAATGTATTAATAAGAAGATATATCCAGGGTCAACTTCCAATTCTAACTGCACACAAAGGACTGATCCCTATGCCCCCCCCTCTCACTCCCCTTGTGGACAGAGATCTGGGGAGTAGAGAGAAACTGAATTAAAAAAAAAAAATGAAAACCAAAAAAAAAATAGGAAAACTGATGTTAAGAATGCAAAGAGCCAAGAATTTAGAGAATTTCAAGGAAAGGGTAGTTAACTGGTCAGCTATTCCATAGACCTCGAACAGCCTAAGGCTGAAAAAGACTAATTTCCTCAATAACAGAAATCTATTTAGTGACTTTTACAAGTGAGTTTCAAGTACATTGTGAAGAACAGACACAAGGGCAGTGAATGAAGACGTAAAACGAAGGGAAGAGATCTACATCATAGGAGGGAAATGCAGATGTTTTTGCTAATTTGTTTGAAGATCAAAGATACTATAGTATGTTTTAAAGCTCCTTTAAAAGACAGTGACTAACTAAATAATCAGTTTTTGTTGTTGTTGTTCTCTTTCCGAAGAATGGGGAAGAAACGCACCCGAGAGAACGGGGATGGATCAGGCCTAGGTGGGTGTAGTCAGGGCTGTGGAAGAGCACCAGGAGCGCGTGCTGCAGACGGGGCTGCTCTGGCAGGTGGGTCTGTGCCGTGTCCTGCGGTCTGAGAAGCGGAGAGTGAGGGCATCTGCAGAGCACAAGGCAAGCACGTGGCATGGATGGTGGGGAGGGCGCGAACTGCTCCTCGTGAGGAATGGGAAACGGCCAGGCATGGAGGCCTGTCGAGGTTCTGTCGAGTTTAGAGATCGAGTACCCACACTCTGTGTTTGAGTATTTCTTTCTAGTTCTCTCTAGACATGCCCAGCAGCCCAAGTGTAAGGCAGAAAAGGAAGCATTAGATATAACCAGGGTCAGCTTCCAACTCTACCAGCACAACAGCGGACTGGCCCCTGTGCCCCCTCTCACACCCACAATCGAGAATGAGGTAGAAGCCTAGCTAAGGCAGAGGCCTTGCCTGTTTTAAGTTCCGTTTGTATAGCTCCAGCGTAACAGGAAGCCTTGCAGGCTTGTGGAATTACAGGAAACAAAGTGAAGGCATGGACTTTGGAACACTCATTTATACTCTCGCTCTTATATATTACTTACTTACCTACTTATTTACTTATTTATTGTTAGAGATTTTTGCGCTCACTGGAGAGACAGACAAAAAGCAATAAATCACTCCCCCCAGGGGCATAGCCATGCTAAAATCCCTTCTCTTTCATTCTCTTCTTGGGATTTAGGGCATGTACATACCTTCGCCTAGTGAGTTTCAAGCTGCTGATTTTGAACCATAGTTGGCCACATGGAAGTCCGACACCTTAACCACCATGCCACCTGCTGGCCTCTCTAGCCCTTATTTTTGTCACATACCCCCTAATAAGTTGTTTCAGCAAATGCTTATTTCAATGTGTGATCATTAGAAGAACCTGAGGGTGCAGGTGGTTTTGCACACCTGATCACGTGCAGATTTACATTTGTTTAGTTCACAGTTACATAATTTTAATTGGTGAGCAGTGTCAGCACATGGCCATACAGAATGTTCTCAAGTATGGAATGCTGATTGACCATGATTTAAAAAAATAAGGACACTTACTTCACACAGTAACACCTCGGGGCAAACCGTGCCCACCCCGGTGTTTAGCAGCTTCCAGACCAGCCTCCTCCTCGCCCTCTGCTCTGTGTTCTCAGCGTCGTGCCTCCCGTTCTCTGGCTCGCTGCTGTGTGAGGGAGAGATCCATGCTGCAGCTCAAAGCATCATGACCTAAAGAAGTCACATCCCAAAACGTGCCCAGGTTTCCGCCTCCCACCACTTCTTTTTCAGGAAAGAAAATCTTCTCTAAAATCTAATCATCCTTCCCCGAGGTTCCATTGGCCAGAGTTGGATGACATTTTTGCTAAAATGCAGACTGAGATACCAGATGTCTGGCACGGCTGGCCTCTATCGGGGAGGCCACTTGTTAGTCAGGAAGAGGGATCAGAGAAAGACTGCTGAGTGGGCAGCCTGGAGACCACGCCAGATGCTTAGTTCAGACTGAGGGCAAGTTAATGCCTTCAGAATCATTAGAAAGATTGCAGATCATAACAATTGATCCTGGCAGCTGCCGTGTGGGCCAAACTCCTCTTCCTTGGCTTTCCTCCTGGTCTCTGGCTGCCCCAGAGCTTTCATGGGCTACTCACACAAATAAAATGACCAAGTACCTCTTTTAATTTTTTCTTTTGTTAATTGCCAGAGGACATGCACTTACCAGAGACAGAGAGATAGAGATAAAGAGAGAGAGGAAGAAAACACCCCTCAATGAGGTGTGGTCATGCTGCAATCTCTTCTCATTTCTCGGATTCAACAGGACTTAGGGCATGCACATGTGCCTGGCATGTTTTTTAAGCCACTAGAGCACAGATTTAGACTATGGTCAGCCGTGTGGGATGGGGTCCCCTTAACCACTGGGCTATGGGACTGGCCCAAATGACCCACGTCCGGAGATCACCTGTCTTTGTATCAGAGTCTTCTCAATCAACACACACCTTCCAGGGGAAGTTCAGCAAACTGGCAGAGCTAACCCATGTTTGAAATGCAAAAGATAAAGGTTTGACTCTCTTGTAAGAGCAACTGTCAATCTGAACAACTTGCTCATCCAAACTATTGTGCAGTAGCTGAGTGTGAGGAGGGATCAGACTGTGGGGTATCGTGCAGCCAGGGTGTGTGGGATCTGGGCCCTGGTTACCACTATCCTTGCAGAAGCTGAGTGGGTAGGAGGATCGTGCTCACTCGCTTCTCTCCTCTGCTTTCCACTCTTGGGGAGCCCAAGTACACCCCTCCATGGAGCAGACAGACACACAAACTGCGTCAGCAGAAAGGCCACCAGCCACCAGGGCAGAGCCAGAGCTGTCAGAACACTCTGCTGTGACGTGTGAGCACAGAGCACGTGGCCAGGGACAGTGGGGGACAAAGCCACGTGGGCAGTGGCAAGTGCAGTGAGCCCCTCACGGAGAAGCCGGCTGCTCCGCCTGTTCTTACCTGGTTGCCATCAGCGAGGTCTGCTTCCCGAGAACAGCTGTCCCGTTCATCAGTGTTTAAGGGCAGAACACCACCATCCCCGCTGCTGTTTTTGCAGATACTCAGTACATCCCTGCTCTGAAAGGCCTGTCTCCTGAATGATGCCTGGTTCCTTCTCAGGACGCTGAACAGATGGCCACAGGGACTAGAGGACCCGGGACCCAGGCACAGGCGTGAGGCTGAGGGAGAGCTGACTTCCGCCGGGTGACCTCGCCCACCTGCCCAGCCCTGACGGAGCGTTTCCCAACCGGCAGCCGCTGTAGTGGGTGCCCACCCAGCCAGGGGGGTCGGGGCTCTTTCTCACCCACTGCACATGTGCGGCTAAAGAGGAACCCCGGTAAACCTGCATGCTGCTTTCGATCAGTGTCTTTTGTGTTTGTTTTTCAATCTGGCCTGTGTGAGTATCTGTTGATTCAGAAGCGGGCAGATGAAGAAGCCAAGCCGGAAATGTATGTGTTCTCTCCTGGGTAAGAGCCTGGAAGGCCAGCTCAGGTGGTGAGAGGGTCTGACTCACAACAGTTTAGGGGGTTGCTGCAACTGGGGTCTTACGGAGAAGTACTGTCTCACGGCTCTGCAGAACAGAAGTCCGAGATCCCAGAGCCAACCAGGCGGGTCCCTCTGAGGGCTGTGAGGGAGTGTCCCCGATGTTCCTCCCTGCAGCGGCTGCTGGCTGGCTGGTGTGGGGGCCTTTCTGGAGCCCTTAGGCCCACAATCGCATCACCCTCACCTCCGCCTCTGTCCTGGCCTGGCTCTCGCTGTGCCGCCCTGGCTCCGAGTCCAAGTTCCGGTTTTATGAGGGGACCAGTCACATCTGAGGAGGGCCGTCTTACTGTCCTCATCTGAACTCCATCTCACTTGGCGAAGGTCCACCTCCCCCTCCAAGTAGGGCCATGTTCCGAGGGACTGGGGGTCAGGACTCCCACAAAACCCGCCAACTCAGCGCCCGAGACCAGGCGGACCAGCGTGTGCAGGTGCAAATGCAAGCAATTAGTTTCGCTCTCCCGAAAAAAGCTATTTTCCTATTAATAACTGACAAGTATCCTTTTACCTTTGTGTCACAAACACCCCTTCCCAGTCCCACAGTAGCCAAGTAAGCGGGAGAGGGAGAGCAGGGCCCGGGGCAGGGGGGAGACTTGGCGGAGGGAGGAGGAGGCTGTGCCCGCACACTGTGGGGACAGCTGGTGGGGGCGCCCGAGGGCAGAGAGTGGGCAGAGCCCTGGCTGCTTGCTCCCGAGCGGCTCAGCGGGCCTGGCAGCAAACCAGCTGGGCGTCTAGGGCCACTTCGCGGGGTCACCATCTGGAGGGGCTGCTGGCGCACCCCAGGGAGTTCCTCAGCCTGTGCTGGGACAGAAATAGCGGCTGCATGCTGGGCGTCCGTCTGTCGGCCTGTGCTGAGCCCACCTTCCCTGGCCTGGCCGAGCAAGGCCCTCTGAGCCTTTCCTAGGAGCGGAGCAGGGCAGCACTGCCTGGGGGCCTGGGAACCCGCCTCTTCCACCCCAGGCCTCGGCCTCCATGCACTGAACACAGACCTGCCCGGCCCCAGCCTGCCCCCACGCACCACCTGGAGGAGGCGCCGGCCTCCATGTGCCCGGCCCACTCTCCAGCGTCCAAAGCCCTTACTCTCCTTCTCCTCTTTGCTTCCTATGAGAGTCAAGGCAGCCGGATCTCAGCTGATCGTGCTCTCTCGCGAGGGTCACGGATCAGAGAAGCGCACGTTAAGGACAGGATTTGTTCTCTTCTGCGGCTTCGGACTGGCGAGGTGATGGAAGGACAGCAGCGTCAGGAGCATGGGGCCGTGTGCCCGAAGAGCAGCCTGGGCGTGTCTGGCGTCTGTCCCGCACGTGTGTCCTCTGACTGACGGAGACAGACGTCAGCCGTGATTCTCCGGGTGGGGTGCCCCAGCTCTGGCTGTGACAGCCTGTCTTCTACGCCAGCACTGGCACTCTTGCATGCAAAAGCCACCACAGGGGCACAGCCACCCTCCGCACCTGGACTCACAAGCCGACTCACTTGCGGGAGAGTGGGGCACCATTCAGAAAACGAGTCAGGCTTTCTGGAACCTGCCTCTGACTTTTGAAGTTAGCGTTAGGGCTAAATACGGTACCTGCACTGCTTGGTGGCAAGTGCGTCGTCTGGGATCTGGAGGAGCCATTGGGCAGGCTTCCTGGCCGTGGTTCCGATGGTCAAAGTGGCTGAGTCCTGCTGGTAAATGTCCTCCCCTCCTCTGAGGTTCGGGAGTTCAGCACCCTCGGGGGAGAAGCGATACTACCCACCCATTGCAGGAGGGGGCTGCGAGGGACGTGGACCCAAGCCTCTGCTGGAGGCACTTGAAATTCCCAAGTGGGTTGGGTTGAAATTAAACTTCTCATCCAAGGTGTTTGTATTGGATAATTTTACCCTGAAAGTAATAAGATGACTTATTAGCTCATTAACATATATCAAACTATCAAAATGCAACCAGGCTGGGAACCAGCAGTTAGTGTAATGGCTGTCGCTGAACTCCCACGTAGTCGACTGCGGTTCGCGTCCTGGACCTGGTGGCTTAAAACTCACGCCGGGCGCGTGTGCGTGCGTGCCCAAGATCCCGAGAGGAGAATGGAGGGGAAGGGATTGCGGCGTGACCATCCCCCCTGGGGGGTGATTTCTCACTTTCTGTCTCTATGTCTCTCTCTGTCTGTCTGGCGAGCACACGTGCCCTATAGCAAAAACCTCTCCAAAAAAAAAAAAAAGTGCAACCAGGCTGTATGCATTTTTTATTTTTATTTTTTATTTTGCCATAGGGTATGTATGTTCAGTAGATAAAACCAGAGACAGAAAGAGAAGGAGAGGGAGAGGGAGAAAGCAGCCCCCAATGGAGTGTGGGTACACCACACGTAATACCTTCTCCTCCACTTCTCCAACCCGTCAGGATTTGGGGCCTGTGTGCACAAGTGCCCAGCACGTTTTTCAAGCTGCTGGGCCTAGGACTTGAACTGTGGTCAGCCATGTGGGCTCCAGCTCCCTTAACCTCTAGGCTCCAGGATAACCCTGTCAGCATTTTTTATTCTTTCATCTTACTGAAACATTATAGACATATCCAGAAAGCCCCTAGGACAAGCACGGCCGAAGGAGCTCTCACAGACACGCCCACACCTGAAATCCCTGGCTTCTCTCTGCCCCACGTGGTGTTGACGATGAGAACCGCCGTTGCCTACAGACCTGTATCTACCTGCAGACCAATAGCAGAAATGGTAGGTGACACACGGGGGGAGACATGCTCTCACACGCAGGAGGAGACGCCCAGCTGTGTGGACGGACAAGCTAGTGGGTGCCGTCACAGGTTACTCTC
Organism: Tupaia tana; assembly: GCA_026018925.1. Taxonomy (NCBI): domain Eukaryota; kingdom Metazoa; phylum Chordata; class Mammalia; order Scandentia; family Tupaiidae; genus Tupaia; species Tupaia tana. The sequence goes on along the minus strand of JAKSZU010000015.1, from coordinate 110,552,690 downwards.
CCCCCCCCCCTGCGGCCCCTCCTCCACTGGGCGGAGTCAATGCAGTCCTTATGGAAAGCAGGTGGAGTCAGCCTCGAGCTCTCCACACTGGAGGGACTCGCTCTCCTCCTCCCAGCCGGGATTAGCCAGAGCTGCCCGCCCAGCGCCCGCATCTGTAGTTGGGGTAGGGCAGCCCCAAATCCTTCTTTGGGACTGTCTCCTCCATGTCCTCTGTTCTCTGGACTCCTCTGTCTTCCTGCATGCTATTCTCTTAATATGATGGAAAATACTCCAAGTATCATGAGGAAATTAAAAATGTTTGTGGAAAAATGGAATTAGAGGACAAGTTTATTTTAGCGCGAAAAAATAATGTTGAAATCGACACACAGTTTTGGGTAATATGCATTTTCCGTGAGCTTTTTGACCTCTCTTATTTCAGCCACAGACTTAATAGTCTTGACATGTCTAGATAACGTCATTCGTCTGCGACATCTACAAAGGTGAGCGTCCCCTCAGTGTAGTGCGGAAGACATAGCAGCAGTCATACTGCTTAACCCTTTGGACATATAAATAATTTTTCATTTTAACACACAAGAATCCACCTGGGTGGACAACATTCTCAAAACATTTCAAAGGTAAAACCAATGAAAAGTGCTGTGGTTAAAATTGGTGGTTTTGATCAGCAAAGCCTTCTCCCTGAATTTTCTCTTTACACTAAAGAAATTTCACAGCTATCAGGAGCAGCAGTGTGAGAGAGATAGGCCTATCCTGACTCCACAAAACCATAAATGAATAATTATTTGTACTTTTAGCAAACTAGAGCAAGAGGTTATCTTTGAGTACGTACGGGACTTGGAGTTGACACAAATTCAAGACTAATTTAAGAAGTCATTTGTCCACGTCCTAGATAGATAAGCTTGTCTAGTCATCTAGAGCCTAAAAGCCCGACTTGCCTGGGTAGGAGAGGTGGTGGCCCTCCCTGGCAGCACGAGGACGACAGAGATCAGAGAGTCCCTGTCACGGTGAAGTGCTAGTGGGACAAATTACCAGGGCCCTCTTCACGCTGCCTGGCGGCAAAGAGAGGGACACACTTTTGAGTCATTGTTTTGCCTCAAGAAATCTATTGGGTTATTACACGAGGAGATGCAGCTTCTTGCTAGAATTATAAGCAGTCTTTTGTAAATAAAATGAGCCTCACCAATCCCTCATCTTACCCCGGGAACGCTGCCCATTTTATCATGACGTTGGTCTCTTGATCCTATGACGAAATGCCATTTGCCAGCTGGTGGGTGGGGTGAGCGTGTTTTCTACAGCAGCAGAAAAACAAACACAACTGGCGGATGAAGCTGTCAAATCCCGAATGGTGGACTCACTGTCGCAACTTAAAAACTGAGTGGAGTACGCAGAGGTTCTGGAACTCACGCTCCATTTCTGTGGGACTTGGTAAGGTCTCACTCCACCTACGTGTCGAACGAGCTTGCCCAAGTACATTAGAAAAGTACCTATTGCAGAATTTTCTCTTAGGGTGAAGGAAAAAACAGTTACCTCTAAGCAAGTACAGAATTCCATCTCCATGAAACCCAAGTCTACCTTCCTGACGTCTGCCACTCTCTGATTCTCACTCGACGTGTCCTGCATGTAGAGACATAGCTTAGTGCTGTCACTGAGAGCACAATGACGCAATCACACAGCCTTCTGCGTTTTCTAGCCTCGTGACTTCAGGACTGTGGATCACTCACCCCCACCCCGTGCCCCATTCAGATTCCTCCTCTGTACATGGTGTAATACTGGCCTCAGAGGACTGTGGCGAGGATTAGATCCTGCGTATTAACAGCCTAGAACAACATCTAGCACGTCCTAGGTGTTCATTAAACTGAAGCTTTTATTAATCCTCACGTTGCATTCGCTAGGAGCCAAATGGGTCCTTGCCGTGATCTAGCACTAACACTTCTGGCCTTCTAAGAACACTGCCTTCAGAGACGTGTTCTTTATATTCTCAACTGCGGGGGGGTTCCACACGACCCAAATTATTCTGTGCCGTTGAAGCGCTTACGTTCTAAATGATGGGCAATCAAATCTCACGCTTCGAAGACTAGGCTGATCGTTAAAAAGTCTCCATTCTCTCTGAACGTGGGTGCTCCGCAGCAGATGGTGCTGTCAGCGACAGTGCGTCCTTCCACAGTGAGCGAGGGTGGCTTAATATGCCTTACCTGTGCAGAGCACTCTCCACGCTAGCTTAGACCACGTGCTCAGAACTCAGATCGTGCAGGTGGGAACCCCGGCGCCTTCACGTGCTTTTACCCTTGGGTAAGCTATTAAATCTCTTCTCTTCAGCTTTCCAAGCAGCGAAATGGAGACAGTAACCATGCTTACTTCCACACATTGGGGAGGATTTCCAACAAGATAATGGGATGAGGCATAGAAAGCTTTTAGCCTTCCCTGGCACATAGTTTTACAACTAATCATATTACTAGGTGTAATATTATTTATACAGACATCTATTTATTTATGACATAAAAGACTACTGGAGCCTGATGTTTTACATCCAAAGAGGGTAATAACCCCATTGTCATTTCTAAGCAAATTCTATCATCCTAGAATATTATTACAAACTGTGATGAAAACAGCAAAGTGCTGTGATACTAGCAGATAACCAGCTCCATTTCCTGGCATCATGGAGTTCCATCTCTTTATTTATGATTTAAGCCAAAGCTGCAGACAAGCTGGAGGACTCTGGGCCTGGTTTTGTATTTTCTTGTCTTTGACCTTGGGTGTTGCTGCTGGGTATCCTTGCTGGGAGTCCCTCTCAACTGACAGAGCAAGGACGCATCTGCTGCATACTAACGCTTGCGTGTTGTACATGCACACACCTGACCACCTGCATCTTCACTGAGCTAGACGTGAGTTCATGCTGGTGTCTGAAAGTCTCACCCATTCCCACAGGGTGATCCTACTCCTGTGCGTGTCTACACTCCAACAGTGAGTGTATGAGCTCCCGCCCTCTGCCAGCAAAAATCGTTCAGTTCAAACGTACATGAATAGCAGTATCAGAATTGCTGACTCAGGCCCCGTGGGCACAACTCGGTCAGCCAGAGTACAGTCTCATGTGCAGTCTGTTGTCTTTATTATTACAGATACTGTTCATCTCAGTCACACGGGTAGTGCCTTTCTCGCTCACCTCCTTCAGGAAGGTGTTCTGTGTATTTGCTACACAATTAGATGGTTTTGTCAATTTAATCTTCCCTCCTGAGATCCCCTTACTTTTTGAATGAGTTTTTAAAAATGTGTGGACATGATGGCGTGAACCTCCAGTACCATATAGATCGTTTCACCTTTAACAACAACAACCAATAGCCTGTGCCTCATCTATTAGGTCATTGATGACTCAGTATTTAACTCTGCATCTTCACTCCTCCAGCACCCTCTGAATTTTTAGAAATGTTTCCTTAGTTTTGCCTTTTCCAGAATGTCATATAATTAGCATCACACGAAATGTAGCCTTTTCACACTGGCTTCTTTTACATAAAACCATGCATTTAAGATTCATCTACGTATTTTCACAGCCTGTTAGCTCATTTAAAAAAAAAAAGTTTATTTATGTATTTCTTCCATAAGCAAGTGAGACAGAGAGAGACAGACAGACAGACAGACAGACAAAGGCGGTACCCAATGCCACAATCCACTCCTTAGACTTCAGCCACCCCGGATCATGGGCACACCCTTGGCTGGAGCTCTCAAGAAGGCCTCCAGACTTGAACCAGACCCTCCCACGTGGCACTGCCTCCCAGGGCACTATACTTTACCACTGTGTCATCATCTAGCAGCAGCTCATTTCTTTCTATCACTGAATAACAGTATTTGTGTGGATACACCACAGTGTATTTATTCATTTACCTACTGAAACGTACCTTGGCTGCTTCAATATTTTTGCTGATTATAAATAAAGGTGCTGTAAACAACCGAGGGCAGGTTTTGTGTGCATATATGTTTTCAAATCAGTTGAGTAAATAGTTAGGAGTGCGACTGAGGGACTCAGGGGCAGGACTGTGTTTCTCTGACAGCAAGTTGCTGTGCTGGGCTCGGAAGGGCCTGCACCGTCTGCACGCCTATCAGCACTGAATGAGGGCTCCTGCTTCTCTCTACTCTTGCTGGCGGGTTTTATTGTCAGCTTTTTCCCCTTGGATTTTAGCCATTTTAATGGGAGTGTACTGGTATCTCCTTGTTTTAATTTGCAATTCCCTAATGACAAATGATGTTGAGCAGCTTTTCATATTCTTGTCATCTGCATATTTTCATTGGTGAGATGTCTGTCAGGCCTTTCCCAATCTTTTAATTAGATTGTTTGTTTTCTTATTATTGGGTTTAAGAGTTATTTTTATACTTTGAATGAGTCTCTTATCAAACATGTGCTTAGCAAATATTTTCCTCAGTTCTTTATTCTTGTAGTAGTATCTTTTGCAGAGTAGTTTTTAATTTGATTAACTCCAATTTATCAATTTTATTCTTTTATGAATCCTAGTTTTGCTGTTACATCTAAATTTCATTATCAAACCCAAGGTCACCTAGATCTTCTTTGGTTTCTTATTTTAAAAATTTTATAGTTTTTTGTTGTTACTGTTTTTGTTTTGTTAGGTTTTGTTTTTTGCCACACAGTGCATACACTCACCAAATAGAGACAGAGGGAACCAGTGAGAAAGTGAGAAATCACTCCTCAGGATGGATGGCCACACCACAATCCTTTCTCCTCCATTCTCCTCCTGGGATTGTGGGCACGCACACACACACACACACACACACACACACACTCACAGGCCCAGCATGACTTTCAGGCCACCAGGTCTAGGACTCAAAGTATGTTAGCTATGTGGGAGTTCAGTGCCTTGACCACCATGCCACCTGCTGTCCCCCCAAAGATTTATAGTTTTTATTTTACATTTAAATCTGAGATCTAGTTTGAGTTTATTTTTGTATAAGGTATACAGTGTGTGTATGTCTGGGATTATTTTTTACCTTATTTTACCTTTTTTATTTTTATATCTGGGTGTCCAGGTGTCCTGCACTCTCCGATGCAAGAGTACCCTGTCTTGATTGAATTGGCACTGTGCCTTTGTCAAAGATCATCAGACTAGACTTCATCAACCTTTTTCTAGATTATTCTACACCATTAATCTACATATCAAGCATTTCTCTAGTCCCAGACTGTCTTGATTATTATAGATTTGTAATAAGTCTTGAAAATGGGTAGTGTTTATACATCCTTATCTTTAATACTGTGTCAACTATTTTTGATCTTGCAACTTTCTGCATAAATTTTAGAATTAATCAGTCAGTATTTACAAAATGTATTTCTGGGATTTTGATTGGGATTTTGTTGAATATGGAGGATCAGGTCAAAAAGAATTGAAATGTTAACAGTATCTAGTCTTCCAATTCATGACATCGACTCTCTGTCCATTTATCTAGAATGGCGTTGGTTTCTCTGCGTGTGTGGTGTTTGTAAGCAGGTTCTCAACCGGTTGCAGTCCTCCCACCTTAGCCTCCTGAGTGACTGAGATCACAGGCATCCCCCGCCAGGTCTGGATTTTCAGAGCGGGTCAACAGTCAAGCCTCGCAATCCAGAAGGTATTCTCACTGCTGTGCCCATTGACCCAGGAGGGCTTCATCATTTTCTGTATGTAAGTCCTGCATGTATTTTATGAAATTTATACCTATTTCATGGTTTTGGCCTTATTACAAATGGTATTTTTTGCTCTTTATTTCAAGTTCCAATAGTTAATTGCAGGTATATAGGAGATCAACTGGCTGAGGTATATTAACCTTGTATCCTGCAACCTCACTGTGCGTATTGTGAGTACTCACCAGAGAGAGAGAGAAGGCCAACCCCACCCAATGGGACCTGGTGGTATTTGCTGCCTTCTTTCCCTGTTGTTGGGATTTGAGCACACACACTCTCTCTCTCACACACACACACACACACACACACACACACAGTGCATTTTTCAAGCCACATGGAGAAGGACTCTAACTGCTGTAAACCATGTGGGATCCAGCTCACTTAGCAGACTACAGGGCCAGCCCATCGGTCTCTTTCTGTTGGTATATTTAGATTATTTGAATATAAAGTGACTATTGACATTGCTGTTTAATAGCCACACGTTTGTAACTGTCTTCCATTCATTGCTTTCGTTCTTCATTTCTTTTTCTCTTTTTAGTTAATTTCTCTGGTTATAATTGATATTTCAAAAGAGTCCACTTCCCTTCCTCTCTCAGCATATCAAGTACACCTCTTTTGAAGAAAGTTTTTAGTGACTGACTGTTTTCTGGTCCATGTCCCAAAGGTTGGGGACCCCTGTGATAGGACATGTTCACACGCGAGGGAGGAAGAGAAAGATGCAGAGGGAGAGAAGAACCTCCCACAAGGTCATGCTGTGACCCCTGCTCCAGCCCAGGCCCGTCGGGGCCCTGGGTGTGCATGGGCACAACTGTGTGAGCTGCAGGCACCTGCGCTGGGGCTGGGACCATGGTGGCCGTGCGACTTCCAGCTCGGTTACCACCTGAGCCACAGCGGCTGGGTCATTTTTTAAAACACAGTTCTCGAAGATGAATCTGCTGACAATGAATTCCCACTCTTCATATCTGTATAATTATCTTTGAAAGCTATCTTCCCTTATCACTTTTTATTTATTTATTCATTTTTGCTATGGGGTGTGAGTCTTCATTGGAGAGAGACAGATAGGGAGAGAGAACAACTGAGAAATCCTCCCCGAGAGGGGGTGGCCATGCCGCAGTCCTTCCTCCTCCACTCTCTGCTCAGAGTTCTCGGCATGCATGCACGTGTGCCCAGTGTGGTTCTTTAAGCTGCCAGGTCTGGTGTTCCTACCATGCAATCGGCCATGTGGGATCCAGCCACCTTAACCACCGTGCCACCTGACTGGCCCTCCTCATCACCTCTGAACAATTACTCACTGGATGAAGGATTCTAGGCTGGTGTTATTTATTCTCTCAACACTTTTAAGGTTTCGTGTCATTAATTTTGCTGCTGTGGTTTCTGATCAGAAAAATCATTCTATTTCCTTGTTTCAGTAGATAAATAGTTCCTCCACACCTCCCTACTCCCTACTCCACTCCTGACCTCAAGGTTTTCTTTTTGCCTTTCACTTTCTGCAGTTTGGCTATGCTATTCCTCAGTGGCTTGCCCTTTTTCGTTTGTTTGTTTTGCCATTTCTTCCTACTTGGTGGTCTCTGAGCTTCCTGAGTCTGTAATTTAATGTCAGCAGTTACGTGGGGAAGATTCCCAGGTGCCAGTTCGGTTATTCTGGTCTCATTGTCCTTTCTCTCCTTCCGGCACTCCCCTACGTGTGTACTGCACCTTCTGAGAGGTCCCCACACTTCTTTCATGTTGCCTTGCCAGTTCTTTTTCCTCTGCACATACATTTTGGACATTTTATCCACCTGACCTCCAGATCATTGATTTTATTTTTTTCCCTCAGCTCTGTCTGTTCTACTAATGAAGCCATTATAGGCATCTGTGGCATCATCTGTCCTGTGCTATGGTATTATAATACCTAGTATCTTCTTCTAACTTTTCTCAGCGTTTCCATCCCTCTGCTTGCACCACTCATCTGTTCTTACATAGGTTAGAGAAAAACATATTAATCATAGTTATTTTAAATTCTCAACCTGCCAATTTCAGCCTCTCTGTCATGTCTGAGTCTGGCTCCCAGGTGACTCTGTCTCTTAGACTAGTTTCCCTGCCATTTGGCAACCTTTGTGATTTCTCTGTTGGAAGCTAGACAGGTTGCAGGAGATCCAGGAGCAGGTAAACCGGTAAACGGGCCTTCCGTGTGAGGGTGTGTGTTCACCGCGGGGCCGGGCTGAGCTTGCTGCCTGCGTCCCCGATGCCAGATAGCAAACTCTTCCAGCGTCCTGGTTCCCATCCCCTACTTGAAAGCTGACTTCTCTAAGAACTTCTCAGAAAGAGTCCATGTAAGGGATTTACTGCAAGAGTTATTTTAATTTAAAACCGTGATTTGATTTTCAGTCTCTCCCACTGACCTTTGAGGAACCTGGATAAAGAAAGGTGATATCGTGGCCAAAGTATATAAATTAAAAGGAACTCAGCTGAACAAACCACCTGGCCCTAAAAATGACAACTTTTGTGTTCCTTTGTCAATGTTGAATGATAGGAAGAAGATTTAACTCAGATTACTCAGGTTTACACTCTTATTCCTAGAGCTTTATATAAACCGTGGCTCCGATCAGGAGCAAAGACAATGAATGCAGAGCTTTACGAATGCAGAATTCCTTAAAACTGGACCCGATGAGGAACAATAGAAAGACAACATTTTCTGTAGAAAGGGTGCATCAAATTAATTATCTGGGCAACGATGTACCCGAGGGCAGTAGGTATTTGCTAGGTATTAGACACAAACCATGAGCAGGGTTGGGCCATTCATCAGGTGCCCTTTATGCCACAAGATTATCAGTGCCTTCTACTCCACAGGCACGTGGGGACGGTGCTTCTAACTCATCTGTGACACTGTGCAAGTCACCTTATCTTTTTGAATTTCAGTTTCTATAACAGAAAGAAAGAAAGAAAGAAAGAAAGAAAGAAAGAAAGAAAGAAAGAAAGAAGAAAGAAGGAAGGAAGGAAAGAAGGAAAGAGAGACAGTGAACTAGACTGCCCAGAGTCCTTGCCGCGAGGTTTGAGTGAGACAGTGACTCCGGGTGTACTTGGAAAGGTGTGCGACAGCGGAGAGTGTGTTTGCAGTGCTCACACGTATCAGGTTATAGAGAAAAGGGAATATGGAATCCGTTTGGAAGCTTGGCAGGGCATGTCCTCCTCACTAGTTGCTCGGTGACTGCTCTTTCCCGTGTGCCCCGTCTAAGCCTCCTTCTTTAGTGGTTCCTCACCACACCTGGCGTGGGTTGTCGTCGACCCTCCTAGAACCCCTGCCTAATTTCATAAAGGCAGAGGATTTCTGGCCCGGCCGTGGTGGTACGGGGAGTGGGTACCCTGCTCAGTACCGCAGCCACGCATGGGAGGCCGGAAGGGACCGGCACAGGCCAGCTGTCCCACACATGCTTGTGCTCCTGGAGGGGTGGGAGGAGGGCCACACAGCAAGGCCCGGTGGAGGGCTCCCTCTCTCATTCCTGCTGCCTCTCTCAAGAAAGAAACTTTTCTTATTAATTTCTAGCACTTCAGGTAGTACAAATTAATGTCAGTTTGTGATAACACTTGGAGGCGCTGAACCAGAGAGAGTGGCTGAGCCAAGGGTTGGCCTAAGTGACGTTCAACTTTCTCTCTGCAGACACCTTCCTGGGAAAAGGCCTGACCCCTCGGCCTGCAGTCTGTTGGCAACAGCCGCATCAGACCGTGGGCCAGACCGTGGGCCCGCCCCCTCCTCCTCATGGGCCTTCCTGGAGGCTCCTGAGCGGCGGCACCACCGCCTGGCGTTCTTCCTCGCTTTATGGCACGGCGTGCGGGAGCAGTGAGTCACCTGTGTCCGCTTTTCTCGCAGGGAAAAATCTCCGGGCCAGAATTCTGAGCCCAGTTCCCCCGTTATGCTACGGGAGCAACGGCTGTCCTGTCCGCGCAGATAAAACCGCAGGCTCCTGTGTTATACTCCGGACAGCTGGAAGGACATGACGTTGTGAGCACAGCAAGTGAGCAGCTGCCAGCTGCACGGCTTTATCACACCACACCCGCAGAGCCTCCAGTCATTGCATGCACTGAGCTTCCTTGGGAGAAGCCACAAAGACATTGCATAGACACTGGGCGGGCGGTGAGGAGGGGCGCGGGCCCCACTGCCCAGGTCCAGCGCCTTCCCTGCAGCCCCCCTGTTACAGCTTCCCCTACACTGGGAGCCCACAACGGGATGTTTCTAAGTGGCATTAAAATTCTAGCAGCACCAGACTCGGGACAAAGGCAGGAAATGGAAGCAACACACAATTACAGAAAAAAACTGAGGCCTCTTGAAAACGTATGTGGTAATACATCATTTAATTTTTATCCCACAGAATAAAAAGTAAAAACATCCTAAAATAAAGTTATTGGTCAAAAAGTTCTATGTGATAAGTTGTGAAGACAGTGAACTGGGGAACAGCGAAAACATGGAGGTCGATTTTACTTCTGCAAGGCACGGAGGGAAGGGCAGAATACTGTGCCCCTGGACCAGCCTAGACCCGGTGGTCAGGGCTCTGCATCTCACATGGCTAACTACAGTTCGAATCCTGACTCAGAGGCTTGGGAACACGCCAGGCATGTGTACACGTGTGTCCCAAATCCTGACAAGATGGAGAGACGGAGAGGAAGGCTTTGAGATGAGACCACACCCCTGGGGGGTGCTTTCTCCCCATCTCTGTCTCTCAATCTCCCTCAGATGAGAATATATATGCCCTTTATTCCTTGAAAAAGGAAAGAAAAGACCCTCTCCCTCCCCTGGCTGTTACTCCCCCTTCACTTTTTTAACTGAAGTGTGTAGAAAGCAGACTGAAAGATGCCAGTTGCAGGCTTATTTAAGGCAGGGTTGGGGTGGGGACCCAGTACGGCTGGGTTAGATGCCCCACTTTCCTTCTCTGTGGTTTATTGCCAACGGGAGTGAACTCTCATCGAGAAGAGGGAGGGGCGCACCTGCGTCCCTTCCTCCCAGTCCTCCGTCCTAGCAGGTTTCAGGCACGCACACACGTGCACGCTGCGTGTTTTCACACTGCTGGGTCGGGATTCTAACTGCAATCGGCCATGTGGGACCTGGTGTCATAGACAGTGGGCCATTTGTGGAAAAATAAATAGCAGTTCATAAGGTAATTAGTAAGACGGCTATTGATAATAACACCATGAGTTAATAGTTGGTGAATTTTTCCAAACAGAACATTTCAAAGGAAAGGGAGTCCAGCATTCTTTAGAGATAAAATAATACCTCAAAGATGAAAATGCCTCTAAAAAAATGCCCTGGAAGATGACTGAATCTAAGCAGAGCAGTAGTTTGGACGATTAAGAAGGTATGTAAGGGGCGGGTGGCACAGTGGCAATTCAATTAGACCATTTGGGAAGGGTCCAGGGTTCATATCCCGGGACCTCCTGGCGCACGCTGGGTGCTCACGCCGTGGCTGGGCCCGGTTAAAGCTGGGCATGGATCTTGGATTGGGGCATAGAGACCCTGTCAGGGGTTCCTTTCTCTCTCTCCCCTCTCTCTCCCCCTCTCTCTCATGAATGAGGGGAGTGAATGGACTTTAAAAATAATTTTGTGAAAAAGTATATAAAAAACTCACAGTTTCTTCACCTCATGGTGCCCACACTACCTTCGTGAGATCAATAAAAAATGTAGAACTTATTCTACATTATGGAAATTCAGAAACTGAAACCAAGCTAAGAATCAGGCTATTAAAAAGATTGGAATCTAGCCCATCTGATTATCAGGCTTTTTCCAAAATATTATCATTCTTATTAAAAACAAATATACACACACATACACAGACACCAAAGACCCTCTGTTATTTGATATGATAATTCACATTCATTTGCAGATGCACAATTTCCAGCTTGGACTGAAAAGATGCAAGTAAGGCAGCTAGCGAGAGGAAGCGCCGTGGAGCACGGCAACCGGAACGCCGGCCGTGCTGGGATGTCCACGGGCACGAGCTCTCCTGTGGGCACCCTCGGCAGTGCAGTGGCTTCTCTCCCACGGCAGAGGACAATGGCGCACAAAACGGCAGCATTAGGGGAAGAACCGAGATTCGAGCTGCTCCGGAACCCACTGCCCCCAGCTCCTCACAGTGCTGCCCGGGTCAGGGCTGAGCTACCCCACTCCAGCATTCTGAATACTTCCGAAGCACGTCTTTGCATTCTCAGGAGCCTCCTGACGTGGGACCTGTCCTTCCAGAGGGCGATGTGCTTCTCGGAAGCACCCTCCTACATGAAAGGGTAATACTAAGATTTTGAAGTGCAATTTGGCTCTGGCCAAGGGCCACTTATCCCTTGCATCTTTCGTTTAGAAATTGCATGTTTGCTTTAGAAGCGCTGTGACTGCACAGAGCACGCAGAGCAGATGCACGCTGTTGGAGCTGGGCTCTCCTCGGGGTCCCTCTGTCAGTGTGTTCAGGCAGAAGACACTCAAAGCGGAGTTCTCCCACTCAACATGGGTCTGACCAAACCTCCCTCCACAGGAAAGGCCAGTGAAGTGGCTCCAGCATCTATAAATTCATTGGGTAAATCTTCCTTGAGGCAAAGGGCACCAATGCTACTTAGAAACAGTGTTACCTGGAGAGACAGAGAGAGAGAGAGAAAGAGGAAGGGAAGAAGAAGGTGGTGGAGCTACATTTATTTCGAAGCCCTACAATAACTGACCCAGAAGTCCTAGGGGGGATCTTTAAATTTATGTTAGTTTTGTTATAGGGCACATGTGCTTGCTAGAGAGAGAGAACGAGACAGAAAAAGAAAGAGGGAACGTGAGAACCACCCCCCCCCCCCAAGGGGAATGGTTATGCCACTGTCCCTTCTCCATCATCCTCTCAGGATTTGGGGCATGCACACACACGCTCAGTGTGCTTTTTAAGCCACTGCATCTGGGACTTGAACCATGTAGTTGGCCATGCGTGGTCCATCTCTCTTAACCACACCATTGGCTGGCCCCAGGATATTTTCATGACTTTAATTTAGGTAGGGCAGCAGGTATCAGAAAGCCATGTTCTCCCAACCCCTCAATTTATACATGGAGGATAAATCATATTTGTTTTTTCCTCCTCTCCCCACCCGATGCACACACACAATATTTCTTTCTACTGATCCTTACATGACTAAAAAAATCAAAGCATCTTTCCGTGGTCAACATACACCATATGCTCCCACTAGCAGATTTCCTCACGAATGGACCACATAGGAAATAGAAAAGCAAAAAGCACACACATTTTTTAAATTGGACACACTAATTTTCCCTCCCCTCTCCTCTGAGTTCTTCTAATGTGAATATTATGTTTTGTGTGATGATAAATTCATTGATTTGGGGGCAAGCAGATGGCATAATGGTTATGTTGCTGGATTCCTACATAGTCGACTGTGGTTTGAGTCCTGGACCCGGCAGCTTAAAACTCAGGCTGGGTGCATTGCATGCATGCCCAAAATCCCAAGAGGAGAACGGAGAAAGGATTGCAGAGTGGCCATCCCCCGTGGAGGGTGATTTTTTGCTCTCTGTCTCTTTGTCTTTCTCTATCTCTCCGGTGAGCACATGTGGCCTATAACAAAACTCAGTAAAAAAATAAAAGAAAACGAAAGAAAGAAACTAATAAGGATAAATTCGTTGATTTTATGAAACTTTAGGAATGACATTGAATAAATAATTTTGGTTAGTTAAATAACCAATCAAATAATGAATACAATCAAAGTAACGCTGCACTGCAGGGATGTATTCTTCCCCAAAGAGAAGCTGTGCTGTGAGTGTATAACAAAGGGCCCTGAGTCTGGGAAAATGGAAGAGGCTTCCTGAAGGAGGTGTTCCACCGGACAGCCGAAGGTCAAGAGGAGTGATCCAGAAGAAATGCAGAAACGCGAGGCAGTCCAGAGGAGAGGCGTGCCCTGACCATGCGACCTGCCGAAAGAAGGCCAGGTTTCCACGGCACGGCGGGTGCAGGAGCCGTGTGCGGCCAGACTGACCACGGCACCGGTTTCCTTTTCTACTTCAGCTTTTCTAGAGATGTTATTCTCTATTCATTCACCTGTGGGGCCCCACTGGGTGACTTCGAGCACGAGGTAAGGAATGCAGGTCTGCCTTTGACACGAGACATGGCGAGAACAGGGTGCGAGCTGTCGAAGGTGGTCTCCGGGTCTCCGGCAGCAGCGCCTGGTGGAGCAGCCGTGCCATCGGTGGGTAGGGAATGCTGAGAGGAGGCTCCCGCCCTGAGGGGCCCCGTTTCCTGTCTGGGTTACTCTGGATAGCACGTACGTCTTCCAAGTGTAACAAGCAGGTCATCAGAAAGTCAGTTCTGGAGCTCCCAGAAGGCCAGGCTGGAGACCTGACCTGTGAGTCACCCTGGGGCCAGGTGTGGTGCCGGGGCCAGCTGGACCCACAGGACCGGGTCTGGGGTCTGCATCCCACGAGGTCCCTGAGCACTGCAGCTGCATGGCATGGTCCAGGCTGAGACGGGAAGCAGACTGTGGTGCGAGGACATTGTTGGCAGGGCCCGCTCTCTCTGTCTCTCTCTTACTTGTGAAAGAAATAGATAAACTCTAAAAAAAAGAACAAGTGATGCATTTCTTTTAAGAAAACACTGTGAGCATCAGTACCCAGGTGTCAGCACAGCCGTGGCTGTGAAGACGCCCAGGACGGAGGGCCTGCAGGAACAGGAATGGCGCGGTCCGTGGCAGAGGGCGAGGCGCCGAAGTCAGACTGCCCTGGTCTGAACGCCAGCTCCTGCAGGTAGGGGCCATGCGCCTCGAGCCATTAACTCAGCCCTTTTTAAAAAGCCTTCTAACAGTTTATTTGAGAGAATGTACATTTACAAAAGTCCCTTCTGTCATGAACAGCTACGACATAAATTGAGGTTTTAAGTTCTCAGTAACACCATTCCCTCGTTGATAAAAATTAAGTTGCTAATACTTGTTCCCTCGGGCTCAGGAGTATTACATGAAATAACATAGTTAAAGGTCTAGGAACAATGCCTAGCATATAAGAAGCGCTTAGCAGATGTTAGGTGTCTCTTCCGCTGCTTCCTGCTAATTACTGTCATTGTCATTGTACTCCTCACCACTAGTAATAAGCATAATCAGGAGGGAGCAGCCCGGCAGGGAGACGGAGGCTCTGTGAGCCGGACCGCAGGGAAACGCCGGGTTAGCGTTTGGGGATCTTCCTAAGTACAGTGGGTGCACACGTGCCTATGGCCGAGGGCTGGCTAAGGCCGACCTGGTGTCGAGACCCTGCTAAAGGTGTGCTCGCTCTCTCTCTCTCCTCTTGTACTCTCCTCTCTCTCTCTCTCCTCTCGCTCTCTCCTCTCTCTCTCTCGCTCTCTCTCTCTCACTCTCTTTTGCTCATGGAACGAATAAATAGTTTTTCAGAGGAGACAGAGAAGGACCAGTTAGATTAGCACGTTCGCAGGATTGCACCAAAGTCAGGGAGGGATGTGCTTCAGGAAGGCAGGAGGCCAGGAGGGCTGAACTCTGCTAGGGGTCGAACAAGATGAAAGCTGGCAACACCTGTTGGGTTTGCGATCACGAGGGCGTGGACGATCTTCGCGTGGTTTTCAGAGCTGTGGGCGTGATGTACGGATGGAAATGATCAGACCGAGCGCAGCCTAGAGGACACCAAGGAGGAACAGTGTCTTCTAAGAGAACAGGGACACTCGGCCCCAAGCTCTGGTCATCAGAGCCCGATGGAGGAAGACAACCCTCTATCCAAAGAGGAAGAAAGACGAGGCGGGGCAGGCCACAGACACGGGCTAAGATGTGAGGACTTGAGGGTGCTGGGATCTAACGGATCCAGGCTTTTCTATTCTCTTCAAACCTGTGAGATCCTCTCTTAAGAAACATAGTTGGCGTGAGTACAGGGCGTGAGGGGAGCAGGCTACAGAATGAGCAGTGGAGTTTTAGGAACGTGGAGAAAGTCCGAAGAGCCCTCCCGTGGGGAGAAGGATGAATTGGCAGGTACAGTGCAGCTCTGGGGACACTTGAGGTTGGTGTCCATGAATTTAAGGTAGGACCAATAGATTTGATTCTCTATCCTTTTCCATATCTTGGCTCCTTGATGCAGTCACAAAGGCAGGTGCTTGGATTCACCAAGGTGGTGTCTGAACGACCGGGATGACATGCAGCAGGGGAGGGGGTTTTCGATCCTGTTGAAACGATGGATGTGGGAACTGGACAAGAGGTGGATCAGAGCAGGGGGGGTCCTGTGAGCCAGCAATGACGTCACAGGAGCTGAGTGGAAAGATGGCGGGGCAGGCCGTGGGGGAGCGGGCCGTGGGGGGGAGCAGGCCGTGGGGGGAGCAGGCTGTGGGGGAGCAGACCGTGGGGGAGCGGGCCGTGGGGGAGCGGGCCGTGGGGGAGCGGGCCGTGGGGGAGCGGGCCGTGGGGGGAGCGGGCCGTGGGGGAGCGGGCCGTGGGGGAGCGGGCCGTGGGGGAGCGGGCCGTGGGGGAGCGGGCCGTGGGGGGAGCGGGCCGTGGGGGAGCGGGCCGTGGGGGAGCGGGCCGTGGGGGGAGCGGGCCGTGGGGGGAGCGGGCCGTGGGGGAGCGGGCCGTGGGGGGGAGCGGGCCGTGGGGGAGCAGGCCGTGGGGGAGCAGGCCGTGGGGGAGCAGGCCGTGGGGGGAGCAGGCCGTGGGGGGAGCAGGCCGTGGGGGGAGCAGGCCGTGGGGGAGCAGGCCGTGGGGGAGCAGGCCATGGGGGGAGCAGGCCGTGGGGGAGCAGGCCGTGGGGGAGCAGGCCGTGGGGGAGCAGGCCGTGGGGAGAGCAGGCCGTGGGGGAGCAGGCCGTGGGGGAGCAGGCCGTGGGGGAGCAGGCCGTGGGGGAGCAGCTCATGGGGGAGAGCAGGCCGGGGGGAGCAGGCTGTGAGGAGTAGGATGTGGGGAGACAGGATGAGCAGTTTTAGCTGTGGGAAGAGGGCCGCGGTGCCTGGACACCCTCTCTTGCAACTGGACTATTCTGAGAGGGTTCCTGCTCCACCCCATTCACATGGAAGACAGCCCTGCAGCAATGAGCAGCTGGGACAGTCTCTGTGACCACTGAGTCACCTGGGCGCCGTGTCCCTGGCCACCCTTATCCCTACTGTCGCGCTGCTCAGCAAACGAGCCACGTGCTGCTCCCACCCCTCCCTTCCTCTGCTTCAGAATCTCACCTGCCCCCAAGCCTACAGAAATCCCACTCTCTGCTCTTCGATGGTGCGGATGGCGTCTCTTCTATAAAATCCAATATTTTCCCATTCATCATCATCCTTGAAAAAAAAAGGAGGGACTTTGATAAACAAAGAAGCAGAGGAAATTTCAGGTGGAAACAAGGCTTCGAAAGGAAAGGACTCAGGCAGAGCTAGGAGGGGACTGCTCAAGGTCGGTGCTGAGCCTGTGGACAGTAAAGGATGAACGCTGGGTCAGCAGAGGTGTAACTGGAGACGCGGATGAGGGAGCTAGGCTGGCTCCCGTACAGCAGGCCTGTCCTCTAGCCAGGCGGGGTCCTAGCCAGTACTTGCGAGGAGAACCAGCAGGAAGACAGCGCTGCTTCAGGAAGATTAGCCTGGCCAAGTTCCGAGGCGCTAGCTGTGGCTCAGGGCAACGCATCTAGTTAGGGAGATTAAACGCCCTCCCACAAGCAGTTACTGCGGATGCGTGCTGTCTGTGACCCTGTGACGTGGGCCTATGACGTGGGCCTATGACGTGGGCCTATGGACAAGATACACACTGGCTCCAGGTGTGGCGTAAAGGATCTACGATGTGACGCGTGTTCCTTAGGACAGAGGATTCCGATAAAGGTCGCAATGGGCAAGAATGCAGGTAATCAGCTCTAATACAAAGCCTTACAGATAATATTCCAAAACAGAAATAGTCACTATTCTTATGTGAATTCAAGGGGCAATCGATTAATACTAACTAAGGTGGAAGATTAGGAGGGTATAAATATATTCACAGGGAAAAGAAAGGTTATGGAAGAGGAAAATAAAGATTATTCCCAATGTCCAAGTCCCGGCTTTGCTTTACCATTTATATGTGCTGTGCCTACACCCGAGGAGTGAGCAGGCCCGTCGGGAAGTCTGCTGCAGAGGGCACGGTGACCACCCTCCATCGTCCATGTCACCGGGCGGCCGCCCTGCAGAGCAGCAGAAGCCCGCAGGGCACCCACCGGCGGCGACAGCTGGGACGAAGCGCACCCTGTCCTGATTTAGGCCTGGCAAGTCGACGGCCTGGGTGGGTCTGTGGGGCCAGCCTGGCCTCGCTGACGGGTGAGGGAGTGGCACGTGCACATGGGCACTGGAGAAGATGCTTCTCTGGGCCGAGGGGCTGAGCAAGCCGGGCCCCCTCGCCTGCAGGCCTGGTGCCGCAGAGCCCCTTGTCTGGCGTAGGACAGCAACTGTTTTCCCCAGAAAATGAAAGGCCCTGGTCAGTTAACCCGAAATGCCCAGCAGGGCTCTGCCTGTGGGTTAGAGATCTCACCAGACATGGGTGTCCACGAGAGGAAGCACGGAGCTGGCAGAGGTGGGGCTCCAGCACCACCTAGTGGGCAGCGGAGGGGCCTTCTGTCCTCGTCACTGGAGCACAGAGACGCAGCCCCAGGAGGAGCAGACAGAGCTGGGGAGGCCAGGCCATCACACAGGGTCCCTCGCCCTTCGTCGGCCCGAGGGAGCGCATTTCTGCACGTCTGGCTGTCCCACTGGGCAGCTGGGAGTGAGGGCTGCTGCCCTCCCCGGGGACTGTGGGTCCCGAGGCCTGGAACCACGGATGTGTCCAGCCTGTGCTGGCCAAGCGGCTGGCCAGAGAGAAGCACAGGCCCGATCAGAGGAAGCCGTTTTCGTACGGAAGCCGGGGAGTTTACTAGCCTGCTGCCAACCCGTTCGGCCAGCCAGAGACAGGGTCAGTCACGTCCCTTCTTGTCACTGCTCCTGCCTGGCTCAGGGGCAAGTCACTCTGGAGCAGAGCATTCTTTCGTATGCTTCTCTTTTTTCTTTCATGAATAAGGACAGAGACATAGGGAGAGAAAGAGAGACAGACAGACACCCAACGGGGTCCCCGCACCGGGACCCACCCCCAGCCTAGCCAGCCCTGGGCATGGCACATGTGCACTCAGCATGCTCAGAGGTCTCCGGGTGCAAACCCAGAACCTGCTCGTGTGGGTCAGCGTCAGAGTGCCACGTCGGCCCCTATCCAAAGCCTTCCAACGTCACAGAGAAGACTTATTCTCCCCGGGGGCCGGGCGAACTTATGCCTGGGTACTACTTGGGGTACTCTTTCAAGGGTGAACAAAATCAGGGTTCTACAGATGAGGAAAGGGGAATACGTTTTCCAGGCAAAGAGAATACAGAAACGATCTGATCAGAGACAGTCCGTGCGAGGTGAGCGGCCCCAGGGACTCCAGTCTGTGGTGGCCAGGAGGGTGAGTGCCGGAGCGGGCAGGACCAGACGGCCGCCCAGGACCAGCCACAGGTGTTGGCTGCCGGAGGCCAGGAGGGTGTGTGCCGGAGCGGGCAGGACCAGACGGCCGCCCAGGACCAGCCACAGGTGTTGGCTGCCGGAGGCCAGGCCTTGGTCATGGACACTGGGCTCTCTAGCTATGAATGTGACTCGTTCTCGGGATAGATGGGCAGCCCCCAGGGGGCCTGCTACAGCCTGCAGCAGGAATTCTAGTCAGTTACCTGCAGGCGTGAAGACTCCGTGGGGGGCCCAGAGAACCCAGAGGGGCGGACAGGCTTGGGCCTGTCTCTGCTCTGGGATATGTCAAGGAGGGGACGTGGGCACCTGGTGAGAAGCTTGGCTGTGCCTTCGGACTGAACTCAGGCAGCAGCGCCCTTCTGCCAGTCACAGAAATACTCCCTACAGCCCAGCTTTCTCACTCACACAGGGCCAATAACGAGAGCTAGCCTCCTCGGGCTGCCAAGAGCGCTGAGGGAGGCCCTGCGTGCCCAGGGCTGACCAGCCCGGACTCACCGGGCAGGACTTACTGTTGGTATAAGCGCTAAGGCAAGACCCCAGCCCGACAGGAGGCTGCTGATTTAGAAACAGGCTCGTCCCTCATGCCATCCGACTCGTCAGGTAGTCACTCTGCTAATGGTCAGAGCCCAGACTTCTTTCTGTCTTTGAGGGTGATCCATTAGGGCTGTAGTCATGTTCTTATTTTACCGAAGAGGAAGTAAAAAGGTCACCAGTTCTATGTGTCGACCAATCCTGGGTACAGACACTCGGGACGTCTCACTGGGTGCCCGTGCTTACCTTGCAGCCAGACCTCAGGGCCCCAGTGGGCCACCGTGGAACTTGTTAAAGGACGATCAGGATACACAGCATAGACCAACACATCCGTGTCCCCTAAACGCACACGGGTACTTCAAAAATTCAAGGAAAACGGAATTGAAGTTTAAACATATTAAGTTTATTTTATTTATTGTAGAGTATGTGCTCACTCATGAAAGAATGAGAGAGAAACACCACAACGCGTCCCTCTGTAGTCCCCTCCTGAGTCCTCTCGCATCTCAGGGTCTGGGACACACACCACAGGCTGGTCAGTACGAGTTTGTTTAGTGCAATGAATTTTGAAATCCTTGCAAGTTTTTGTTTTGTTTTATTTTTTAGAAGGAGATTTTTGCTATAAGGGCACATGCACTTGCTGGAGAGACAAAGAGAGACAGAGAGAGACAGAGAGACAGAAAGCGAGAAATCACCCCCAAGGGGGGATGGCCATGCCGCAGTCCCTTCTCCTCCACTCTCCTCTCAGGTTTTGGGCACACACGCATGCACACACACACACACACACACACACACACACGTGTGCCCGACGTGAGCTTCAGGCCTGCTGCATCCAGGAATCGAATGGAGGCCAGCCAGTTGGGGTCCGGCGCCGTAACCACCACACCACCTGCTGCCCCAGGCTTGGTGTGTACTTTTCCCTCTGTCCTTGCTTTCTGCCAGACGGCATGTGCGTGCACCGAGAGAGGGCAGCGGTGGCTCTCAAAGGGACGGGCAGTCCTTTTCCTCCCTTTTTCTATCTCCCCCATTTCTGTATCCCATCAGGATTTGGGACACATACGTCTACCCACCCCGTGTGTTTCTCAAGGCCAGAATTCAAGCCATGCTTGGCCACGAGGGTCCGGATCCCTAACCACTGAGCTATGGACTTGGCCCCATGGTTTTCTTATAATGTGCATTCCCATGAGCTTTTTGAAGTCCTCTTGTATACACAATTTTTTGTCAATTAAAAAGAAGTATTTGGATATAAGTATGTAAGGAGATGTTCAGATTAAAAAAGGGCCTTGTGTTTCTAAGGCCATGTCGCAAAGGCAGGCGCGAGCCGCACCACCTTCACCGTCTCCAGCTGCCTACACTTCCTGCTGGCTCTGTCACTGCTGTGGCCGGTGGGGTGGAGCGCTCAGGCGCTAAATGATCGGGAAGTAGCCTCACGGAGTGCCTGGGGCGCTCAGGCCTCATTAATGCATCCTGCCCTAGCCCCCGGGCAAGACTGACAACTGGACAATCGCACTTGTCATGGCCCAGAAGCTGGCGTCAGAAACCCTTTCCCCGCAGGGCTAATGCTTGTTGAATGTTCCTGGGCTCCTATAGATAGGTTCTGCACACACCGTATGATCGGCTGGGACGTTTTAAGCCCACACAAATCTGTACAGGTATAAACATGATGGCACAAACATGTATGCGCGCACACACACGTGTACACACCACATCCCCAGGTGGCGAGGGACATTTAGGGCTTCCCCATCTGCCATCTGTAAGGGACGTCCCCAGGTGACCTCATCTCAGCCAGGACTGCTCTAAGCTCAGGATCTCACTCGCTCCGACTCTCTGTCCTCTTTTCTGAAGAAGTGTTAAGAGGGTTTGCGGAACTCTGAGCTCTGGCTACCAGCTCAGAGCCGAGTTTTGTGATCAACGGCGGCAGCAACCTTTAGACCAGGATTTCAGGGTGACCAGCCATCTTCCTACTTCTTAGCTCTCAGCTTCCGTTTTCATGAAGATTTTCTAATATTTTATATCTCTACTTAAAATACTTGGGGGCGTGGTGGATGCATGCGTGTGCCGTGTTTGTATCACCCTGTCACACCTGTGCAAACTTGCCTCAGGTCTTGCCTATAGTAATATGCTAAGGACACCCACGAGAGCCCTGCTTTCACACTCCTTTCCAGAGAAGTGCATATTGCACCCTAATACCTAACTTATAAGCACACAAGTTGTTTCTAAAGGCCTCATGGTAATAAGTCTCACGAATCCTCTCTCTGTAAATCCCAAAGCCAGAGAGGACCCTATTTATTTGAACGGCATCCTAAGTCCTCCAATGTCTCTCAGGGTGCTGGCCCCCCATGGACGAAAGGCAGGTCTAGGGGTTGCTTCACTTCCTGACTGATGGCTTGAGGACGATGAAGCAGGCTTGGTTCCCTGAGTGGTTAAGGGGGGATGAGCTGGGGACCAAAGGCTGAAGGCAGACCTGTGGTGTCAGGGACTGGGCCGTGACCCCAGGCCCCAGAAGTCACCAAGCTCACCAGGACTCATTTCTTCTTCTTTAACAGGGCTGAATTAACTTAAATGATAAATTTCCAAAACATCTAAACAGATCCAGCTGCAGTGGCAAGGGCAGTTGGGTACCATGGCATGACACTGGAGCCACGGGGAAGGCTCGGGGTTAAGGTCCAGGTGACCTGACCACAGCGGCCGTGCTGGCTGGAAGGCTAGGGCAGGGATCCTGGCGTGGCGAGACCTGTCACAGGTGTCTCTCTCTCTCTCTCTCGCAGGAATTTGTTTGGAAAAGTCTGAACATAAAACTGTTTGAATAAAATACTGTGATGAAGCCGATAAAAATGATAAAAGCAATAAATATTGTAAGAAGTACTAAAGCGGGTGGATGTGGGGATGCGACACGCATTTCCCTCTTCGGGAATGAAAGTGCTTCCCCAGTTGCCAGCCTCGGCTCAGGAAAACGCCTCCTTCCCGGACTGCCTCCATCTGAGTGCAGGTCGGTGCGCAGCTACGAAGCGACTCCCAGGTTCCAGGTTCGGACAGCTCCACAGGGCCAGGCCGGCTCCGTGGGGCCAACGGGACTATCTGGGAACGTGGCCGGGCTCCCTGCACTCAGCCTGTCTTCCTCGCCGTCCTGCTGCCCCTCTTCTCATGCCCTTACCGGGGCCCTCCCTGAGCGGCGCCTGCTGCACAGTCACTCAGTCTAGCTGTGTATGAGCCAGCGGCCTCACACTCCGTGTCCGCAGAGGCTTCCTCCATGCCAGGTGTTCCCTCCTGCAGCCCTGTGCCCGTCCCGGGCAGGCAGAGGGCCTAGCTGGTTCTTGTGGGGTGGTGTAGAACCCCGACCAACACTCCGCCTTTTCCAACCACTTTGGCCCTCAGTGAAGTGGGCCTTTCAGCAGCACTAAGCCTTGGTATTTCCTGGAAATGGAATAGGACACATTTTCAAGAAGCAGCATCTCAAGGGCACTCAGCTTGCTGTGAATTCGGCGTCGCATCACTAGCAAAGTTTCTACTGCACGTTTACGTTACACAGGCCGTGGAAACAGCCCTGCGTGCACAGCCAGGGCGGGAGGGGAGGGAGGGAGGGCGGGGATGCTCGAGCACCGTGTCCGTGGCCACGGCAGGCTGCGGGCTCCCTAGCCGTGGCATGAAGATAGCACCGAAGATGTCTGGAGATGAGACGATCACCCCATGGAGAGCTCACAACTGAACCTGGACCGTAGCCAAGCTCCGGAAATGTGGCTACCAAAAACTCTCCCATGTCGGATGAACAAGTGGATGCACCTTTATCTTTAAGGAAAAGGAATGTGTTTCTTCCATTTCTGGTCGTTGATGTGGGGACACCATCCACATTTGGGCGGCCGAGAAAGGGAGCTAATTTGCTTCCCAACAGAGCTGAGGAGGGAAGAGAACAGCAGCGGAGGTTCCTGGGGAATCACTGACTCTCCGGAGTCAGAGGGCTCATCAGGCCTCAGCCCACGACACTCAGGGGCCCTTCCGGGGACTTTCGGGGCCGATTTCAGTACACACACCTCCTTTCCGCAGGAGCTGATGCTAGGATCTCGTGCTCTGGTCAGCGCTCTTCTGTAAAAGCAGCTCAGCACAATAAAGGGAAATGCATGATTGATTAATGTTAAATAATACAAGGTGCCTCGGGTAACGCCAGGCCTGGGCTAACTGCTGTGTTAGAAATAATAATATTCAGAATTTTCATTACTAGTCTCCATTTTACTAAACACAAGATTACGCCCCATGGTCTGACTTCAACTCGGGGCTCTTGCCCACCTTGCTCGGCCTCAAGGTGTGAAGTAACTGAGAGTCAGGCCGGCTGGCTGCAGCGCTCTGTGATGGGCAATCACCCACCGCCCACGTCCACGCCCCGACTGCAGTTCCTGCGTGGACGCCGGCCCCACGTAGTCAGTGCACGCACTCAAAACGCGGCACATCTGGGGACCCTTCTAGCTCCTGTGCCCTAGGACCACTGTAACTGGGGCAGATCCAGCCATGTTTCCTAGCCAGGGGCTATCTGCAAGGCGCTTCTCTGATTCTGATTCGGGTATCGGCTGACCACCTGCAGCAAAGCCCACGCCCGTGAGCAAGACAGGGCTGGCCGCAGCCTGGGCGCAGACAAAGCCGAGAGCCGCAGCGGCCTCTTGCTCCCCCTAGGGCAGGACAGATTCTTCAGCCACAGAAGCTACAGAAACAGCCGATGTGCCATCTCCTCTCTTCTGGGTCTTTCCTGGAAAACTCTAGAAAGATGTGGTCAGCAGAGACCCGGCTCATAGGTGTCAGGGGCCGAACAACATGTCTCAGTGTCACTTCTTACCAGGCGGCCCTGGGCAGACAACGGCACCTCCCGGTGGGTGGGAGGCAGCCCCCTGCCCCCTGACAGCCCTGCGTTTCCCTCCCTGCCAGCCTCGGCTGCTCGGCTTGGCTTTCCTAGACGGACGGTGCTCTGCGTTCCAGAGCCACCGCAGGCCTCACCGCTGAGCGCGGCCCACCTGGCAGCGCCGCTCCAGAGCCCTTGCCATCTGGAACCACCGCCCGTTACTTTGTAGCTCTCACTGTGGTTCATGCAGCCCTGTTGCCCAGGGACCACGGGCCCTGCCATGTTGAAAGAGGGACAGGGCAAGGTGGCCGGGGTGGCTGGCAGTACCCCCTTGGCGTCTCCCCAACAGCAACGTGCTTGTGTGTGAATGCCTCGCGCAAGCTCATTCTGAGATCGAGCACCCTCGGAACTGCACTGCCTTTACACCGTCAGCCAGGAGGATCCGCCCGAGCAGCCCCCACCTGCCTGCTAAGTACCTGCACGCCTGACCTAGGTCCACGTCTGAAGTCCCAGAAGCCCACTACGAGGGCACCAGAGCCACGGCATGAAGATGAGGGCTGGGGTGGGGGACGCAGGGAGCCACCGGGCAGCCCTACACAAGCGTGTCTGCGGGGCTGGGAAGAGAAGGGGGAAAGCCGACAGGAGTGCAGGGACAGGGCGGGGAGTGGGGCTCAAACAGGCCTGGACAGGAAGGGCCCGGGGACGGCTCCCAGTGCGCGACCCCGTCGGGAGCTCCTCCCTTCCTAGCTCGTGTCCGCACGCTCTCACTCTTTAGGAAGAGAGTGATGACATGAAGTTTCCGCCCTGCAGGTCAAGAACTGTGGAGACTTGCCAGGCAAATTCCCGGCCTCGGTGCTGCGCGTTCCCAGAGGGACACGCTGTCCGGCCGCCCGGGGACTGCGAGGGGTGACTCCCGACGGCCTGTGTGAAGCGTGCCCCACACGGGCCTGCGGGAGCATGGTTAGTGACGCGGCTGTGGGCTAACCCAGGAGCAACTGGAGTGCGGGTTGGGCCAGAAAAGGCCCTCCCGGGATCTGCGGGGAGCCAGGATGGCATCAGGTACCAGTTCACGGTGGAGGGACACTGGGGGCACCGTTCTGGGGTCATAGCACAGAGTGGCCGCCAGATGGCAGCAGAGCCCTTCCCACGTGTGTCCGGGATGCGGGCAGGACAACAGGTGAGGCCACGCCCACAGCACCTGACCTCCGGGTATAGGCCGGAAGCCCCGGGGGTCCGACGTGGGTTCACAGTAGCCTCGCCAACCGCTGTAGGGGACACCAGCAGAGTGGAGTCACATGAGGGCTCAGGACACAGGCCAGAGAAGAGCGGGGACTAGCAGGCACCAGCTCCCCCGGCCTCCAGGATGCCGTTAATGCTGGCGCAGCCATGGAAGTGGGAGTTCTGGAAGGTTCCGGAGAGCCTCGCCAAGGAAGCTGCGGGACGTGTGGGAAGAAGTCTGCAGAGGGTCTACACTGCGGCCAGCAGAAGAGAAGCCGGCACAGAAGCACGCCTCAGAGAGGTCAGGACCGCCGAGACGGGAGAGGAGGCAGCCCCGGGGCCTTCGGTCCTGCCCTTCCTGCCCGTCCAGCCCTGCTGCTCGCCCTGCTTCCCCGGTCTCCGCTGCCGTGGCTGTCTGCTCGCTGCGGTGAGGACGGCTGTGAGCTCCCCGGGTCCCAGCCTGGGAGTTGTCCACAGTGTGCCAACAGCAGAAGCATGCTGGCGGGGTAACACCTGTCCCGGCCCACGGATCGCCCTGTGGTCCCCCAGCCTGTCCCGGCCCACGGATCGCCCTGTGGTCCCCCAGCGTGTCCCAGCCCACAGATCGCCCTGTGGTCCCCCAGCCTGTCCCGGCCCACGGACCGCCCTGTGGTCCCCCAGCCTGTCTCGGCCCACGGACCGCCCTGTGGTCCCCCAGCCTGTCCCGGCCCACGGATGGTCCTGTGGTCCCCCAGCATTGCCTCGCTGACGGGACTTTCTGTCTGCTGGAGCCAGGATGAGTATCAGTAAGAACCCAGCGCAACTCCTTACAAATACAAGGCATAAGAGATAGATTGGGGGAGTCCTGCAGAGCCTACCTGAACACCCTTCACGTGCCCGACTGCCCCGGTGGTGTCGCGTGGGATTAACTTTCTCCAGAATCCTGAAGGCATCTGTCCATGCTGTTGTCAGAAGCATCAGACTCCTTTGCATTACCAGGAACTGGTCTTTTTTTTTTTTTTCCTTTGGAGAGGTTTTTGCCATAGGGCACGTGCGCTCACCAGACAAACAGAGAGACAGAAAGCAAGAAATCAACCCCCAGGGGGGATGGCCATGCCTCAATCCCTTCTCCTCCATTCTCCTCTCGGGATCTTGGGCACACACGCACACATGCCCAGCGTGAGTTTTAAGCCACCGGGTCCGGGACGCGAACCACGGTCGACTATGTGGGAGTCCAGCGACATAGCCATTACACTAACTGCCAGTCCCAAAACACAGGGCCCAAGGAACTGGTCTTACGTGTTCACTTCCTGGACGGGTCTCCCAGGCCGCCATCCTCCTGCCACAGGCTCCCAGTGGCAGCAGCATGCCAGGCCTTTGGGGCGCGGCCAGGTCTGCTCAGGTCCTCCTGCCTCGGGCTCACAAGTTGCTGGGCCCACAGGTGTGTGCCACCACACCCGGCCTTCCAGTTGGTCCAGGCACTGAACCCGGGCTCCCGTACCGTCCCAGCCTGGGAGCAGTGTCTCAGTAGCATGCTCCACAGTGGCCAGGCTGGCTCTGAACTGGCCCTCACGTGCTGCCACGTGGCCTTTCCATGTGCCATGGCTGCTGGGCCAGCTGCCCTCTCCCCTCCCCTCTGCTCTGTTACCAGTGGTGGTGGCCTCTGGGGAGTCACTGCGTCCTCCTGGGCTGGAGGGGTCCGACCCGGTAGGGCCCCAGGATCTGTTTTGAGCTTTTGACCTCTACCTCTTAGGTCGGGTCAGCACGTTGGCAAGGCCGCTGCTGTGTACCCCCCCCCCCCCCGCCCCCGACCTATTAATAAAACTAGGTCAAATTAACATGTCGGCAAGGCTGCTTGCTATTTGCTACAGAAACTGGTAGCCTTGCTGGGAAGCAACCCCCCTCTGACTCCCTGATATACTATAAAAAATTACACAGCTCTCTCGAGTACGTGGTGAGATTTTCCCAAAAGTCCCCCGACCACTCCCCTCGGCCCTGATCACCTACTGTCAATTACAATGCTTTATCTCCGTGGTCACAATAGAGGGTGGACTGAAGTTCTATCTAGGCAGAAATAATCTTGACCTTCGGAAGGCCCTTTAAGATACATTTAACATAAACTTAAAGATAATCTTTTCTTTACATAAAATAGGATTAGGCCGAAACTGGCCCAGGACGCCCCCGCCCTCACCAAGTGAAATAGATATATTAGGATTCCTTAAATTATGTTTTAGATCCCTATAAAACTATATGAGTATCATTCTTTATTAAGATCCATAAGAACTAATATCTATACTTGAGATTTTCTTTTGTCAGCATGGTGTTCAGTAATCACAAGATGGCTGCCGCCGCATCAGCCGATAATTGTCCCTGTTTGCTGGAGCTGCTTTCCTGAAACTGCATTCCATGAAGACCTGCCTACATCAAACCAACAATTGCGGCACTGCACTAGACCCGCCCTTAATCCAATCCTGAATGGAACCTGTGATCCCTATTGAACCGATAATTAGAACACGTAGCCCCTCACCCATTTACTTACATGGATCACATTTTCAATAAAAAGGCACAATAATTCCTAACAGTTGTCACTCCTCAGAGAGCAATCTCTGGGGGTGTCTGGCTAAGGACGTGCATGAAAAAGGCACCGAGGCCTTAGTCTTCTTTTCCAGCATCACCTCCAACGAGTCAACCCACCCCCACCAAGGCTGGACCCCAGCACTGGGTCACGCCTCCCAGGCCTCACCTACCGGGCCATGCCTCCCGGGCCTCACCTCCCAGGCCTTGCCTTCTGGGCCTTGCTTTCTTTCTATGGGTAGGTTGAAAATGTCCTTGTCCTCATCCTTTCTTTTTTTTTTTTTAAGAAATTTTGCCTTAGGGTGTGTGTGATTGCTGGAGAGAGAGACAGAAACAGTGAGAAAGTGAGAAATCATCCCCCAGGTGGGATAGCAACGCTACAGTCCCTTCATTCTCCTCCTGAGGTCTCGGGCATGCACATACACATGCCCGGCATGATTTTCAAGCCACTGAGTCCAGGACTTGAACTGCGGTCAGTCACGTGGGAGTCCAGCGACATCACAACTATGCCATCTGCTGGCCCTGTCGCCTCATCTTTAAATGTGCCCTTGGAGCGTCTTCCTTCTCCTCGCCTATCCCAGCCTCCATGTAAAGCAGAGCTCGGCTCAGCTGGGCGCCTGCCACCTTGGGCCTCTCAGACAACTTGCCCCGTCTCTGCGAGTGTGCAGCAATGGCCCCGCCTCTACACCGAGCTCCTCGAGTTCAGGACCCACAGCTGACACAGCTCAGAATCCTGGTTGTCTAGACGAGTCCTGGCACCTAGGCAGCACAGAACGTTGCGGGCTCGCCTCTGACCCTGTGTGTTGCCTTTTCTAATTCTGAGTGTGATGTCAGGTACACGTCTCTGTTCTGGTGTGTGAACAGGTGGAACGTGGTGGAGAGTTCGTTCTGCATTTCAGCCTTTTGTTTCCTTTGGTCTTTTTACTTTTTTTTTTTTTTTTTTTTTTTTAAGATTTTTGCCATAGGGCATATGTGCTCCCCAGAGGAAGAAAAAGAGGGAAAGTGAGAAATCACCCCCCTTGGGGGCACGGCCACACCACGGTTGCTTCTCCATTCTCCTGTCAGGATTCTGGGCACACATGCATGCTCCCAGCATGAATTTAAGCCACTGGGCCTGTCACTGGGACTGCAGTGGCCACGTGGGAGTCCAGCACCATAGCCACCACACCACCTGCTGGCCCAGTTTATTTACTTTTTAAATTTTATTAATCTTTCTCCTGAGAGAGAGAGAGAGAGAGAGAGAGAGACCCTGGCAGGGCCTTAATGCTGTAATCCCCCCTGGCCTCAGCCGTCCTGGACCGCGGGCCTGTGGACACACCCAGCACGTCCACGGAGGCCTTAGGGCAGGAGCCCAGCGCCTTCCAGGACCCTCAGCCTTGCAGAGCACCGTGGTACACCACAGCTGGCTTCGCTTTCACTGCTCAGAACCTCTGAGAGTGGCTAAGGCAGGCGCTCCTGTTTTATAGAAAGAAGAGCGTGGAGAAATAGCAAAGGCGGTTTCGAAGGTATTCTGGGAGTCCAGCCGGGAGTGACGCCTGCGCTTCCTGGCTTTCAGCCAGGCTGAAAGGGCTTTGTAAACACACGGGACGAGTCATGGGCCACACGTGTGGCCCAGGGCGGGTGGGGGTGTCCGACCGTGGGTGCAGGACCCGGGGTTTCTCAGACCGCCCCGCTCCGGGAGGCCCCGTGAGCCTCCGCCGGTGGCAGCAGAGCTGCAGAACCCAGTCCGGAGGAGCAGCTCGGTGCCCCGGAGTCTGCTCCATGTGTGAGCGTGGGAGGCTCGCCAGGAGGGTCTCCATGAGCAGCGACGGCTTTCTCAGAGCTCTGAGTCCTGAGGGAAGGTCATCGTCACTGCCACGCCCAGCGCTTCCAACGCCAGAACACAGCTGCCCTGGGACGGGATCCTGGTCTCCAAGCGGGCCCTACCCACAGCTCACTCACACGGCCACCCCGTGCTCTGCGCCTCACAGACAGCCCCCCACTGTGTGGAAGGACACCTCGTGGGGTGGGCGGCCAGGGACAGAGAGCGTGACCGCCATTGCAAGGAGTGGACCGTGACTCGCAGAGCTGGAGTGCGGAGGGTGGGCCCGGCTGGAAACGCGTCTGAAGGGGACTGTCTAGGAACGAGTGGGAAAACGTGCGACAGGCCTTCATGAGGGTGATTCTTACACGACGATTTACGACTTCGTTCACATTAGCTTAGGGACTGTGGAACTGGCCCTTCCCCGCCGCAGTCCCGCAGCACTGCAGTGTCCCCCGTGCACCGTTGACCACCGTCTGCGTGCCGTCCGCGTTCCAAAAGCCAACGTCCAAATCTTGGATCATCCCCTCTGTTCAGCTTCATTATCAGGAAAGAAACCAAAGGACATGACAAGGAGTCAGCAGAGAGAGTGTGTGAGTGTGTGAGTGTGTGTGTGTGTGTGTGTGCACACGCATGTGCACGGAGGGAGAGGGAGCGGGAACCCGGGGTTGTCTAAAGTAATCAGGCCCCGAGAGAAGGCAGCGGCAGGATGCCTGTCACGGGCATGATTAATGGGTCCAGTGAGTGCCCCAGGTCCAAACTGATTAGCAAGCCTCCCCTTGGGTCAGGCAGGCAGGCCGGGTGAGCCAGGGCAGCAGAGCTCTCCAGCCTCCTCGGGGACCTAGACGCAGGCCTGCATGATGGGAACAGGTGAGAAAATAAATAAAAGAACAAAACGGCCACCGCACTTGGTGGCCTTCTCTTCGCAGCTCGAGAGCTCTGACTGGCACGTAATGTTTCGAATCCGGGGGTCTCGCCTCCTGCCTCTGCCGCTTGCCCACCCTGCTCAGCCGCTCTCTGCAAAGACAAGCGTTGCTGCCATGCTCAGAGGAAAGGACTGCCACTTCTGTTCTTCCCATCAGCGCCTGCTCACGTCTTCCTTGATAAATAAGGAAAGAGTGAAAACTTGTTTTTATTTTCAAATAGGTTGAGTGTCATGTCAGTAATAACTTTAGTCTCTAATATCAAACATTTCTAAAAGCGTCAAAATGCGAGCATGCCCTGCACCATCTGTCCCAGTCCTCGGGCGAGCTTATCTGGAGGTGAACGACTCAGCCTCTCCGGTTATTTCACACGGTCTTTTCTTCTGTATTTCTAAGTAACGTGTTGATTCCACCAGCTTGAGCATTTTACAACACTTTTTTTCACACGGGTACTTACCAGCCACCGCTGGGGATGAGGACCAGCTCTCCCACACCCTCTGCCGTCTCAGGCCCCCGTCTCCCCGCTCCCCTGCCTCCCGGCTTCCCGATGGACTAAGGCCACAGTCGTGGTTTGAACCAGCAAGTGCATGTCCTTGTGACAACCCGAATACTGCTCACCGGCATACCCCCACTTCCTTACAAGCCCTCTCTCACTGCTGTTTTGGGATTTAATCATTCCTTACATTTTTCACTTTTCTAGTTTCTATAAAAAAAAACTAATTGATTTTTTTTCTAAAACTCCAATCACTCTGCCATGACCCTATCCATGTGATTTTCTACATAATCGAATACGTGACCTGTCTTTTGTTTATCTGGAAAGCTCCCAGAGACGGCCACCCATGTGCCTCTGCTCACGTCTACACTGCTGCCCCTTGAGGACCCCTGCTCACCACAACCAGGAATGCCCCTCATGCTGCTCACCTGCACTGGGCAGCTCTCTGCTGGATGTAGCACCCACCTTCTGATCCCTTTGTCCTTCCATTTCTGTTCAAAACATGTTCTAACATTATCCTGAGCTAAGACGGCCGTGAGTTAGTTTTCCAGACCCAATGTATGTGAGATAGTCCCTCATCACACCTGAGAGCTTGTCGGGTATAGGATCTGATGCCAGAAGTCTCTTCTGTCAGGGTTTTGAAAATAAAGTTCCCTCGACTTCTGTCAGTTTACTTGTTTAGAGTTTTGTTGCTGAACCGATTCCCAAGAGTTCGGGAGGTAACGGTCTGGAGTGATTAAGAGGCAAACCACTGCAGTTCAAGTCCCTGCGTACTTCATCACCTTGGCTAAGTCTCACTTGCTAAGTTATGTAAACTCCCTGGGCACCGCTGTGAATCAGGCGTGATAAAATTCTACTGAGAATAAGCCTCTACCATGGGCATTATTATCATTTCATGATTTTTCATTCAGACGGGGGGATGAACATTCTAGGATGAGCCCAGTGTTGGGCTGGTGGTCTGCAATGGCTGGAGACTGCAGTAAAAGGCAACACGTTCGGGGACACATCCTACATGTCCAAGCACCCAATGTCACGGCGCATCCATGTCTGGAAAAATGACGTATAGAGTGGTAGCCTTTACATTATAATATTATTATAACAAATTTTTTATTAATTATCATTAATTTTTAATTTTTATTAATTATTAATTATTAATTTTTATTAATTATTATTATTAACAAATAGCCCTGTATGAGTCTTCCTCTTCCTGGACTTTCTAATCTGAAACTGTGTGTTCACACAGAAATAGAGGCTGACAGTGACCGGATTACGGCTGGAAATGGCCCACACATGTAGGAATAGAACCGGCAGAATGAAGTGTGGACCATTATCAGATATGACTGGGGAAAATATTTCTCTTTCTGGGGAAAAAAATAAATAGGTAGTAAATAGGAAAAAGCTAAATCAATAAAATGAAGCAGTTCTTGTTTCTGTTTTGTCCAGTGATAGGTCTCCTCGGAGTCTTTAAAATGCAAAATGGACTGCAAGTCTGGAGAGGAGATTCCCCATCCAGCGTTTTACACGGACTTACCACAGGCTGCCCCGACTTTAATGTTCCACTGAAATCCTCTGAGGGAAGTGAGAGCTTGGGGAAGCCTGCACTTGTTACATTCCCAGCCACTTCGCCCCAGACCTAGCTGTGTGGATTCGCATTTGCATTTTGGAGCCCTCCCAGGTAAAGGAGAAGACCCACTTAGCCATGTAGACTGAGCCAGTAGCTTGGCCTAAAGAGGGATTTGAGGAGGAAGGGCAGTGAAGCAAATGTCATGGGTTCGAGTTCACCAAGAAGAGAATTCCAAATTGGGATCGGACACCTGAGTCACTCATTGGCAGAGGCGGGAGTAGGAGAAGGTAGGAGGAGCCTTCAGACCCTTAGGTCTAACACCTAGGAAGAGTCCCAGGTGCCCCAGGAACAGATTGGCCCTGGTACCGGTATGCTCGATCGTTGGGCGAGGGCCACAGGTGGAAACAAGAGGGAGGCACAGACGGAGAGCCCACCAATGCCTGTGAGAGGCAATTGCAGCTTCCCTGCCTCGGCGCCAACGCACAAGCAAAATCCTGGTCAAAAAACTGTAGGGCGCGGGTGTTGTCATGTCCTCCTTTCGTAATAACCCATGACGGCTGTCCTCCCGGCAGGACCATTTCATATTTCCAAGTAGGTTTCCCTAAGTTTGTTAAGGCAATTAGCACTAGGAATGTGATTCACACCCGGAGGCTGAGTTTTGGAAACACCTTGATTTAGAGATGGAAAAAGTAGGCTGGCTGTTCCACGTCCTTGGGTACCTTACTTAACCTCTTCCTCTCAGCCTCCCCGTCTGCAAATTGCTGTCGCTGTCCTATTAGAGCATTCTAAAGGCTAAAATAATTTGTGTGAAAATTCTAGGTAAGTACTGTGAAAATTATTGCTGCAGAACTGAGCCCGAGGCAGTATTTTTTATGTGGTATAAATTCTTATGAAAACAGAGTCGCTTCCATCATTTAATGTGTGGTTATCTCTTAGAACAGAAATAAATCCCGGTTAATATAATTTCTATTAGAAATTTCATCTTACAAACATTAAATGTGCCTTTTAGCTGATGAAAAAATTTACCAAATGCTCAAAAGCAAGCTCATGTTTTTCCTGTGTTTTTGCACTGCGATAACTTGAGTGAAAGCCAACTGGAGGTTGCTGTGGATTTCGTATTCTAGCTCATTCTTGCATTGTGACAGCTACATGTTTGTCATTTTTTTTAAATTATTGTTATTTTTAGGTGTTTGCCATAGGACATGTGTGCTCACCAGAAAGCCAGATGAGAAATCACACCCTGGGAGGATGGCCACACCTCAATCCCTTCTCTTCCCAGGATTTCGAGCATGCATGCACATGTACCCAGCATGGTTTTCAAGCCTCTAGTTCCTGGGGTTGAACTCAGTCAGCATGTGGGAGTCCACAGCCTGACCTGCCACACCACATGCTGGCCCCATGACTTTTTTGACTAAAGGTAATAATGATAATATATCACACTTAGATGACTTACCATGCACAGGAAAATGTGCTAACTGGAAAGCTAAGTCCACTGTTGTCTTTAATATCCTAAGAGCGTAATGACATTCTGAAAACAGTGTAAGTTTTGTAATCACTATGACCTTTTATTTGAAAACTAAAAATGCTCAGAACTCCTTTGGGCTGAGATATATTGTGCAATGAAGAGTATTCTCATGAATCTTGGGGACTGTTAAGCTAGAGAAAAAAACCTGTATTTTACTTCAAATTTCTCTTTATTAGTGCTTGATGTTATACGTGGTGCTGTACAAGATAAAATAGCAGCGAGGTGATGGTGACATAGACAGGACCATGCAGGGGACACACCCGTATAAGCTGGACACGTGGGCTGCTGTATGGTGTGTGCTAGGGACACACAGAGGAGTGAACAAGTCTCATTTTCTCATCTGATTTTTTTCCAACTTTGCTTGATAACTTGAATACATTAAATGCTAGGATTTGACAGCCTCTGCTGGGAGAAAGGTCAGCCTCTGGTATGGCAGTTAAGAGACGCCCCCAGATGTAGACAAGTTTATCTATTTACTTAGTAACTGGGTAACTTCATATAAATAGTTAAACTCCTTATTTAAAGTTTCCTTATTTAAAAAGTGAGCTAAGCATACTAAAGAGGGTGCCTGTAAGCATTGCAGGAGGGGGTATTTACAGCAGCTCCTTCTGCGCCTGACCCAAGTACCTGGTACCAGGTGTCAGCTTTATTATTTGCAGGGAGCCGTTTGACGGCCGTGATAACGCTAATTGTAAACGTCTCGGGATTTCTCCTAAGCTATGGAATTCCTGACTGGGTTGACCCCTCCACCCCCATCAGTATTCTTAAACACAAGGAGGATCTAAGTCAGTGTCCTTTAGAAGCAGAGGCCTGGACCAACAGATGGTGTATGGTTAAGTCACTGGACTCCCATGTAGTTGGCTGCAGTTCGAGTCCCTGACCCAGTGGCTTAAAATTCACGCTGGGTGCATGTATGTGTGTGCCCAAAATCCTGAGAGGAGAATGGAGGAGAAGGGACTGTGGCGTGGCTATCCCCCCGGGGTTGATTTCTTGCTTTCTGTCTCTCTCTCTATATATATATCTATCTGCCTTTCTGGTGAGCACACACACCCTAAAAATCTCTCAAAAAAGAAAAAAAAAAAAAAAGCAGCAGCAGCAGAGTCAGCTAGCAGTTGCTTACGAGCCACGTGGGTAACCCTGGCTGCCCAGGGCAAGGGCGTTCTAGTAACGCAACCTCCCCTTTCTCCCAGACCTAATTCCACAGTTGGAAATACGCTCTCTGTTTTCCCATTAATCCCACTTCATGGTTTACTCATAAGTAAGAAAAACAAAAGCCAAATTTAAAATGAGATTTTGTTCATGCAGGGACGTTCCATCAATGAGCAAGAGACCCTCAGACAGGACACAGATGGCTCGCCTACTTTACCTCATCCAGAAGGGCCAGAACACTGGGGTGACTTGGGGGCTGGCGCCTCTGCCGTCCCTGGAGCCTTAGGACCAGCTTTTCTGTCTAGTTCTGTACTGACGGGACAACTTCCACACGCACACCCCGACACAACATCTACTCATACCGCAAGGGGAGATTACGTAAGACACTGCTTAAAAAACGGATTCTTAGTCCCAGAAGCCAAAGCAAATAAACAAAAACGCAAACAAAATCAATCAATAAACACCAACAGCTGCTCCAGCACAATACTACAAATGAACCTGGAAGGATAATTTCCAAATTCAGTAAAACAGGATTAAATTGGCTTTTATAGAGGTCTTTAACTGCACCTGTAAGATTTTCTTTATGTAAAATCCTACTTCGACTACTGCTAATAATAATTCTGACAGAAATATGATACAAGGTTAAAAGGTTTGTCACTTAGGCTGATCATCTCATTGTCTCTGTTTCTCAGTGTGCTAAACTAGTTTACCATTTTTAGGACAAGCAAGGTTCAGATAAATAGCGTTTAGTGAAAGTCCAGAGAACAGACACACATTTAAACTGGTTCCACTGCTGACTGTGTCAGGGTTCTTGTCAACCTTCAGTTTCTAGCTTGGAAATTCTTTATTTTAAAAACTGTCAGAGTTTTCTGCGGCTTCTTTACCTGCCTCATAAGGTATCTTACAACAATTAAAGGATTCGATGCGCGACAATACCTGACACAATGCCAAGCATACTGATGTCTCATCAAATACTATTTTTACTTAAAAACTAGTTTTTATAATAGTTATTGCCGTGAATGTAATAGGTCCTGCCCAGGGCGAGAAGGATGTTGTGGACAGCAGCTTTGTAAGGCACCTTGTGAGAGCGAGCTACTAGGGAAATGACCTAGCAGGGACATCTGCTGACCAAGACAAGCAGCGAAATGGCTGGACTGGATTTATGGCTGCAGGGGCGGGGGCACGAGGTGTTAAAGGGCCCATCATGCCTATTGCGGTCAGGCTTTGGTAAAGGCAAAGTTAAATGTCTCGCACACAAATTTGACAGAGATTCATGTAGGGAAAACAAAGTCCTGTTAAAACAAGGGCAGATTTAAACAATGATAACAGAAATGAGGACTGTCCGGGTTCACTTCCAAAAATCGCAGAGAATAATGAACACTTAAAAGGAAGAGAAAGATGGGGGGGACAGAGAAAGCGTTTGGGGCAAGGATAAAGCCACCCATCTTCACAGACGTAAATATACATTTCCAGCTGTGTAATCTTTTAATGGCGCTATTGAACAGGAAGAAAAAAAGATGAAGGAATTTAGCAGAAAAGCAAAAGTCAAAGACCAAAAGGAAGACATTTGCAAAGACATGATCAAAGGGGTGAGCCATGAGGCGTCTAAGCAGGAACAGCCCACCTGCAGCCTCAGCGTGAGTGAGTCGGGAGAGGTGGCGAAGGCTGACGGCGGGGGAAGATAGCACCCAGATCAGTGGCAGTGACAGCCCCTCCGAAGAGGGCGAGGCCAGATGGAGGTGAGGAGGCCGAGCAGAGGGGGTCGCTCAGCACAGAGGGAGGGTGATGCCATGCCGAAGCAGCCCAGGTGGTCAGAGGCGCCAATCGTGAGGGCAGTCCCGGTTCCCGGCTGCAGGACTGTGCTGTTCCGTGGTGGCTGCGGTTGGCCTCCCCTGCTAAGGGCAGCTGGGAAAACGCTGAGAACAGTCGACATCGAGGGGGAAGGAATGTTCCGCGCTGAGAAACGGAGAGACCCAGGTGATTGGCCCCCGTCACAGGAGCAAGGAGGCCTTACACTGAGACCCCCGTGCCTTTCCAAGCTGTAGTGCGAGGGCTGGGCGGGAGCTCGCCTTGAGGCCTGGCCGGCATACCTGGCCTGATGACAGGCCCCAGCGTGGTGCGGCGGGGACCCACGTGAGAGGTCCCAGGTGAGGCCCCCTTCCTGCACGTGGGGCGCGTGCATGGGTGCCGGCCATCCAGGCCGATCGAGGCTGGGAGGTCTCTGTGTGAAGACCCTGCTGGAGGTTGGGAGAGCCTGTCTCTTCCTCCTTGTATTTCTCTGTCATGGAAGAAATAAATATATAAACTTAAAAACATAAAAACAAAAATGAAAAAAAGAAAACACAGAAACGATCACATTGCTGCCAGGCACACAGGTGCAAAGAGGAGGCCATTGTTTTTTTTCCTGAATTTCAGAGAACTCAGTGACTCCCTAAAGCAGGAAGTCGGAGGTTACGCATTCATAAATGTCTGATTGGTCAGGCAATTATTTTTTGTCTATGACAATACAAAAATAGGGTGTGCCTAAAGGCAGCTGAAAAGTGGGGTGATGTTGTAAAGCCAGTAGAATTCCATGAGCAGAGGTGACGTGAGAAATACGGGTGAGACGGAGAGCACGCCCGCAGACCCGCGCACCTTGCTCCCGCAGCTCCCTGTTACAGGGTGTCTGTCAGACCAACGTGGGAAGCAAAGAAGCCGAAAAGATAAATGACACACGGGCCGACCACAGGCAGGTCTTTTGAAGATGAAACCGTATTCGCAATAATAGAACCGAGGCCTTCGCAGCACAAATGAAGACAAATATCCCAGAAGAGAAGGTACGAGTCAACGGGAAAAGATGTAAAGATGCCGTTGACAGGAATTCCATCTGCACCAAAATTGTGGATGTTGAAAACAGACCATGAAAGAGTGTTAGTTCATGCTTCGGAGAGAAAACACCATTGTGAAAATAAAATAGTAGACGCTGGAACAGTAACTAGCAGGTAATTTCTTTCTTTTTTTTTTTCTTTTTTCTTTTTTTTAGGGAGATTTTTGCTGTAGGGGCATGTGCTCACCAGATAGACAGAGACAGAAAGCAAGAAATTATCCCCCGGGGGCATGGCCATGTCATGATGCCTTCTTCCGTTTTCCTCTGGGGATCTGGGGCATGCATGCACACACACCTTGCGTGAGTTTTAAGCCACCAGGTCTGGGACTGGAACCTCAGTTGACCACTGGGGAGTCCAGCAATGTAACCACTATGCCATCTGCTGGTCCCAGCTAGCAGGTGAGATTTTATAAAGTACCAACTATTGGGAACCAGCAGTTAGCGTAATGGCTATGTTGCTGGACTCCCACGTAGTTGACCGCGGTTTGCATCCTGGACCCGGTGGCTTAAAACTCACACCAGACGTGTGTGCGTGCGTGCCCAAGATCCCAAGAGGAGAATGGAGGAGAAGGGATTGCGGCGTGACCATCCCCCCTGGGGGGTGATTTCTCGCTTTCTGTCTCTATGTCTCTCTCTGTCTGTCTGGCAAGCGCACGCACCCTATAGTGAAAACCTCTCAAAAAAAAGAAAGAAAGTACCAACTATTTTGGAGTCCTTCACCCACAGCGACTGCTAACGTAATCAGGGCCGTATGAGGGAGGTGCCGTTCTGAGGAACGGAGGCACTGGGGGAGCGAAGCCAGGTCGCAGCTAGCACAGCCATGAAGCCTGGAAGCCAGATCAGGTGCTTTGCTAAGAATCTGCATATTGACACAGCGATATGCTGCCCTTGTAAATTAGAATGGGGGTTTTAAAAACAAAAAGAGCCGATCCATTCACAGGTGAGCAGCAGACGGAGGTGTTACCCATGGCCCCACAGTTGTAGCAGGTCATTTTGACCCAAGTCTTTCTATTTTTCTTATTTCCAAGTCCAAAGACCTCTCAGCGATGGAAGCCGTGACCCACCTGGAACGCAAGATGGGGCTGCCCTGGCCCCTGGGGCAGGTTGTCTTTCCCGTACGAATGGGACCCATGGGAGCCTCTGCAACGGGGTGCGACGAGCTGAGAGGAGAGCCCCACAGTCGCATGCATGCGGGGTGCGTGTGCGTGTGCACGTGTGTGTGCAGCCGTGGGGATAACCAAGGCAAAAACGAAAAGTACTTTTTGAGGAAAAATAGAAGACTAGCTCTGGATGTCTGAGTGTGCCGTAAGGAAAAACTATGTTTAACTAATAGAGGAGGGGCAGGTGGTGGGGTGGTTGGAGCGC
Source organism: Tupaia tana (assembly GCA_026018925.1). NCBI lineage: Eukaryota > Metazoa > Chordata > Mammalia > Scandentia > Tupaiidae > Tupaia > Tupaia tana. The sequence continues at coordinate 110,512,784 of JAKSZU010000015.1, read as the reverse complement.
TGCACTCTCACATGGCTGACCGTGGTTCAAGTCCTGAACCTGGTGGCTTGCTTTCTCATGTTCACTTTCCCTTTCTCTCTCTCTCTCTCTCTTATAATATATTTTTATGTAAATATATCATATTTATATAAAAAATAAATAATAATAACAAAGAAAAATATGCAAATATTTTTTAAAATATCTAATAGAGAGCTTGTGCCTATGCATGAGAGAGAGGGAGAGAGAGAGAGGGGAACAAGAGAGAGGGAGACAGGGGAGTTGGGGGGGAGAAGAGGGAGGGAGGAGAGGGAGGGGGGGAAGGAGGGAGGCTAGGGAGAGGGAAGGGGAGGGGGTAAGGGGGGAGGAAGAGGGAAGGGCAGGGAGGGAGAGGGATGAGAGGCGCCCACGCAGGGTGCCGCCCTGTCATGCCTCACCACGCTCACCAGTCTCTCAGGATCCCGGCCGCCATGCATGCCCGTAGTGTGTTTTCGGGCCAGCTCTGGGATCTGGACCCGTGCGTGCCATGTGGCTCCAGCCTTGCAGGGCACTGTGTTGCTGCTGGGCCGCAGTGGCTGGACCGATAAAGGACCAGGCTGTGGTTTTCGCTGTTGTCTGTCTCTCGTGAATGAGCTACAGGGCAAGTGATGGCAGTTATGGGACCTTATGAATCGAAAGTGGAAAAATAAAAAAAAAGAAATTAAAAGCGTTGTATGTCTTCAGCCATGCTGGTCAGTGGGCAATTCGGTTACCCCGTATCTTGCTGCTGTGAACATGGGAGTACAGAAATCTCTTCAAGGAACTTATGTCATTACTTTGAGGAAAAGGATAAAAAAGTGAAAATCACATTCTTAGAAATCGCATGGATATGGATAAGAGCACAGAAAAAGTAAAATAAGTATGAAATACTTTGGAGACGAATGGCATCTATTTAAAATACGGAAACAATGACATTTGAGAGTTTTAAATTGATAAAAATTGTTTATTTTCTCTCTGGAAATTCAAATGAGTTTGTACAATGGTGAGGTAAGAGTTATAATTAAGTTAAATGTATTTTAAAACAAAAATTAAGGTCCGGAAGACGGCATTGCAGCTAAGGCACGGGCTCCCACACGGCTGGCTGTGGTCTGAGTTCTAGACCCCGTGGTTTGAAAATGATGGTGTGTGCACGGGCATCATTCCCAAATCCTGAGACAGGAGTGGAGGGGCTTGGGGTGTGGCTGTCCCCACGGGGAATGAGGTCTCCCTTTTCCTCTGTCTGTCTCTCTGGTGTGCACACACACTCTATGGCAAAAAACCTTTAGACAAAATTAAAGTGGCCGTCAAGTGGAGTGACACGTGTGGACATGCTCCGTGTTATGAAGGGTCGTGGTGTTAGCACAGTAGCTGTGATTGCTGCACTTGTCACCATCGCGGACACCATTTCCTGCGGCCGCCCTGGCTGCCCTTCCCAGTGGTTCACCAGCTTCACGGCCTCCTGGGCACAGAGCATCGCCGTGGGTGTGGAGAGCAGCCCCCTGGCGCCACCTGCTGGTGGCAGCAGAAAGCACCTCACGGATGGGATGCTGGACTGTCGTCCCCTCTTATCCAAGAGGAAATATGAGAAGACGGTAGTAAATTACAGGAAGTGAAATGTAGCCTCCAAATTGCAAAAAGAATAACTTCTTACAGTTAATGCAGGGAGACAGGTTACTAAGGAAAAAGAGAGCACTGTCTCCTAAAGATGGTAAGAAATATCCGAGGTCTCCATAAAGTTCATGAAAATGTGTGTATTGGAAAACCTGGGGATGGAATTCAAAACTGTTTTTGTACCAGAACAAATTTGTATTTTCATTCCATTTCTCCATAAACTGTTTGCAGTCCCCTCATGGCATCCCGGGGTGGCGGTCGCTTAGAAGAAACTCTTGGAGGTGGGCCGAGGCTCACTGAAGGGGACCGTGCTGGGGACCTGCTCACAGCCTACACAAGATATGTAGTCATCTGTCGTTCAAATGCGCCATCACTCCAGACGCCCAAATAACCTTAAACAATTGATGCAATTTCTGAAATACTTCTTCTGGAAATTGTTGAAAATATAGGGTATGAACACACTGAATAATCACACCTACTTCGCATAATAAAGAAATCTATGTTGGGGTTTTTTTGTTGTTGAACTACTATTCTTTGTTGGTTTGAGGGTATTCTTTTCCACTCAAACGATCCTTTCCCCAGGCAAATTAGTTTGCTTTATTCACCCCAAATATAGGTTTTGATGTTTCCTTCCTTCTACAACTTCCTACTCAAATCCCCTATCTTCCCAAATGCTGCTAAGGTGTTCTCTGCTTCCTTATCCTTTCAGCCAGTCCCAAAAAGTTGTTTCCCCTTTCGTTAAGAGGCATAAAAATGTCAGTGCCACTGAAAATACAGTATCTTTATTCTCGCTGTCTGGGAGACAGGATGTGGCGAGGGTGTTAAGTGTCAGCCACGTCAGGTCTCACTTCCTGCTTCGTAATCAATCCAACATGGTCTAGAAGGCCTCGGCTTCGTCCTGCGCTCCAAGAAGACCTCGCTTCTCATCTGACCTGGGCTGCTCCCCCTTCAACTACCCAGGGGAAAGTTAACGGTATCTGCAATAGCCTTCTCCTCCATCCACCTCCCGGCCCTTCCTCCGGCTCCAGGGTTGTAAAAATGAAGGAAATTTGTTACGACTGATTCACGTGGCTTGGGAGTTGCTTTCTGGATGATCTCATAGTCTGACTATTAGCTGTGGGGAAATACAATGCCGTCATTATGTATCTGGTTTTAGCTGGGCGGGAAAGTCTCAAATAAAAGCCTCGAGAGAGTCAGAGGGGAGTGGAGAGGGCGGACGTGCGGGGACCCAGGCGATGACTTCGCGGGTGATTGGGGGATAGCTGGGTGCAAGAGAGTCAGAGGGGAATGCAGAGGGCGGACGTGCGGGGACTCAGGCGATGACTTCGCGGGTGATTGGGGGATAACTGGGTGCAAGAGAGTCAGAGGGGAATGCAGAGGGCGGACGTGCGGGGACCCAGGCGATGACTTCGCGGGTGATTGGGGGATAGCTGGGTGCGAGACTCCAGCTTCCTGACGCAGGGTGTGTGCTGGGGTAGAGGGTGACTCTCTGAGCACGGTGGCAGTGTGAGGGGAGCAGTAGGGAAGGCAGCTCTGAGATCCAGCCAATATCCCAGCCACACTGAGGGTGGTCCTGAGGCCAAACACTGTCACAGGAAGCGTTTCGGTTCCAGCTGCTGAGACCCAAGCTCTGTGACCTCAGTTTCCACAAGCAGAAAAAGCAGATGATAATTGCACGTAAATGAAATAATGTACAGATTGTGCTAAGCATACTGTTTGACACCTGAAAGTGACTTAAAATGAGAAGGGCAATAGGAAATAAAATACAGACGTGTCTAAACAGATGCCTGAGTCATCAGATGGTTTTGAACACCCGCAGGGGAGCAATATGTATGTATGGTATTTAGAAGTGAAAGTGCCGTGGGCACCCGTCCTGAGCACTTACTATTCTTTAATTTTGAAGATAATGTTATTTATTTATTTATTTATTTCTCCTATCAGCGAGAGGGAGGACCACCAGCAGTCCACCGTCAGCCTCAGTCGGGCCGGCTCGTGGGCACACACATGTGCAGCACTCACGGAGGCCTCCTGACGTGAACTCCCAACCTTCTTACGTGGCTCGGCCTTAGAGGCTGTCGTGGTTTACTGCTCTGCCCCGTTCTAGGCCCTCTGAGCGTTTCTGTTCTCACAGGAAAGACAAAAAGGAATTTCTACATTAGATTATTCAAATAAATGAGGGGAGCTTAGCAATCAGGGCCGGGCCCGTCACTGCGGTGCAGAGGTACACATCAGGGCTGGACACGTCACTGCGGTGCAGAGGTGCACATCAGGGCCGGCCCGTCACTGCGGTGCAGAGGTACACGTCAGGGCCGGACACGTCACTGCGATGCAGAGGTGCACGTCAGGGCCGGCCCGTCACTGCGGTGCAGAGGTGCACGTCAGGGCCGGCCCGTCACTGCGGTGCAGAGGTGCACGTCAGGGCCGGCCCGTCACTGCGGTGCAGAGGTGCACGTCAGGGCCGGCCCGTCACTGCGGTGCAGAGGTGCACGTCAGGGCCGGCCCGTCACTGCGGTGCAGAGGTGCACGTCAGGGCCGGCCCGTCACTGCGGTGCAGAGGTATACATCAGGGCTGGCCCGTCACTGCGGTGCAGAGGTACACATCAGGGCCGGGCCGTCACTGCGGTGCAGAGGTACACATCAGGGCCGGGCCGTCACTGCGGTGCAGAGGTACACATCAGGGCCGGGCCCGTCACTGCGGTGCAGAGGTGCACATCAGGGCCGGGCCGTCACTGCGGTGCAGAGGTGCACATCAGGGCTGGCCCGTCACTGCGGTGCAGAGGTACACAGAGCCCTGCGAGGCTGGGAGCCATGTGGCTGACCGCAGGTCAGGTCCCCGGTTGGCTTGCAGACATGCTGACTTGCGTGTGAGCACCCAGGACCCTGAAGAGCTGCAGGCTGGGGAAAGCCAGTGGCCCTGTGACAGAGGCCCTTCTGCTGGGCACACATGTGTACTTTTTACCACTGAAAAAAAGAGAACTCGGGAAAGGAGATAATTATTATAAACTGGAGCAAAGGATCTCATAGAAACTCTTGTGTGTGTTTTGATGAAAATATTAGCAACTGTAGTTACAAAGTGAAAGAACTAATTTGAGTCGGAAGCCATGGCTCACATGCAGGGGTTCTGTCAGTTTTGTATGATCGGGGTGGGGGTGTCTTTGATGTCTCTTCATTGAGTTTCTACGTTCGGAAAACTGATAAAAGATACAGCTTCTGGATTTGTCGAGCACGGTGCAGGCTGGCGGGCACGAAGGCGCTGGGCTGTGGTCTACGCTGGGAACTGTCTCAGAGTAATCAGGGAAGAGCGACACTGCCCAGCCGTCCGCTGCTCTGCCTCTCCCTTGCCATGCTCGGAGCCGTCACAGCTCTCCCTCGATCCCTTCCGCTCCCGTTCATTCTGTGTGGAAACCAGCGGGTCCCTCTTGGTAAAAGCACCCTGAGAGTGTCCGTGTGATCTGTCGACATGTCCAGCTTCGGCTGCATCATTTGGTGACCCTGGGTGCTCCCAGACCAGAACTGTGGCCACTGGAGGTCCCCGTGGGAGAAGCCAGGACTTGGTGCTGGGAGGCCTGGCCTCTGCCCTGTGCTCTGCAGGAGTCTCACTGGGTGACCCTGGAGAGCTGGTGATGCCGGTCCTGCCTCTGGGCAAGACGAATCAGCCAGCGCCAGAGTCAGGGAGTCTTCGAGAGGAAAGGGCCCGCGAGCTCCGCCCAGCCCTTCCTGCCGCTAGCCCTCGCCTTCCTGGCTACTCTGCCGCCTCTCCAGGATCTAAAAGGCCTTTGAGTCGCACGATAAAGAGACCCAGTGTTTTCCCTCCAGGCCACTGCAGGGCTGCTTTGCTCGGCCTCCACAATTCCACCAAGTACGCCTCTTTCCTAACACAGCATGGTGCCAGACAACAAGAATATTCAGGCAGAGCCTACGGGCACAGCACGTTTGATGAGGAGCAGCCGAGCAAGTGAGGCGCACGGCGTTCCCAAACACCCAGCTGAAGTGACAGTTTCTGTGTTATTCTGACATCTTTACTTCCGGGCAGAATCCTCCATGCTTGCATTTGTAACACAAATGCCTTCTTTCTTGCGGAGACAGCTTTTTATTCTCATGATAAAGTCCACTGTGGGGTGGGTGGGGTGCAGGTAGGGGTAGTCACCTTCATCATCATCTCTCTCTCTCTCTCTCTCTCTCTTTTTTATTTTTTTAAGCAACTTTAAAAAACATGGCTGGAGAGTGCATGAGCTTTCGAGAGAGAGAAAAAGAGGGAGAGAGAGAAAGTAAGAAAACACCCCCACCTCCAAGGTGACGTCATGCTGCAATGCTCCGTTTCTCTTTTCGGAGTTCCGGTTCGCGCACACGTGCCTAGTGCATCTTTCAAGCCGCCAGGTCTGAGACGTGATCCATACAGTCGACCATGTTGGATCCAGTCCCTTTAGCCACCACATCACCAGCTTAAAATCTCCATTTTAAGGCTCAGTTTCATATGCCACAAAAAATCCACCCATTTAAAGTGTATAATTCAATGTTTTTTAGCATATCCCCAGATGGATTTTAGAACATTTCATCACACCGGAACGAACCCCCCGTTAGCAGCCACTCCCCTCTCCCCTCCACTCCACGCTCCCACTCTTGCCCTGGGTGACTGCTCACCTGCATTTCCACTCTATGCATTCATCTGTCCTGAATGTTTCGCTTAAACGGAGTCGCAGGTGGCCAGGCAGCGGCCCAGTGACAACGCAATGCACCCAACGGGGTTGTCCTGGGTTCACATCCTGGTGCCTCCCTGAGCGTGTGCCCGTGATCCTGGCCGGCTGAGACTGGCTGGACTGCAGCGTGGAGACTCCACTGGGGTGCCTGTCTGTCTGCTTCTCTCTCTCTCCCATGGAAGAAACAAACTTTTTTTTTTTTTGAGAGGATTTTGCTATAGGGTGCGTGTGCCCGCCAGAAAGACACAGACACAGAGAAACAGAAAGCAAGAAATCACCCCCCGGGGGGATGGTCACGCTGCAATCCCTTCTCCTCCATTCTCCTCTCGGGATCTTGGACACACATGCACACATGCCTGGTGTGAGTTTAAGCTGCCAAGTCCAGGATTCAAACTGCGGTCGTCTACATGGGAGCCCAGCGACATAGCCATTACGCCAACTGCTGGTCCCAGAAACAAACGTTTTTTAAAAGACCACTTTAAAAATAAGTAAATGAAGTCACACGATGTGTGCTCCTCCCGCCTTCTGTCACTCAGCACGCTGTAGCCAGTGTCCTCCGCGTGGGCCTGTCTGTCAGCGCGTCAGTCATTGACAAACAGTGCTCCTTGTAGGGAGGGTCGAGTTTTATCTCCCCACCCACCAGCTAAGGGCACTGGCACTGCTTCGATGTTGGTGTGCCTTACGAACAACGCTGCGACGTCGTGTCAGTCCTGGGACGTGTGCTGTCGCGGGTCTCGGCTGTGTGTCGAGGAGCGTGCTGGCTGAGACGCGATGCCGGCGTGGTCGCCCTCTCTCGGAACCCTGGCAAGCTCTCCGGGGGACCCGCAGTGTACACGGTCTGACCTCAGGGCCCCGCCAGCACGTGGTGTCCCCTGCCTGTCACTGCAGCCACCCACTGCGCGAAGCCTCCGTCCCCTGCTGCTCCCTTCGTCACTTCTCCTGTGGCGTCCCCTTGAGGACTGAGTCGGTAACTGCTCCTGCTGTCTCTGCAGAATGACGCCCAGCCCTGCACGTCTCGGCTGAGACCAGTCACAGCACCAGGAACGCCCGGCCGGCGCTCCTGGATTATCTCTTTCTTTCCATCTGCACCAGCCACCTCCTTCAGTGGAAGGGAAAGCATTTACAGAAAGAAATCAAACCACGTGACGCAACCGACCTCGCCATCCGTTCACGCCGCAGAGCCGAAGGAAGAACAAAGGCAGCCGAGGACGAGGGCCTGCCGGCCGGGAGCAGCACACGACGACCGCCTTCCAGAGGCACTGTGGCTGCTCCATCTCCGGGAGGACAGCGGCCGGAGCTCTGCGGTGTGGCCTCGAGACCCTCCCTCCGCGTTCCTCGCAGGCCCACGCGTGTTACGCACGTGACAGACCATGTGCTGGCGGCGTTATTGAACCCATGTTAGCAAGCGCTCCTGTGTAGGGCGCAGGAATCAGTATTCCCTGTACATGCTTGCAACCGCTGAGTAAGTAAGCTCGCGTGTGTGTATGTGTGTGTGTGTGTGTGTGTGTGTGTGTGTGTGTGAGAGAGAGAGAGAGAGGGAGGGAGAGACTTCCTTCACTTGTGAGGAAGCTGATGCAAAGGAGCTTTCAGAACTGGCCCTCTCCTCTCCTCCCCTCCCTCCTCTGTCACCAGACTGCCAGCGTGGAACTGGCTGGCCATGTCCCAGTGACCTCTAGGAGGTTATGACATTCTCCTGCGACTGAGCTTTGCTTTCTACAGGACTCAAATAGGAGCTGCGAGTCTGGTCCAGGGAACCCAGAGACAGACAGTCCTCTGGACACTCTCACCCACCTCCTGCATGCAGGCTCTGCCCAGGTGCATCAGCTCACCTGGCGAGAGGACAGGGGTTGCTTGCCCCACTGGCTGGCCAGCCAAGGCCATATGTCTGAGTCCCAGCAGGGGGTATAGCTTAGGCTCACGCTGGGGCCCCTTCTGTTTAATTTTTTAAAATTTTTATATCATTTTGGAAATGAGATCAGATATTTTTTGTATAATTTGCTACTGAGAGAGGGGAAACATACCATATTCTGCCAGTTTGAGAACTGCAGCTTAAATAATTTTCTCCATCCCCAAATGCACACTATCAAGTAAGATTAGAATGAGAGGGTTTATGAAGACAAGAGCACACCAACCACGTGGACATCGAATTGTGCTGCTTTTAACAAGCAAGTATGTACTTTGTGTGTGTGTGTGTGTCTGTGTGTGTGTCTGTGTGTGTGTGTCTGTGTGTGTCTGTATGTGTCTGTGTCTGTATGTCTGTCTGTGTGTGTGTCTGTGTGTGTCTGTGTGTGTCTGTGTGTCTGTGTGTGTGTGTGCGTGTGCATATGACTGACAGAATTTGAAATTCAAGAGGTTAAATAAAAAGGCAACAGATCAGTGACTAAGAGGTGAGCTCAGTAATGAAGATGTACAAATCAAGGCAGATTAAGGGGTCATCGTTATTTTTGCTTTTTAACCAAGTAAAATTTATTGATTTCTTACTATACCCAAGGCACCATGGATATCAAGAACAATAAAACATGTCATGTAAATCGATTATTGCCATTCCGGATGACATATTTTATAATAAAGAAATAAAAAATTATTGTAGCACACCACAAAAAAAGTGATCAAATCATCCCCAAGCTGTCAGAGATAGGTCTGTTCCAGATGCTTCCTGAGTTACAGTCAGGAGTTTGACAGTTTCACAAGGTACAAAAAAAAAACAGCTACAGCAGGCCCGCAGGCGTGTGAAGATTGAGGGGCTAGAGCCCACTTGGCTGTGGCATGATGAGAGTCCCAGCCCCAGCTACTCGGAGATCATGCCAGGCGTGTGTGTGTGTGTGTGTGTGTGAGTGTGAGTGTGCACGTCCCAACCCCAAGAGGAGAGTGGAGAAGGGATTGCGGTATGGCCGTCCGTGCTGGGGGATGAGTTCTCGCTTTCCCTCTCTGCCTCTCTGGCGAGTACACGTATCTATAGCAGAAAGCCGAGCAGGAAGCCACACTGTGCTGCCACTCAGTGTGCAGTCTGGATCAGAAGCATGAGCTGTGATGGGACAGGGCCCTTTCTGAGAGCCTGCGTGCTAGCCTGGGTGAGGTCCCGCTCTGCCCTCCCAGGCCCACAGAGCTGCCCTGTGTGTGACTTGCGGCTCGGCTCTGGTGCCCCAGCCAGTTACCCAAAGAGCAAGGGAGGCTCTGACCTGGCAGCGGGCGGTTCCGGCCGTTTGGATGTGGAAGCGCCCTGCCCCTCTGTGCCTTCTGCCAGCTCTGTGGCCCAGCCTGCAGGTCTCTCTGGGTTTGGTCTGTCTCTGCGGGTTCCTGCAGAGTGCAGACTGCCCTGACGCAAACCAACCTGCTCGTCTAGGCCTGGGTCAGGAGCCTGGCTCTTGACATGAATTCTTCCTGGATAACCGGGCCCTTGCCTCGATCTCCTGACCTGACATAGTGTCCTCTACAGCCTGGACACCCAGCTGCTGGGGCTCGTCCGCCGTGATGGGCAGTCAGCGCTGTCAACGCTGCTTGGGCTGGCCTACACCCTTCCTCCAGTGTGCGCCGTGACCTGCGAACTGTCCCCTTGAAACTTCATTTCACCTGCCTGTGTTCTCCAGCCACTGTGCAACTCAGACCTCTCTCCCGAGCTCTGGATCCATCTAATCACTTTAGAACTGTCTCCACTTCTGTGACTCACAGTTCCCACAAACTCAACACACACAAAAACTCAGCCGTGCCCTCCAGCTCCCCCAGGAAGCCCCAGCTTCTTCCTTTGCATCACGTCTCATGGCTTCCGCACTATTGCCAAGCCGAAGCCTAGGAGCTTTGCTCAGGGGCTTCATCGGCTACTGGCAAGGTAGTCTTTACATACGGTTGTCTGGCTACTGAATTCCTTTCTTATTGTTCCAACAAAAACTTTATTCAGTTCATTAGAAAATATTGACAAATGAATTTCCATTGCAATTTCACATGTGCCAAAGATGCAGGTGATATTCATAGAAATAACTTACACATATAAATTAATGATAAACTACAGTTTCACAAAAGATCGTGAAGATCTGGCACACTAGGCAGTCCTTGGAAGCAGTGATCTTTTGATGACAGATTCATTAACAGATATGTATTATTGTGAATTATTTCAGACAGTACAAAAAAAGGTTTCGATTTGTTTTTCTCTTATAAATAAAAGTTTGTTACTTTAGTCTTTTTATTTCCCCTCGCACCCCCCATCCACTGCCCACTCTACCAATTGCTTCCCCTTGCTATCCCGGCACCCACTCTGACCTCCCCACCATCACATCTTCGGATCTTTCGCCCTATCTGCGGTACAAGGCAGACGCAGAGAACAACCTCAATGGGGATATACCATGTGAGTCCTTCAGGGTCTGCCCCCTTCCCCTGTGCTAACTCTCCTGTATTCATTTATTCCGACTTGAACGACAGGATCTTGTTTCTTAAAGCTGTGTAATATCCCACAGTCTACACATGCCACAGCTTTTCAGCCCAATCATTTCATTCTCTGTCTCCACCCCAATCTCACTGTGTGGATCCCATCCTGGTACTGTTTCCCTGGACTCCAGACACCTTCTTCTCTAATACCGTGTTCTGTGTCTTCTTTTCACAAGCCAGAGTCTACACCGCGATGCACTCTTTCTGTATAGCATGTCTGATTTTGCCATATTGGTACCTTAATTCCTTAACGACACCCCTATGTCTATAAAATAAAGGGAAAATTCCTGACGTGGAATCTAAAGCCTTTGTAGTCTGCTCTCCAGCAATGCAAAATATTGAGGGTTTCCCCACGTAGACTGCGCTGTTCTCCCCCGTCTTTTCTATCACCCGATTCTTCCTTCTGACACCACAGGAAACACCTAGTACACTTCGAGGCTGCACGTAACAGTTCCCGTCCCTGCCCTGCGAAGTCTCGGGCAACTCCCTCTGTACCCCACAGGACTTTCCTGTGGCTGCCCCGTGCCACCCTTTATAACTGGCACATGGTCATCCGAGGCTTACGGTCGCTGTGGTTTTGCACATAGCTGCACTGCCCCGTTTGTGGCAACTCTGCTGGTTCTACGACTGCTAAGGGCTTCTTGGCCCTGTGAACCAGAGGTTTGGGCAGGATATCCTATTCCCTGTGTGGTGTCGAGTGGCCCACCTGCTTCGCCCCAGTAGATGCCAACACGACACTCTCCCTGATCTCCTGGTAGTGACGCCCTAATGTGTCCTCAGACATTCCTCAAGGGGGAGTGGGGGATGAAACTGACCCAGGTAAGAACCACGGGTCTAATGTGCAGCTTGGCATATGGTCTAACCGGATAGCTTGATGAGGAAAGGAAAGAAGGAAGGGAGGGTGGAAGAAAAAGAGGGGGGAGGGAAATGAACTATGTAGAGGGTGGGACAGAGAAATATCTAACAATAGGGTTACTAGAAAAGAGCCAAGGGGCCAGCAGGTGAAAGTGGTTAAAGCACTGGACTCCCACGTGATTGACTGCAGTTCAAGTCCTGCTCCTGGCAACTTGAAACTCATACTGGGCATGCGTGCAGGCATCCGAAATCCCAACAGGAGGAGAAGGGATTGCGTTGTGGGCAGTCGTGCTTAAACATGCCAACTCTGGAAATGGGAACCATGGCCACGCTCTCTGAAAAACACCTCTTAATTCCTACCTGGCCTCAGACCCCTTCTCTGTGAAATGGGGCTGACCATACTGCCTGGCCCTGGGGCTGCTGCAAAGGGTGCATGAGCCACTTCCAAAGGACTTGGAAGGGTGGCACCTTCAAAACCCTTCACCGATGCTGGCTGTCCGTGGCCCCTTCGGTGTCAAGTGCTGTTGACACATGTCCATGTTGTGTTGTAGACCCAGATTTGAACTCGAAGCCTGTGCTCCTGAATGGACAGTAATGTGGGAGTGGGCAGGAACGCAGGAGTGGGCAGGAGTGCATGATGGGCAGGAACGCAGGAGTGGGCGGGAAGCAGGAGTGGGGGGGAGTGCAGGAGTGGGCGGGAGTGCAGGAGTGGACGGGAGTGCAGGAGTGGGTGTGAACGCAGGAGTGGGTGGAGTGCAGGAGTGGGCGGGAACACAGGAGTGGGTGGGAGTGCGTGATGGGCAGGAACACAGGAGTGGGCCGGAGTGCAGGAGTGGGCAGGAGCGCGGGAGTGGGCGGGAGCGCAGGAGTGGGCGGGAGTGCAGGAGTGGGCGGGAGTGCATGGTGGGCGGGGGGCGCAGGAGTGCGCGGGGGCGCAGGAGTGGGCGGGGGTGCAGGAGTGGGCGGGGGTGCAGGAGAAAGACAGAACTGGGAACCTCCTGCAGAGCTGCCAGAAGTCTAGACGTTCCTTGTATTCTCAAGGGCGAATATTCTCTTCTTGGTTTGGGCAAAAGCATTTGTATCGTTAAACCATATACCCTTGCATTTTTGTTACTTCCACGCAATGTTGACTTTGGAGAAAAGTCTCAAGTCAAGCCTTGGGCCTTTGTCTCTTCCTGTCTCTGGGTTACACGTGGCCACGCTCAGAAGCCATTAACCAACAAGGCTCAGGTACAAGTCCTGGAAGAACTGACTGGGCCGGGCTGCGAGGAGCTGCCGCGTGTACCGTCCTTGACCGGGGCGTGCACTTCTCCACCCCAGGAGCCCCGGGCGCTGTAGGCTGAGTGCAGAGCTGGGCTCAGTGAGGGAAAGGCACTCCTTACAAGGCCCTCCTCGAGGGGGTGCATGGCAGGCGGGTCAGAGGTCGATGCCTGGTTGGCTGCACTGGGTGCTTGGGAAGGGCCCAATAGCAGGGTCCTGGTTCTGGTTCCCGGTTCGGTGGGCAAGGGCGCTACCTCCCGCCGAGAGTGCGACTGTTACTCTGCTGAGTGCCCGGGCTGAGGCGGGGGTCCCTGCGGCGATTCGGAGGGCGGCAGCTGCTGCTCTCTCACGCGGCCTTCCTTCCCTAGATCAGCGCCCCCACCACAGAGTGGAAAAGGACCTTTCAGAATGCAGTCCCAGTTCTATGCCCTCCCTAGACTCCGCATTTCATCCGTAAATGGAGGACTTCCTAATATCTGAAAACCCTGAATGAGGCTTCCCCTTGGAGTAGGGCAGCAGGAATTCTCCCTAACACGGTGGTGGTCTCTGTTCTCCTTGGTGTCCTTCCTGGATAGACCCTGGTAGCCCTCTGAGGATGGGGTGGGAGGTGGCCGTCCATGCCTCACTTCAGTGTGCTGAAAGTGTTTATTTAGTGTCTGTGAACTAAGCTCAGATGACCTTATCTAGCTACTATTCCTATGTAATGTCACTTTTTAAGTTTGTATCTTCTATGAGTGAGAGAGACAAAGGGAGGAGAGATAGAACCCAAGCAGATCTGGACACCTCTTCCACCCCAGCCTCAGCCCACCCGGGTCCTGGGTACAGGTATGCCCGACATCCCCAGAGGCTCTGGAAGCGAGCCTGGAACCTTCCCACCCAGGTCAAGCTTTCAGAGTGTCCCATTGCACCTTTGTGCCACCTCCAGCCACGTGCTGCTGTCTTTAAATGTGTGTCTTAAAACATTTTTTCTTACACTCAACTCACCCACCCGACTCCTCTCAATTTGCGCGTGCTAAGTGGTAAAACCCCAGTCGTGTGTGCCCCAAGCCTGCATTCGGTCCCACGTGTGTTTAACTCCCCCTCTGCCCTCCACATCACCTGCACGCAGATGAGCCTGTCTCTTTGGCCCAGAGCTTTACCTTAGCTGCCCCCACTCTCCCTGCAAGGGCTCCCCGAAGGGGAGCTGAGCTGGGTTTCCCAACAACATCTGGAAAGTCGACCAGTTCCTCTTTTTGATTCAGCACTGTCCTTGGTCATCGGCCCTCTTTTTGATGTGGTCATGTATGCGTACATAGCATGTGAGGCCCTGTCCTCAGTCCTTCATATCTCTTCTCCTTTCATCTCATGACTGCTCTGAGGTCAGTTCTATTATCACCTCTGATTCAGATTTAATAAACAGTATCACAGAGAAGGCAAATGATATCTCCTAACACACAAGGCTGGTCCGTGTGGGCCAGTATGCAAACGCACGAAAGCACGTGACCCGACTCGAGGCCCTGCCTCTCCTCCCAGCCCACGGTCCCTCCTGCAGGGGTGGAGGAGGCCCGGAAGGTCAGCCCCTTTCCTAGGAGCTCACGTGCCCCCACTTCCAGGTCTCAGAGTGGAGGTACAAGGTGCCGAAAGATCAGCTGAGAAAATCTTAGTAGAACTGGTTACGAAGATTCTTATTTATATTTTGAAAAGAGGCCGTAGCAGTAGTAAGGATTTGGGTATTAGAGGTTATTCTTAGCCCACGAGACTTTAGGAAACAGCTAAGTGCCCTCATCAGCCGGCTTCGCTCTCGCCTCTGCTGGCGCACGCGGCTGTTCATCTCTTGCCTACGCAGCTTCAAAATGGAAACAAAACAGAATATCCTCAAAAGCAAGATCCTGCCTGCACTGCTGATGGGAATGTAAAACGGTACGGCTGTGGTAGAAGTCAATTTGGTAGTTTCTTAAACTATTAGACGTACACTTCCCAGCAGACCCAACAATCACACTGCAGGCATCTCTCTAGGCAGGGGAAATGAAATCTTACGTCCACACCAAGACTGACTCATGAGTGTTCACAGAGACATATTCACCAGAGCCAGACCTAGGGACAACCAGCGTCAATCAACCGGTCAACGAATAAACGCTCTGTAATACCCACATTGTGAGATGCCACCGAACGCAACAAGGAACCCAGCAACATGGGAGTCTCAAAAACATCATCCTAAGTGAAAAAGCCAGACATGAAGTACTGTATACTGAGTGATTTTATTTTTATGAAATCTGCAGAAAAGTTAAAACTAGAAAGGCAGAAACATTCAAGCCTTTGTCCGAGCTGGGTGGGAGCACTTACTATCGAGTGGACACAAGGTAAACGTCTGGGTAATGGAGCTTTTGGAAAACTGGGTTATGGTAATGGTTCTACAGGGACATACATGTACTGAGGCTTCACTGTTCTCTTAAAATGGGCAGATTAGTGGTATATGAATAATACCCCATACAGCTGCTTAAAACATATTTAAACCTTTCTCTACACTTACTAGGCCAGAGTCCCCAGGTGCTTTTGTTATTGTGGGAAAATATATACAATTAACCATTTTAACCATTTTAGGGATCCAGTTCAGTGGCAGTAAGTACACTTCGGTCGTCGTGCTAACATCCCCACCATTCCTCACTGAAACCAGGACACGCTGAACGGCAGTTCCCAAGCCCTACCCCCGTTCCCGGGCCACCATTCTGCTTCTATTGCGAAGAAGTCGACTACTCAACGGACTTCAGCAGGAGAAGGCATTCTCCAGGGTTTGCCTCCTGATCTTAACTCATCCCACTCCGCGTAATGTCTTCAGGGGCCATCCTGAAGACCAATGCAGTACATGCGCATTGGTATACCTTGACATTGTTTTTAAAATACAGATTTTGCCTTTAGGGAAAGGGGAATTTACGGCTTTAATTATATTTTGCAAAGAATTTGTAATCCAAAGTGCAGCTGGTGTGTGGCTGCTTCCAGTCCTCACACACAAATACAGGCTTCGTCCTTCAGCCTCTGCCTGGGGCTTGAGCAGGGCAACTCGGAATGGATTCCACACCTACCCATCAGACACTGCGACCTCCTGGATTGTGGACTGACGAGAATGAAGCCGCGGCACGGAGCTGACACCATCTTGTGAATTCTTCCCATGTGCCGGGCTTTGTACCGGCCGTGTAGCATCGAGCCCACAGAACGAGCTTCTGATCGTCACTTGTGAGACAACGGGGAGTGAAGCAATTTGCTCAAGTCAGTAAAACATTTTTATTCAAATCCAATTCTTGCTGTACCGAAGTTTTATGTTTGTAACTACGTTGCTCTGCTGCGTCTGGAGAGAGACTGTGTGGACTCGTCTGAGTAGTTTGAAAATGGTTTTACGTTGGCAAAGCATTTTAGGAAAGATGGTGCTTTGATTCAAGAAATGAAGCAAACATCCCTCACACTTTGGAGTGCAATTAGCAGAACCTAATAGCTAAAAGGAAGGCTGACGACTCAAGCCACGGCAGCGTTTTAGATCTGATTTGGGACTGTCTTGTGCAAACATTAAGTCACTTGGAATCAATCCAGTTCTATTTAAACTAAATCTAAAACTTCCTTGCAATTTTTTCCCCACATCTGGAGCAGAGAAGAAAAACCACTTTACCACAGCAACGAAGCCTGCCTGGTCCTGACCATCACTCTTTCAGAAATTCTCCAGTTCTCAGTGAGTCCGAGGTGGGTGTCAGGAGAGGGACAGCCCTGAGCATGAGTCCACACTAGCAGAGCAGGCTGCCCACCCAGATGCACTGGCCGGGAAGCAACACAGGCAGCTCTTTTCCGGAGGGAGACTGAGTTCGGACGCAGATAAAAGCCTTCCGGGACAGACTTGCATTTCCTGCCCTGACAGCCGCTTCTCACCTGGGCTTTCAAATAAATCCCTGGGCTGCAGGCAAGCGAGTCTCCTCCTAAAGTGCAGACACCTGTCTGTTCCTTTCTGGGGTTTGTTCTCTCTTGCCTCGGTTTCTGCTCTTAGAAGCCTTGGGGACAAATGCTAAGAGGAGAAAAACGGTCAAGTAAGAGCCAGCTTGTACCCACAGATCTGGCCGAAGTGTGCCTTGGGGGATGAGGCGCAGCAGAAAACGGATAGCTGTGTGGTTTATGAAAGCAGCACGGCTGGGCGGGCCTTCCTCAGTTGGACTCCAGCACACCTGCCATGGGGAAGGCCTAAATTCTGTGAGCAGCGGCTGTGTCCCTGTCGTCATCACAACGCCTCCATCCTGAGACACCCGTGCAGTATTTCAGGCCATCCTACCTCAGAGGGCTTCTGTTTCCCTTTCCCCTGTCACTGGCTATCACGTGATGTTTACTTTTCACCGTCAGTGATATTAAGACAGCCAAGTATGGGGCCAGCAGATGGCATGGTGCACGCGCACACACGCACACACAAGATTGCTAAGCAGTGCCTTTATTTTTCTGCGCTGGACAGATGGGATGCACACCCGAGTATCTCAGGAGGGTGGCTTTGGGGTCTGAACTTCCTAAGAACCTTTAGGGGTGGGGCTCAAAGAACTTGTTGATTTAACCTGAGGCTTCTGAAGGGGATGAAGATGGATCCTGTCCTGGTACTCTGAGAGGGTGCGAGGACTTGCCAAAGCTGATCAGGACAGGACAAGCTGTGTAGGATGACCAAGACCTTACAGCCTTGCACCCTGTGCTAAAACACACCTGGACATCCGATTGTGGATGTGTCTCTAGAGTCTGTGGAGGCCGGTGCCAAACCTCACGGCTGTGAGTGGTCGTGTGCACCCAGTGACCGCCAGGCCGTGGAATCGTGCGACCAGGGACCAGGGGAGCACTGAGCCCAGCCCAGGTTGATCCTCTCAGACATGCAGGCTCACCCCCGCCTGCCTGGGAGCTCCGGGCCTCTGTGCCACCCGGGGAGAAGCAGGAGCTGGCAGCAAGTCTGTGTTGTCCACTGTCCGGACTCGAGCGCTGAGGCCCTGGGAGCAGACCTCACTGCACTCGACAGGGACGTGCTCCTCCAAGCAAGTGCTTCATCACGTGCCGGGAGGACTCCAAGTGCTTCCGTGGAGAGCCGGTTTGGGGCGCTGTCTCTTTCTGTCGGTGGGTCTCATTCTGTTTCATTGACTCCTAGAATAAATAAATACACTTAAAAAAGGATGCATGCTGCTGAATGGGTTAGCCCCCCACCCACACACTCGCACACCCGCACACTCGCACACCCACACACACACTCGCACACTCACACACTCACATTTCTTTTATTTTTAGAGTTTTGCTATAGGACATGTGCACTCACCAGAGGGAGACAGAGAGAGCAGGGGAAGTAAGAAATCGCCGGGGGTGCCTGGCCACACCACAGCCCTTTCTCCCCTGAGATTCCGGGCACACAGGAACACACACCCCGTGCGTTTTCAAACTCCAGGTCCAGGACCCACACACTCAGGTTTAAACAAGAAGCTGCTGTGACTCACCCTCAGGTCGTATGGGAAGGGAGGGAGTGATAAGCACGACCCACACCAGGCTGAGGAGCAGCGAAGTCACTGTCGCACGGCAATGAGACGGACATGCAGCACGGACGAGACCACGGTCCCCTTCCCACGCATGGACCCGTTCCTGAGTCCCTCATCTGGACGCTCTCCTAGCTCCGTAACTACAGAGACTGGTGGGGCCTGTGACCGGGTGTCACGCCTGCTTGGTGGCAGCAGGCCGGGCGGCTGTGTGTCTGCTTCCCGGACTTTCACCTAGAGAGCGGAGCCTCCGCCAGGCCCCCTTCACGTTACTTCCTTCGGTGGTCACGGGTCACTCCTCTTTTCCTCACCTTCTTTCTCTGTGCACTTCAGGAGTAGAAGCCGGCTCGAGACACATCTTCGCACCTCGGTTTATGTCGTGCCAGGATTCCAAGGCATAGGGAGACTGGAAGCTGAAAGGGGTTCGTTATTGAACTCAGCCTGCACTGGGAGTGAATCCCTGCCTCTCACCGCACTGAGACAGGGGATGTTGGGGGGCTCCGGCACCGCTGAGGAGCTCTGCGATTGCTCTCACGGTCTCACTGCAGTAACTGAACCGGGGCCGAGGTAATTCAGTCATCGGCGTGAGTGTGATGAATGGCGTTGGGAGACTCGGTGAGAGTGCTGGAGCAGTGGCGACACCCTGAGGGCTGGCGAGTCCTCCAGTAGGCTGATGCAGGCGCCATTTCTCTGACAGCCAGGGCTCACAGGGCCAGGGACCAGAGGGTGGCAGTGGGAGTGGCATCGGTCACTACGGTCTTCAGAGCTCGTGAGCAAAACTCATTCCTGTCCTGAAGACTTTATGCTCTGCTGGCCTGGGGATCTTAGTTCTGGTGGAAGAGATATTTCCATCAGGGGACGTAGCAATTATTCCGTGGAACTGAACACTAAGGGCCCCTCTGTGCTCTTCATTTTCTGAATCAACAGGCAAATGAGGGCGGCGGGACGCTGGACGAGACGTTGACCCTGAATCAGGGGCCACGTGCCGTGAAGGAGGTGAGGGAAGCGTCTGGAATGCGGAGACGCTGCAGGCCCTCTCAGTGTCGCTGGGCACTGTGGGTAAGGGATGTGGAAGCGACACCAACTCAGTCCATGTGGAGCTGCTAGGGCTCAGACCTCGTGGGATTCGGTTTGGGGCATCAGCCAGGCGAGGAACCAGGGCCAGCTGAGGGGCTTACCGGGGGCAAAGGCTGTGCGGGTTGGTAGCAGAAGAAGTTATAGACACCACCTACGACCACGTGGCTAGAGACAGACATGAGGGTTGTCGTTCTCACAGACAGCCAGCCCCTCCTTACTGCGGTCCGTACATACATGAAGCACGTGTCTTTGTCTTCTACTCTCGTCCCTTAGTGTGTAGGGTAAGATGCACTGACTGTATGCTAGTGGGTCAGGACTGATTTTACACCATAGCATTTAAGTTGTGGACTATTAGGAGACAAGTAAGCATCACTCAAGGGCTGGGCCCTCTCTAACATCTCCAGCCGTTTGGAGATAGTTACACCCTGTTAGGTGGAATTATGATTATGCTGAGGCAAGGCCTTGTAAGCAAACAGATCTCCACAGTAAAAAGGAGCTGAGAGACCAGAAAAGATCTCTGAGCCCTCACTCCTCAGATGACATGCTCACCTAGCCACCAAGGGGGGAACTGTAGAGAGCAGCGCATGGAAGAGGCATGTAGGAATGTGCAAAGTGGTTTGGGGGGAGGCACCCCATCCTAGCTACTACTGGGGCACATCACACCATTAAATAGGATAGCAGGTATGTCCTCTATGACATTCCAGCCTTGGGAACATCACCAAGAAGCTTTGAGGTCAATGCTGGTCCAGATGGTGGAATGACTTCCAGGTCACTTCGGTTCTACCACATGATTTTGTTGATGTCTTTATCTGGAGATTAAATATGCCTTAAGAAAATAACTGGGGCTGCCAACTTAATACGGGGTTGACCTGTGACTGCTAATTTTATGCAAGGACTTGACTGGGCTAAAGGAAGCCCAGATAGTTGGTATGTCCATGAGGGCATTTTCGGAAGAGATTATTGTTTAAATGAGTAAGCTGGGTGAAGATCGCCCTCTCCAATGCTAGTGGACTTTATCCAACCTATCTGGGGCTTGGATAGGATGAAAAGGGAGTATTTCCTCTACCTGAGTTAGCTGGTGGCAGAGGCCATGCAGCCAACACAGGCAGAACATAAAGAGCTGCCTTTCATGTCTAAGCAAGGCTTGGCTGAGAAGAGCTGCAAGCCAGGCTACAGCTATGAGCCCAAGGTTTCAACTGTGTTTGTTGTACTGCTTTGTGCTTTCAATCTCTCTGCCATGGGCTTTACTGTCCTTACAGCACCCCGGTACCCTG
The DNA here is from genome assembly GCA_026018925.1 of Tupaia tana. Taxonomy (NCBI): domain Eukaryota; kingdom Metazoa; phylum Chordata; class Mammalia; order Scandentia; family Tupaiidae; genus Tupaia; species Tupaia tana. Next base: position 110,492,093 of record JAKSZU010000015.1, on the reverse strand, counting down.
TAAGGGTAAAATAACACCCCCAGCCTTACTGTAACTTTTACAATAAAACCAACTAATGATCCTGAAAAAATGCAGACCCCGAAGGCGGCGGCGAATGGGAATTATTTCATGAGACTCACCCCACCTGCCTGGAAAATATCAATAAAGACTGCTACATTCACTTCTCCTACTGGGGACTACATCGATAGCATTAGAAAGGTTTGGGTTAATGGAAAACTACTGAACTGGTGAAACGACCTCAGTAGCTGGGAGAGGCTCAGGGGCTCACCCGCGAGGTACTGATGCTCCAAACAAAGACCATGAGCCACCTTTGATCTCAGGACAAGGAAAAACTGCTGCTTCCCTGAGCCACAGCCACTGTATAGAACAGCACGTAGAGGGTCACATGTACACAAAAACCTTTAGGTCAGTCATTACGTTGCTTACAAGATCACATTCCTTTCCTATCTGCCATCTCTTTCTCTCTCTCTGTCTATCATCTATCTATCTCTATCTATCTATCTACCATCTAGCTGTCACTCATCTATTTAACCTATCCCATTGATTCTGTCTCTCTGGAGAACCCTTATGGATACGGGACATATGTTCACTTTTGCTATTCTAGTAAGGAGCTGTCTATAGTACCTACCTTGCCTTTAGGGGGATGGGCTTTTTTGCTTTCATATACATTTTACTTTCATGATGTATTCTTGGTCATATAAGTAGTGCATTTTTTTTTCTGAAAATGGGCTTCTGTCTTTAATTTGAGAATGTTTTTAATTAAATTATGCTTCCGTTATTCTTGCTTGTGAGAAACTTTGCTTTATGCGTTTTTTTTTATCATGTCTTTGTTTTGAAAAATAATTCAGGTCATTTGTAATTTAAGCAGTGTTTCTCTTGTTTTCTACTTCTTTTGACATTTTGACAGAATCTTACTGTTTCTTAGGAGGGTTGAGAAAGGGAAAAGGAGCTCAGAAAAAAACATTTAACAGACACAAGAATTCATGAAAACAGGTAAACAGGTTGTAGGATGGTATACCACAATAGAGATTAAAACAAAATTTTTAAAAGTTTTCCCAATCTTACAAAAAAAAAAACTAGGGTAAAAAGAAAATTAAAGGTGTGCAGTATCATTAATGTTCTTTGTTGAAGATGACAAATGTGCCCACATCCTTGACTTGATTATCACACACCGCATGCGTGCTCTGAAAAAACGTATTGTACTCACAAAAATATACAATAATTAAATATAAATAAGAAATTATTATATTAAAAAAATTAAAAGTGTAAAAGTAAGGTTTGCTTCTTTCATGAGCATGAGAGATGAGAGTGACAGGGACCTTTGATAGGGCCTCACATAGCCGTCCTCCACCCTGGCCTCCCAGTCCTCCGGGATCAAGGCACCTGTGTGGGCCGTGTACGGGCTGGGCGTGAGCTGAAGCCCCAGCCTCTGGAGGAGACCAGCATCGCTTGAGCAGCGCATCCCTGCGCTGGCCCTCAGTTTTGGTAACTGTAATCCCTTAACTTAGATAGTATTTATTTTTCACAGTATGTATTTTCTCTTTTTTTTTTTCTTTTTCTTTTCTTTTTTTGGAGAGGCTTTCGCTATAGGGTGCGTGCGCTCGCCAGACAGAGAGAGAGAGACATAGAGACAGAAAGCGAGAAATCACCCCCCAGGGGGGATGGCCACGCCGCAATCCCTTCTCCTCCATTCTCCTCTCGGGATCTTGGGCATGCACGCACACGCGCCCGGCGTGAGTTTTAAGCCACCGGGTCCGGGACGCGAACTGCGGTTGACTACGTGGGAGTCCAGCGACATAGCCATTACGCTAACTGCTGGTTCCCCTCTTGAAAATATTGTGCGACACCTAAGCTCCACGTGCAGCCGCGTTCGCGACGACGTTGATGACTCGCGAGTGTCAGTGTTCCTCGTGCGCCTGAGGTGGTGCAGCCTCCGTATTCTCCAGTTCGTGATTTTGGTTCAGCTCTTAGTCGGCAGAAATAGTTCTCTGAGCAATTTTCATTTAAAATGGGAATTGAGTAAAATAAGAATTACTACAGCCTAGAATTCCTTCCCTCCGCCCTTCCCTATGCATGGACACTCAATTCACCTAGAATTTTGATTTCATTGCTTCCTACTCAAAGACTGTGGTTATAATGACTTCACAGGGCCCACTGGTGGTATATCAAGGTGACTGGGTCCCACACGGCAAAGTGTAAAGTTTGAGTCCCAGACTTGGTGGCTTGAAAACCACGCCAGGCACATGTGTGTGCATGCCCAAAATCCCAATGAGAGGGAGGAATGGAAAAGAGACTGCAGCATGACCGCCCCCCACGGGGGTGGTGGTGTTTTCTCACTTTCTCAATCTCTTTTTCTCTCTCTGTCTGGCATGCATACACTCCAACTGGAAAATTAAAACAAAAATGTTGCAGACAAGTGTGATAGTAACTGAATTTTTAACTTTATAGACATTTACTGTTTTTCTATCTGGATTCTTAGAATATGTTGCCCCTAATAAAATATCCACATAAAAACACTAAAACTTTCCTGTTTCTTTAAATTGGACTCTCAGTAATCCATTTTATTGTAAAAATTAAAATATTTACATAGTCTAGGAATATTTTAAATTATTTATCATTTTAAATTTTTATCTGAGGGAACCAGCAGTTAGCGTAATGGCTATGTCGCTGGACTCCCACGTAGTCGACCGCGGTTCACGTCTCGGACCCGGTGGCTTACAACTCACGCCGGGCGCGTGTGTGTGCGTGCCCAAGATCCTGAGAGGAGAATGGAGGAGAAGGGATTGCGGCGTGACCATCCCCCCTGGGAGGTGATTTCTCGCTTTCTGTCTCTCTGTCTCTCTCTGTCTGTCTGGTGAGCGCACACGCCCTATAGCGAAAAACCTCTCAAAAAAAAAAAATTTTATCTGATATACTTATCACCTTCGAAATTAGAATTTTATATAAATATCCAAAAGCAAATAAACATTATATAGTCTCTTATTATTTTTCACTCTTTTTATCTTTCCAAGTATTCTGAGAATTTTTGAATGCTTATATCATCTATTTTTTTGTTTGTTTGTTTGTTTTGTTTGTTTGTTTGTTTTCGCTATAGGGCGCATGCGCTCGCCAGACAGACAGAGAGAGACAGAGAGACAGAAAGCGAGAAATCACCCCCCCGAGGGGATGGTCACGCCACAATCCCTTCTCCTCTCGGGATCTTGGGCACGCACGCACACGCGCCCGGCGTGAGTTTTAAGCCACCAGGTCTGGGATGCGAACTGCCGTTGACTACGTGGTAGTCCAGCGACATAGCCATTACGCTAACTGCTGGTTCCCAATATATCATCTATTTTAATCTGTATACTGATTTCTTATTTCATATAAATGGAAGTCAATACAGTAATTTTTTTTTTTTTTTTTTGTTTTTTTTTTGTTTTTTACAAGTTGAAACTAAGGGTAATTTTTAAAATGTTTTTTTTAAATCTTAAAACTAAACATTGAGGGAACCAGCAGTTAGTATAATGGCTATGTCGCTGGACTCCCACGTAGTCGACCGTGGTTCATGTCCCGGACCCGGTGACTTAAAACTCACGCCAGGTGCGTGTGCGTGCGTGCCCAAGATCCCGAGAGGAGAATGGAGGAGAAGGGATTGCAGCGTGACCATCCACCCTGGGGGATGATTTCTCGCTTTCTGTCTCTATGTCTCTCTCTGTCTGTCTGGTGAGCACACACGCCCTATAGCAAAAACCTCTCCAAAAAAAAACTAAACATGGACAGAATTTAAGCAACACACTAAATACCTTTCAAAATGTCAAAAGATGTAGACAGCAAAAGAAACACTGTTTAAATTATAAATGACCTAAATTAAAAAAAAAAAAAAAAAGGACATGAAAGAAACATGAAAATCAGAATCCAAACTCCAATTTATCGCCTCAGTTGCAGGTTTTACTTAATGTGAAGATTATCTTTCTCATCTCTTCTGGCATTGGATTGTTCCGCTTGGCGACCACCTGCTGGGGTTTGACACAATATTGCTCTTTTCCCCAGTACAGAAGGAAACGTGGACTCCAGTGTTTCCTATCAGTTGAGGAATTATTTTATAGGAAGTCTTTGTCTTGATTTCACAGACAGGTCCCAATCACTGACATTGCATGCTGTTCCCTAAAGGACAGTGGCCTGCCCCCCTGCCAGTCCTCACGAAGCTGGGAGGACACGCACAGACCGCACTGCAGTGGAGCCGCACAGCTTCACTGGACTACGTTGTGTCCAGATGCGGCGTGCTTAGGCGATGTGACAGGTACAGCTGCCAGTCACGGCGGCAGTGCGAGGGATCAGGAGCCTCACGGAGGCAAGGAGACCAGGTCACATCTTCCACTTCCGCAGCGTGGCGAGGCCCGCCGAGGCCTGACCGCCTTTCCGTCGTCGGCCGCGACACGTCTCGCTTCTCTCTGGTCTCGTCGTCACCTGCAGGAAGAGGTCGGTAGCGCTGTCGTGCCGGACCGGCCTGTGGGACTCACTGCCCTTCCCAGTGGAGCAGCCCCGCTCCAGGTTGAGCAGGACTGCAGCCATTCTGAATTTAAGAAGGGCGTCTCCTGAGAAAATGAGCGCCATCTGACCAAGTGCTGAGTGACAAGGAGGCCTGTCCGAGGAATGGGGCGGGAAACCGGGGTGGGTGTGTGTAGTCATCAGGGTAATCACTCAGGAGAAGGTGACGGCTCCGACGGGCGACGGCGAGGAAGGGTTTGCTTGTGTCTTGTACCTACAAATACCGACAACAGGTTGAGCTTTCTGAGACACTTTGGTGGTGCTTGCTGCCTGTCTCCCTGTAACCGTTACAGAAGCAAATGCCCTTGGAAATGCTCTGTCCCGGGTCGGATGAAGTAACCAGGTTACCCGGGCACACGTTCTGCCAGCCCGGCACACGTGAAGCCTGACCTCCCAATCCCCGTTTTGCTCTAACGTCTAGAGTCGGCCTTTTTTTTCAGTTTCTACAAGGACGAGAGCTCAGGGCTCGGGGCCTGGCTACGTGCCTCCCTCTGAAGGAGCGTGTCCTCATACAGACCGGATTTGCCCCCTTGCCCGGCCGAGTTTCTGGGTTGGCAGCTTCTCTCTGCAGTCCTCTTCACTCGTGTGCAAGAAGACACTGTCCGTCCTCGCCTCTGGAGATCGTTACTCCCCAAATTCCCATCCTCCTGCTCCCTCTCCTCTGGGTTATCCCACTGACACACAGGCATGCTTCGATAGGAATAGTTTCCCTCTCAGAAGGAAAACCAGAAAGCTCTCTCCTGATTCCGACCCCACAACCTCCAGCTCCCGCCTTCTCTTCCCACTTCCCATCAAAACAGTCTTGAGAAGTACTGTCTATATTTACTGCCACCAAAATGCTTTCACCTTTAACCCACCCCACTGGAGATTTTCTCGCACCTCTGCAGTAAAATTGTTTTTGTCAAGGTCACTAAAGTCGTTCGTCTCACCGAATCCAGCCATCAGTTCGCTCTGGTCTTCTCACTGAGTTTTCACACGGCATCTGCTGTGTGACTGCTCTAGGAGTGTCCTTGAAGCACTCTCCGAGGGTCAGCCTAGGGGTTAAGGGGACTGGGTCTCCCACGGCCAACCACACTGTTCCAATCCTAGCGCTGGCAGCTTGAAAAGATGCTCAGGGCATGCACAAGTGCCCCGACGTCAGACAGGATGAAGGGCTGGAAGGACAGAAACGAGCCTGAGGCCTGTGGGCCGAGTCCCTGTGCGACTTCACAGCGGGAGGAACCCACCTCTGTGCTCTGTGGACACACTTTTCAAGGCACTTCAGCCCTCGGGCCTTTGTCTTTCCGGACCAGTTTTGGGGAGACTGTGGAACTGGGGAGCCCGATCTGGACCGTGCCTTCTGCAGATGGTACCCTCATACCTGTTCCCTGACTCTCCTCTGGGAAGGTTTTCTGAACTTAACTTTCCAAACCCCATTTCCTTTGAAACTTAACCTGTATGTCTCCCACTCTTGGACTGCCTGGTAATCAAAGATAATGACTCCATGAGGAACATTTACCAAAAGCTCTGTCCAGCTAAGTATTTTGCGGTGTTTACATCACTGAAAGTATTTTACCTTGACAGTAATCCTACAAGACAGAGCTCATTACTGTCTCCGCTGTGCAAGGTAGAAAACCAAAGCCCAAGGCAATACGCTTAGCAGAAATCAGGGAGACTTTGACCCTGGCCTGACTTGCCGCAATGCATAATACTCTCTAATTATAGCTTACTCTTCAGACTTTCAGTAGCTAACTCAAGCTAAGTATCAGTAACAGATATTTTAAAATATAATTCTGTTCTCTCAAGCTCATAAGAGAAATATCCAAGGTCAACCAAGCAAGACAGAAGCCAATCCACCAGCTACCACCAACACCAACATGAGAACTTAATCCAATAGGAGAATGCAAAATCAGGAACTGACCTATGGGTGAGTCCAGCATTCATTCCCAAACAGAGAGGATCATTTCACTTTCTCCCCAAGAGTAGGGACAGGATCAGGAGGAGATCCTGCAATACTTCTGAACCAAGGGTGGGCAGGATCAGTTCTGAGTAGATGGCACCCTGGGCTCCTGAGTGAGGCCGATGGTAGCCATGACTGAGGGAGCCCACTCACTGATCTGCGTGCTAAGTTTCGAAGTTCTTTAAAGCATGAGTAGGATGAATGCGAAGAGAGCCGCACACAGATACGTAACAATAAAATGGCTAAAATACTCAGTCGTTATCGTGTATGCAAGGGAAAGAGAAAGCAAGCACTTGGGAGAAGCAGATGTGCACCAGGTTAGACGCCCAAGAATCCAAAACACTGAGTTATCAGATACAGGGTATACAATGTGTCCAATGTTTAAAGAAATTAAGTGAAAAATAAAATAATAATCAAGTAAAATAAAGGAACTTAGGTTTGATAAAAATCAATAGAACTTTCAAATGTGTACTGCATTGTTATCTATATTAATTTCTATTAATTTTTGCATGATAAATGTGACTTGGTTTTGGAGACCCATGATGTGCATGTCTGTACACGCACGGGCTGTTGATAACAGAGCACGCGCACAGAAAGGGCGCAGTGTGGTGAAAGCAGTCGTGGCTTGCACCCTCGTCCAGCGGTGCCTGGCCTGGAGCTTTCACTCCAGGAGTGGAGCTCGGTAGGGGAAGGAAGAGGTGTGTTCTTGGCCAGGACGCCCTGGAGTAGGGTTTCTGCAGCACAGGTCTGGAGCAGAGGACAGCAGCCCGCTCCTTCCAGGTGAATCTGCAGCAGCCCCGGGCTGCACCTGGAGGGAAGGGGAGTCTGTCTTGGCCTGGCTTTCCCAGTGTAGGGTGCCCAAGGCACAGCTCCTGTAACACTGAACCCGGGGGCAGGGGAAGGGCACAGGATGCAGCCCAAATACCAGAGGCTCTCACTGCTCTTACAATCCTTGGTAGATTTCCCTAAATCAGTATTTCTCCACTTGCTTTATCTGCAGAGTGTGGGGCACTGTACACCCGCGTGCTTTGTGGGAGATAGCAGGAAACTTGGAGAAGGAGGAGGAGGCTGGCACTCCATGACACACACCCAGCAGCGGGACAGCTGGAACTTTCACGGACACAGCCAGGAAGCTCGCTCATGGAATCACATCCACACCAGGGTCAGGAGGCCAAACGCCTCCCTGCACCCACCAGGGAGTAATCCGAGCAGGCACATTCGAAACCATCCCGAGCAACACACAGACCCTCGACACAGGGCAGAAGCCTCACGTGGGCTTTAAACACAGCCTCTGACCCGCCTGACTAGCAGGACGCCAGGCTTGACGGGCACATCAAGTTTACCCCTGGGACTCTGTGAAGCGCTGTGGCGCTTCACACTGAGTCCCCCAGGAGCAGTCAGAGAGAAGTCTCCAAGGCTCGGCTCCTCGTGTCAGTGTGGGCGAGAAAACGTAATGCTCTCAAGTCTGATAGCAGCTTGAGGCCACACGCACACCCAGTACGCAAGGCTAAAGGTCTCACCGGTTAGGAGACCGAAGCAGAACTCTGGTGAATAAAAGTGTATCCATCCCAGCAGCCACCTCCCGTTACAAAGAAAAGGTCTAACTGGAAAGACTAAACCAGGCTAATAAAGAGCTGAACAAGGACATCAGAGGTTGTGCAACTCGGGGGAAATACACTTTCCAAAATTAGTTCAGCCAAGCCACCAAACAACAGAAACTTACTACGCAAAGTACAACAAAAACAGCCACTCCTGAGGGAGAGGGCGAGCAGTATACAAGGTTACTACAATACACTGTGTAAAATGGCCTTTGTCAACTAAAAAATGCACATATACATGCAAATTAAGAAAACGGTGTGACCCAGACATAGGAGAAAAGCAGCAATAGAAAACTAAGAAATGGCTGAGAGGGACCAGCTGTTAGCGTAATGGCTATGTTGCTGGACTCCCATGTAGTCGACCGAGGTTCAAGTCCCGGACCCGGTGGCTTAAACTCACGCCGGGCACATGTGTGTGTGTACCCAAGATCCCGAGAGGAGAATGGAGGAGATAGGATTGCAGCGTGGCCATCCCCCCTGGGGGTTTATTTCTTGCTTTCTGTCTCTATGTCTCTCTCTGTCTGTCTGGCGAGCACACACGCCCTATAGCAAAAACTTCTCAAAAAAATTATATACATATATGTATATACATATATATATATACACATATATACACATATATATGTATATATATATGTGTATATATATATGACTGTATATATATATATGACTCTATATGTGTGTGTGTATATATATATATATATATATATATATATATATATGACTAACAGTAGGCGTAATGGCTATGTCACTGGATTCCTACATAGTTGACTGCGGTTCGAGTCCCAGACCTGGTGGTTTAAACTCATACTGGATGTGTGTGCATGCACACCCAAGATTTTGAGAGGAGGACGGAGGAGAAGGGATTGCGCTGTGGCCATCCCCCCTGGGGGTTGATTTCTTGCTTTCTGTCTCTCTGTCTCTCTCTGTCTTTCTGGTGAGCGCACATGCCCTATAGCAAAACCTCTCAAACAAAATTATATATATGTATAGACTATATAAAGATCAATTCAGTAATAAAGAGAAATAACTAATAAAAAGTAAAAAGTACAAATTAATAGAGAGCGATAAGCATTTGAAAAGATTCTTAATATCATTAGCCATTACAGAAATGCAGTTGAAATTTCAGTAAGATACCACTTTACACGTAGCAGGATGGCTATCGTTTAAAAACAAACAAACAAACAAACAAACAGGAACAGAAGGTTAGGTAACACTTGTTGACAAGGTTTGGAGAAATGGAATCTTCATGCTCCGATGGGGGAGAGAATGGCACAGTCTTTTTGAAAGAGAGTTTGAGGCATTTCCTCGAAATATTAAACAGAGGGTCACCATGTGCCACACCAAGTCCACTCCAAAACATCTGTCCAAATAAATGAAAATGTACATCCCCCAAAGAGTCGTACATGGATGACTGTAGAAACATGATGCATAGGAGTTGAAGAGTAGAAACGGCCCCGACGGTCATCAGCCGGCATTCGAAGTCAGGTGTGATATGTCGTGTAATGAACTTATTCTGACACAAAGCGGACGGAGTATCGATGCAGCCTGTGGCAGGGCCCTTGAAGACATCACGCTGAGTACAAGGAGCAGACACAGAAGACCACAGACTGAGCCCGTTCGTGTGAACTGTCTAGACCGGGAGACTCCGCAGCACAGTCGGGAGTGGTCTCCTAAGGTGGAGGAAGATGTCGGCGGAGCGGGAACCAAATGACGGCTCATGGGTAAGTGGTTACTTTCAAAGGAAGCAAACATGTTTTAAAAATCAGATTGTGGTCATGGCTGCGTAACTCTATGGTAAACTATAAAACATTAAGTTGTAGACTTTAGATGACTCATTTAAATTACATCTCAATAAAGTTATAAAAAGGAAGGAAAAAAAAGGAAAGCCAAACTGAACGAGGATAAGGCTACTATTTAAATAAGCTGTTGACACACTACACATGCATGTTTTAAATGGTACAGTAAACAGTAAACACAAATAAATAAAATGTACAATTTCTCAACCAGGGGACAGAATGAGTAAGGAGAAAGTATGTGATTAATGAAAAGGGCAGAAAATGAGAAGGAAGAGACATATAAAGCTGGGACAGACACCAGACATGAATATGAAGAAGTTAATCAACGAGTAATACATGTACGCACTTCAAGTAAAAGACAGAAGCTACTACTTTTGATCTCTAAAAATCCAGCTGTATTACACATGATATGCATCTAAAGCATGAGAATACAATATTAAAAGTAAAAATAAAGTACAAATATTCTTGGTATACTTCAATCAAAATAAAGATGGTGTAATGATACTGCTGTCATAATAAATGTCTTTACAGCAAAGTAACTTTACCTAGGATAAAAAGATCAGCTCATGAAGAGAAATAACTAATAAAAAGTACAAATTAATAAAGTAGAGAGCAAGTGGGTAGGTAAAGAAGATTTTTAAAGACTCTGAAAGTTAACTATGTGAAGCAACTTTTAATCTTTAAATTTCTCTGTGGTGCAATTGAGCAAGACAAAGAACAGGTACAGAAAATCATCAGAAATGAGAGCAGCAGAGAGTATGGACACTGAAATGTAAAAGGGTGTTACTATGAACAACCTTGTGATAATACATCTAAACACTTAAACGCATATATTCCTAGAAAACTATAACTAACAGTGTAAAACTAATCCAAGAAAAATTAACTATCTTGTTTTTATTTCTATTTATATAATTAATTTGTACATAACTTCATACCTTCCCACCAAAACACTCACATACTTAGCTGATTTTGCAAGTGAATTCTACCAAATACTCAAGAAACAAACTTTATTGCATGCAAACTTCACAATTATAAAGAGTGATTATTTCCAATCTCTTTTTATCACTCTAGCAAAATGTTAACAACAAATCTGACAAGGAGGCCAGCAGGTGAAGGCACTGCTCCCACATGGCTGATCATGTTCAAGTCCTAGACATGATGGCTTGAAAATCACGCCGGGCGCATGTACATGCATGCCCAAAATCCTGAGAGAAGAATGGAGGAGAAGGGATTGTGGCATGGCCAGCCCCCCAGGGTATGATTTCTTGCTTTCCCTTTCCCTGTCCCTCTCTCTCTGACTAGTGAGTATAAGCACCCTATGGAAAAAAAAAAAAAAAAAAAAAAAAAAACTAGTAAAGACAGTAGAAAAAGAAAAACTTTAGACGTAAAGACCAACATCACACATCACACAAGACAGATTAAGAAAAGGTGGTGGAGAGGCTAGGACTGTAGACTCTTGTACATGTTCACCACGGATTGCAAGCCAGTTCCCCAAATCCTGCTTTTGTGAGTGACTGAGCCCTGACCCTGCCAGACCATAAGACCTGGTGCCCATGCTCACCAGGGACTGTGTCTTCCGAGGGCCATGGGCCCACTCACAATCACCAAGTCGCTGCCACTGTGGCACTGCACTCCTTCTCGACCGGGCTGTGGGTCCTCACCAGGGACCATGGCCTGTCTCCCTCAGCCCCTGCCAATGCAGAACACTATGGCATGACCCTACTGAGATGCAGGGCCTCTCATGCATGCTCTGGGGACCAAAGCTCTAGCCACGACAGGGAACCACCTGGACTGCCTGGTGACCCCCCCCCTCAGAAAAACTGTGCTGCTTCCAGTACAAACACTTGCAGACTGGACCCTGAAGCACTCACAGACACTGCTAAAGTTGGTAACAGCTGAAGAAATCACATGGTGACCACATCACTGCACCACCCTAACCCAAAACCAAAGCATTCTGCTTAACTGACACTACAGAACATGTCTTTGTGGAAAAGCCTTTTCCTAAGAAAGCTACTCCACAAAATAAGAGGAGGTGACTGGTTCACCAGATGTGCAGTTATCAACGCAAGGACACACAAGAGACAGGATTCCCCTGAAAGAACACATTAATCCTCTAGTAACAGCCCCACGTAGAAGGAAATCTTTAAAATGTCTGAAAAGAAATTTAAAATAACCCTAAGGAAACTCAGTGAGATACAAGAGAATACCAATAGACAATCCAGTCAAATCAGGATAAATACTCATGACCTGAATGAGAAGTTCAACAGAGATAGAAATCATTTTTAAAAATAACAAAATATTAGAGTCAAAGAGCTCAATGAACTAAAAACATATAATTAAGAACTTCAGCAACAGACTAGATAAAATAGAAGAAAAGAATCTCAGAACCTGATGTCTTTTGAAACCATCTAGTAAGGGGTAAAAAAATGACAAGAAAAAAAAATAGAAAGGATGAAGACAGCTTATCATACTTAGAATACAATTAAGTAAACAAATAGTCACATCATGGGACTTTCAGAAGGAGAAGAGACAAAGATGGGAACAGAAAACTACTTAAAATAATTGCTGAAAACATACCAAGTTTCTAAGGAAATATAGACATCCAAATATAAGGAGGCCTAAGATCTCCAAAGGGGTCCTCATGAAGGCTATAATAATTAAACTGTCAAAAGTAGATGACACAAGGAGAATTTAAACATAGGAAGAGAAATGTGACAGTTAACATTTAAGAAAATTTCCATTAACGAACAGAGAATTTCTCAGCACAGACTCATCACACCAGGAGAGAGTAGGATGATATATTCAAAGTTCTAAAATGAAGAAAAAGAAAAGGCTACTATCCAAGAATACTATACCCAGCAAACCTGTCCTTCAGAATTAAAGAAGTAATGTACTTCTCAGACAAATAAAAGTTCAGTGCCACTAAACAAGGCTTACAAGAAGCACTTAAGGGAATTCTACGTCTGAAAGCATAAGAATGTTAACAATCATCATGAAAATATACAAAACTATTTTTATAAAGTATAAAAAAAAAGATTTATCTCACTGGTACACAGGTAGAGAAATAAGTAAGAAAAAAGATTAAAAATTTATTATTATAAAAGCCTCACCAAACCACAAAGATAAACAATTAGAAAGAAAGGAAGGGAAAAAAGATATGTAAAACAACGCCCAAACATGTTAAGAATAAGTCCCTACCTTTTGGTGATAACCCTCAGTGTAAATGGATTAAACTCCCAAAAGATACAGAACTCTTGAATGGGTAAAAAGCAAGACCCAACTGTACACTGCCTACAAGAAACTCACTTTAACTGAAAATACACAAACAGACTGAGTGAAGGGATAGAAGGAGATGTTTGATGCACCTGGAAACCAAAGATGAGCAGGAGTCACTATATTTTTATCCAATTAAACAGACTTTAAGTCAACAACTGTAAGAAACAAGGTAATTATACAATGATGAAGTGATCCATTCAATAAAAGGATGTAACAACTGTAAATGTAAATGCACCTAACTCCAAAGCATCCAAATGTATAAAGCAAATGTCGACAACTCTAAAGGGAGAAATGTATTTTAGTTCAATATTAGTTGGAGACTTCAACACCCACTTCATCATTGGACAGGTCATCTAGACAGAAATTCAGTAAATAAATACCAGAATTAACAGCACCCTGAGCCAAATGGACCTTATAGGCATCTATGGAACATTTCGTCCAACAACTATGGGATGCATATTCTTCCCATAAGCACAGGGAACATTGTTTAAGATAGGCCAGATGCTAAGACACAAAACTAATCTCAACAAATTTTTACATTTAAAAATCATATTTAGTATTTCCTTTGACCACAATAAAAATCATACTAGAAATCAACCATATGAGAAATTTAGCTATAAAAACACATGGCAATGAAACAACATTCCCCAAAGACCAATGGGTTAATAAAAAAAATTAAGAAATTTTTTTAAGTTTCTTAAAACAAATGTAAATGGAAACACAATACACTCAAACCTATGGGATATATTAAAAGAGGTACCAAGAGGTAAATATATATATGTATGTATATATATATATATATAGAGAGAGAGAGAGAGAGAGAGAGAGAGACCTAAATCAAAAACGCAGGAAGATTTCATAAAACAACTTAACAATGTACCTTAAACAGCTGGAAAAGCAAAAGCAAAAGCAAAGCAAACGCAGATTTAGTAAAAGAAAATAAACAATACAACTCAAAGCAGACATAAACAAATTTGAAACTAAAAATAAAATTAATTTAAAGATTTAAAAACAAATCAACAAAGCAAAAAAATTGAGTTTTTGAAAAAAATAAAGTTGACAAACCTTAGAAAGTAAGAAACAGCTCAAATAGATAAAATCAGTAACTGAAAGTGAGACACTACAACTGCTACTACAGAAATACAGACGACTGTTATTGTTACTACTGTTAAACTCTACCTCAGCGAATCTGAAAACCTAGAGGATATAGATAAATTTCTCAACCCACGTAGCTTACCAAGAAGGGATACAAACCCTAAACAGGTTGATAATGAGCAACAAAATTGAGTCAATACTAAGAAGTCTCCCAACAAAACAAACCCAGGTCGGAATGGCTTCAAAGCCAAATTCTAGAAAACTTTTAAAGAACAAGCCCCAATTCCGCTCAAATGTTTTCAGGAAATAGAAAAGAAAAACTTCTTTCAAACTCATTCTATGAGGTGGTGGTGTCTGGACCTACACCCTGCAAAAGTTCACGGGGGCTGAAGGACACAAGCCAGCAAAGGAGGTAGCAGAGTGCCGGGGTGGGGATCAGGAAAGAAAATTGCCAGAGAACCCAAGAAAAGAAAACTGTCCTAAGTTCAAATATGGGAGAAGAGCCCCCCTGGAATTTGCTGGCAGACAAACAGAGTATCATATTTGGAAGACACCTTATAAACAAGTACCGCTAGTCTCTTCACTGTAAAGATGAGGAAAGGGAACCCCCGGGAGGGTTGCGTTGCTGCTGTGGGTGAGAACGTGCCATACTCCATCCCTGCAGGCAAGGATGCGAAGGATTTGGAATGCATTGATAAGCTGAATGGAACTGGCCCAATTTCCTCACCTCTCTGTTTATTCAACTGGAGAAAAGAACATTTTGGTGGAAGGATGAGATAAGACAATTCGATCACTCACCTGGTCCAGAACTATCCCCTACTGCCCTTAAGAATTTGTTTTTAATGTCTTCTTTTACATTTATTTGCAGGCAGGAACCGCCTACGCTTCCTTCCTGTTGCTAAACATACACCCCTCAGTAAGTATCCCCCAACGAAAGAACGAAGGAAATCCTGGCACCGTAGCTGATTAACCAAGTAGCTGCTTTCAGGAGTTGCCTTTGTAAGCAGAGGTCACAGGGCACGGCAGTATCTGCTCTCCCAGGGGACAGTGGTCACGGCAAGATGGAACTGCGTCATCTCTTGGGGCTTTCCAAGTGGCTCCACGAAAGTGTAGTCCCGTGTGTCAGCTGTCCCTCTGCTCACACTGCACTGCGATTCTCCCTGAATCTGTTTGCAATCATTCATGCCACCACTCCTTGCAAGCAAGCAGAAGCTGACTGAACAGAAGGCCGTGGGGTGGTATGTGCTGTAAATGCCTTGGCTCTGGGCTTTGCACTCAACTGAGTGTAACTCAGCCTTTTAAAACAATGCAGGTCCTTCACGTGCCATCAGGGTCTGCAGAGGCTGTTTTGAATCACATCATCGCGGCTGCTCCCCCACATTGATTAAAAGATGAAAACAGGGAACCAGCAGTTAGCGTAATGGCTACGTCGTTGGACTCCCACGTAGTCGACCGTGGTTCGCATCCTGGACTCGGTGGCTTAGAACTCACACCGGGCGCGTGTGCGTGCGTGCCCAAGATCCCGAGAGGAGAATGGAGAAGGGATTGTGGTGTGACCATCCCCTCTGGGGGGTGATTTCTCGCTTTCTGTCTCTATGTCTCTCTCTGTCTGTCTGGCGAGCGCACGCACTCTATAGCAAAAACTTCTCCAAAAAAAAAAAAAGAAAAAAAAATTGAAAAGATGAAAACAAAACTGAACAGAACAGAACGAGTGCTTCGATTCCAGATGGCTTGTATGTCTCAGGTTTTATTTTTCTGTTAGTTTTCATGGTGAATGAAGACTAGTGGGAGTTATCCACAGGACAAAGATAATCCCAGGTGTCCACCTCATTGACTTATCAAGTGGCCTCCTTGTGGGTTAGCCCTTGGGTAAGGGAGCTGGATCCAACACGGCCGACTGCGGTTCAAGTATGGCCCCAGCGGAGTGTGTGTGTGTGTGTGTGTGTGTGTGTGTGTGTGTGTCCTCCAGATCTTAACAGCATGGAGAAAGGGAGGAGAGCAGATTGTGGCATGGCCATCCCCCATGGTCTCCCTCTCCCTCTATGTCTCTCTCTCTCTCTCTCTATCTATCTCTGTCTCTGGTGAGCACACATGCTCTCTGGCAAGTAGAACGAAATAATAGGTGGATGGATGATGAATATAGATAGATAGATGGTTCATACCTAGATATATGATAGATAGATGTACATAGATAGATAGATGATAGATGATATAGATAGATAGATGTACATAGATAGATAGATGATTGATATAGATAGATAGATAGGGAGAGATGATAGATATAGATAGGCAAATAGATAGAGATAGGAGAACACCCCTCCCCGGTCAGATGGTGGTGCAGTGGCTACACAACTGAATCCACACAGGGACATCTGAGTTCTGTGTCCTGGGTGTCCCGGGATGCGTCCTGTGCCCGTGGCCGGGCTGGCTGAGAACAGTAGTACATTGTAGACTGAACCCTGTTGGAGGTTCTGTGTGTGTGTGTCATAGGAGAAATAAATTGTTTAATTATAAAAAAAAAAGAAGAAGAAGCCCATTCTCACCAAAAAAATGCAAGGGCTTTTGAAAGAGGATCCAAACAGGATGAATTTTGCCTTGGAAATCCACAGAACGGTAGAATTAAAACGGCGTAAAGACCGAGGGCAGCCTTCTTACCCTATGAACTGCAGACTGAAATCAAGCGAGGGGAAAAGCCAGCCCGTGGTCTCTCGAGGCTGAATGAAATTTAGCATCTCTTTGATCCAATGCTTCTTCCTTTCATTTAAAATGGTGTGAATTTTAAGTGAAATGTAATCCACATGCTTCTGATTGGGTTGCATTCATTTCATCCAAAACTCATTTTGTTTGAGTCCGTCAGGGCTCAAACCACCCCAAGCCTCTTTACAGGCATTTAAATCTTTGGAAATGTGGTGTGATATTTTTGCCAAGGCGAAGTAAAATCCCTTTGAACTGGGGCTTTTGTAGTGAGAGATAGAGAGAGTGGGAGCCGAGAGGGAAGCAGAGGGACCTGGTGGGAATTAGTACCTAAATATCTTTGTAAATGGAAGCTATTTCCCCACTCCTGCTGTCCCCTGTAAATTCCGGCATGGGACACCATAAGGCAAGAAGAGCCCTGTGGCTAGAACCCTTCTTCCAGAGCCGCTGGATCAAGCACAAATGATCGGCCGTTCGCTCCTGGGGTGCAGAGCTGGGTGACCGTGGGATCCCCCTAACCTCTTAACTGTGCCAACGACCGCTGTGGAATTCTTCTGGTCAGGACTCACTTCTCCTCCTCTGAGGTCCTTCCGGGATCATAACAAACCCCCCGGGCTCCAGAAATGGCGTTAAACAGCTTCCTCACCTGTCTGTCTTTCTGAACAGGAGAAACAGTCGGCCCGAGTGGGCCGTGTGTGCCTGGCTGGAAGTAGACAGGGTGGGCACCTCTCGCCAGGACACGGTCTGAAGCCAGGACTGCCCCTCTGCACAGATCGTCATGCCAAGGTCGGGTGTGTGATAAGGCTTGTGCCATCGGGAGAGAGAATGAACCAGGAACCAGAGGACACTATGGGGACACTGTCACAATACTAGATCCCACCTTTCCACCACTGAACTACCTTATCCAATATTGCCCCAAATAAAAACGGGCTGTCTGCCGCAAGCTCTCTAGTAACGCCTGCCCTTCAGAGCCCCGTTTGTCGAGGGACTGGCTCTCCCCCTCCCTTTACACACCCCCTCAGAGACACCAGATTTCACCTGGACGCACATTTAACTGTGGGGGGAAGAGGCAGGTCAGCGATGGATGCCTGGAACCCTAAGGTAAGTGCTCCCTGGGAGGGTTCTGTTTGAAGAGGGGACACTGTGGTTCTGGGACGAATGGCGGTTAGAGCAGTAGCCGGGTGATGGCCGCTCAAGGTGACTATTTGTATCGCATCTGTCCCTACAGAGGTCAGTTCAGTGCAGCTTCAGCCTCTGAGTTCCAAAGCAGACACAGAATACTACGGGCAAAGGAAGAAGATTGGGAACAGCTGGAAAGAGCCCTCCGCCCCCCATTTCTGCATTTCCCGGCAGGTCGGCATTTAGCCCTTAGTCAAGCAGGCCTCACAGGGGCACAATGGGCAATCTTGAACAGCTATCTCTCTGCTGCGGAGGTGCCCAGGCCCCTGTGGGGTGATGGTCAGGAGCGTCCTCCGTTTCTACTCATCCCATAATGACGTCACAACCAAAGTGTCTCCAGATGTTGCCCAGCCTGCCCCAGAGAACCCGAGGCCTAAGGGGTTCAAGTGCACTTCTGGGGCTCCCCAGGAACTCTCCATCTGGACCACGAGCTGCATTTGCAAAGTTAAGCCAAACCCCTCCCGGCACCTCCCGGGTTCCTGCCGTGACTCGCCCAGGGTCCAGGCGCATTCATGCCAGAGCCCGGCTCTGCTCGTCCTGCCGTCCCCAGGC
This sequence comes from Tupaia tana, assembly GCA_026018925.1. Taxonomy (NCBI): domain Eukaryota; kingdom Metazoa; phylum Chordata; class Mammalia; order Scandentia; family Tupaiidae; genus Tupaia; species Tupaia tana. Next base: position 110,473,434 of record JAKSZU010000015.1, on the reverse strand, counting down.
CCACACAGGTGTCTCTTCTCTGTCTGACCTTGAAGTCCTTGGCCTTGTTCCAGAGAAGGACACAAGCAAAATAAGCAGTGAGGCAGAGAAATGAGCAGGAGAAAAAGCAAAACATGCCAAGTCGGGAGTGGGGAGAAGAGACGCATTCTCTGTTCCTCTCTCTCTCTCTTTCTCTCTTAATAAAGCTCCTGTGATTTCTCAAGCCAGTCTCTGTCTGAATCTGGTTTTCATCTGCGCGTCCCTCAGCCGTGAGCCTCGCTGCTCCTCATAGATAATTTGACTTGATTCCTTCTGGGAAGGCCGACCACCGAGCAGCCCCAGCTTATTTACTTGTCACTCCCAGAACCGCTCGGGGGAGGGGGGCTGCAGTGCACGTCCCCTCCTGAGGAACGACTGGGACTGGAATCCAGCTCCCTCAGGCAAGGCTGGCAGGAGAGGGAGGTCTGTCCTGTCCCGGTGAGACAAGCAGGCCATGCATGCGGAAAGGCTGACACCGTCAGACAGAAAAGCAAGAGCAGCTTTGCAAAAGGTTCCAGCAGCCAGTTCCCCAGCAGGATTAATTTGGGCTTTTCCCTTGATGTCAGCTCCAGCTAGGATGTAAAATAAAACCCGAGGATAGTTAAAAATTAAACTGTCAACATTCTTAGCACCAGACCCTGGGGCTGTACTTTTTCCCACTGTCTCATGGCACATGGCACAGCACTGGGCATGCAGAGCCACTGGATAAAATTCGCCCGTTTATTGTCGTGTAGGGAGAACCGTTTAATGAGCCTGAGCTGTGAGTGGCATTACCTTTCCCAAGGTATTATCACATGCCGCTGACACTGTTCATATAGATACATGAGAAATATATATTTTGAATTATTATTACTATTTTGTCTAGAGGGCAGGTAAACTTGCCAGAGAAAGACAGAGAGGGAGAGAGAGAAGAGAAAGCACCCCACGGGGAGCCATCCTGCTCTCTCTCCCTCCTTCCGGGATTGGGGGCGTGTGCACACACGCGCCGGCCCGGTGTGCACGTCTCAAGCCACTGGGTCCAGGACTCCAACCGTGTGGTCAGCTGGCGGAACCACCACGCCACAGGGCAGCCCTATATTTTCTGTCTGTGGTCTAATATTTCAGAGCCAGATCTGTTTAAAAGACAGGGCCAGCGTCATCTCGCTGTCACGCTGTTACAGTTCTCCGCTCCCGAAAGCTTTGCTTCGAGGGTCCATGTCTCCACGCAGCTTCTGAATACCGGCCTTCCATCAGGTCTCCTTGTCCAATCTCAGTGAGTCTGTTTCATAAACCAAAGGCTGAAACTGGTAGCATGCATTTTTTTGGCCAACAAGCTGTTTCTCACTTTTGTTTTCGTTTTCTCTTAGTGCTTTTGCCAAAGTCTGCTCACTCACCGGGTATCCAGCCGTCTCCAAGGGCCGAGGGTCTCCCGCTACACACGCGTACGCCTGCCTGGGTCCTGTTCGACAAGCCCTGGTTTGAGACATATTGTACTGTGAATATTTAAATCCATATTAAATTGGCATTTCTGTTGTTTAAGATGGTAAGCCATCAGGAATTTCATATTTCCAATCTCAGATACTCTACCCATCCCCTGCCTCGAAATTGAAGAAAGGTTCTCCGCAGTCCCTGCTTTATAACCATGAAGGGCTCAGTTCGAGATGCACAATGGGGCCTCACTCCTTATCATTTGGTTAGTACTTCAGAGTCTTAAAAGAATTGTGGTTGTTTGAGATCTTAAATTTGAGTACATGGATGGGAGGTAGTTGAGGATAGTGGCCTAAGCTTGGGTTTGGGGTCAAAATACTTCTGTTCTAGAACCAGTTCACGCCCTTTGTGTCCTTGGGCAAGTGTTTCTCTCCACGCTTCAGCTTCTCCCTCTGTAAGCCCAGATGCTGACCGTGGTGATCAGAGGCGGACAGCGGGACGTATGGACATGGCCTCACATACGGTAGGCACCGAGGAGCTGTCAGCCGTCACTGCCATCATCATAAATGTCACCATTCCCAGTTAGTAGGAGACAAGGGGACAAATACAGAAAGAGAAAAAGTCTGACCCTAAACTCCAAAGAGACTGAGAAGCAACATGAAGACTCTCAAGTAAGGGTTTGCAGCACAGCGTGACTTACTCGGGGGAGCTGGGCCCCTCCTGAAGGTCATGAATTCAGTTCTCAGGTTGCTGTCCCTCTGGGCATGTGCACCTCTGACCCTGGCTAGCTGGGAAGGCTGGGGGAGATTGCGGTGAGGCCTGGTTGAGGATTCTTGTCTTTCTCTACCTCTCTCTTTCGCATCTCACTCTCAGGAAATAAGTTAAAAAAACAAATCACCCTCAAAGACCTTCTCCTCTCTCAAGCACGTGTACATGTGGTGTGCATGTGTGTGTCTATGTGCCTATTCATCTCCATGACGAGTGCGTGGTGCGTGCTGGGAGTGGAGCGTGTGGGTGGGAGTGGTTTCTTACATTCACATTTAGTAGTTTTACATGTCCCCTCGATTTGACAGCTGAAAAGAAGCAGTGAGGTTAGGTCCTACAGGGAGAAGAAAAGCACAGTGAAGAAATAGCCAGCCCTTGTCGCATTCTGTTGGCTCAAGGTTGTAAAATTAAGTGTAGACTGTTGCTTTCTTTTTCCTTCTGGCAAATGAAAGGCCAAAGCTCAGAACTGCTGGGAGTGACAGGCCGATTAATCAGGCTCCGGGCTTGGAACTGGATGCGAGCCGCCGGGATGGCGGAACTTCTAAATGACCTCTTTGTCCTCCGTAGGCCAGAGTGAAATTCCTGCGGGATCGCTTGCTTCTTGGCACCTGGCATTCGATCAGCAAGAACATGGGATGAAAAGTCCTTTGGAAAAAGAGGCCAAGCTGTGCCTTTGTCTCCTCTGAAAGAAGGAAGCAGCAGGCGTCGTTTTGCAGAAGCCTGCAGGCTTATCGGACTACCCTGGATCCCTGTGTGCTGCAGGCGGGTGTCTCTCCGTGGACAAAGGAATCCAATGGACCCCACTGCCTACAGCACTTACCAGCCCCACAGCAAAGAGGGGCAGAAGTACTCACAGGCTCTGCAAGAGGAGAGCAGCAGGAAGTCTCGGAATCCTATTTAAACTCTGTCCTTCCCACTCCCTGGATTTCTCTTACCATGGAGAACATTTTTCAGTCAAATGAAGAACCCACAGGTAGCACTGCACGTGTAAGATGGCAGGCAGACGCAGCGAGAATGAGCACCAGGGTCTCTTTACTCCCCGCCAAGGTCCCGGCGTCCTCCACGGCCGAGGGCTCCAGCTCAGAGAGATGCTGCTTTAGGAGGTCCGCCCAGACTCCGGGGCTCCTGCTTTGGGAGGTCCGCCGGGACTCTGGGAGTCCTGCTTTAGGAGGTTCGCCGGGACTCCGGGGCCCCTGCTTTGGGAGGTCCACCCGGACTCCGGGGCCCCTGCTTTGGGAGGTCCGCCAGGACTCCAGGAGTCCTGCTTTAGGAGGTCCGCCGGGACTCCTCAGCGCTTTATCTCAATTGCTCCTGACTTGACATAGATTGGACGAGCATCACACGGGCACGTGACATATAATGACATTGAGATTCAGACTCATTGAGGGATGCGGCTAGTTGCAGGGGGCTGAGCTTCCTAACTCCAAAGCTTTTGACTAGGATGAAACGGGATTATTTTAAAAGACACATGAGAACAGAGATGTTAAATCGTTTATCTGAAGTTACCTAGCCATCTCTGATCACGTTACATGAGGGACTAAGTCCTCTCACCGCCACTTACAGACACGTCGGCTGCAATGGTCTATAACCTCAATGCCGAGAAGTGAATTACACCTGACTTGCGACTACCGTGCTCGGCCGTGCTTTCCTGCCACTTACTCTGTACCTGCTGACCTGGCTGGACACTTGATGTGCATTTAAAATGCACCTTGTTTGAACTCTGTGGGTTAAGTATCACCTATCTAATCTTTCAGATAAGGAAGTGGGGCTTTGAGTGGGCGCAGTGAATTGCCCAGTTCGCATGACTAAAGAGCCAGCACAGAGCGTGCGGTGTCGGAGGGCTGGTGACCATTCAGAGCTGTTCACGGCTTGGCCCAAGTGCAGGTGTGGGAGCCACGCAGAAGAGAATCAACAAGCCAGAATTAAAACCCGGGTCTCTCCTCTCGTAATAGCCCTTCCTCCACTGTCAGTCCCTCCACCATAAAGATTACTCTGACCTAAACATTCTCCTTCTCTGAACAAGGATGGCGGCCTTCTGACAATCTGCAGACAGTCTGTCTTCACAGAGTAGCGGCTGCAGCCCTCTTTAAGACCCCAGCCCCACGACCGCTGCAGACGAGACTTCCCTCCCTTCTCCGTAAACGTGCCCTTCTCTCCCTCTTCCCACAGGACCATCGCCGGGTTAGCCGATAGCTGTAAAAGTTAAAAACAAAAATGCAAGCACAATGTTTTGTATGGTATAGTGAGATGGATTATTACAGCTCTGCTTAGAAAGTAACTTTCCTGAAACATGCTCTCTTTAAAACCAAATAAACAGGCTCCTTTTAAAATCTTTTCCATCAGAAAAAGCAGCTTCTGATCGCAATGAGACAGCTGCGGAGTGGTCTGTTCCGCGAAGCCCCGGTGAGCTGAGTTCTCTGTGCGCTCCCCGCAATGGGCAGCCAGAGCTGGAGTGAGTGGGTGCAGACCGCCTCAGTGCACGGGCCCTCTGACCCCCGTCTGATCCACGTCCTTCCTCCCGAGCTGTCTCCAGAGCAGTCCCCAAGTCTTCCTCCCCTCCCAGCTGATCCTCAGCATGCGTTGAGTGCCGGGTGGAGAGCCCAGGACGTGCTCTGCCCTGTCCCCACGAAGTCATCCCGGGCCCGCCACAGCTGGGTGGGTGACTTGTCCCGGTGCGGTGTCGGAGCCCTCCTCCAATGTCTCTTGAAACATGAGAAAGCATCATTCCAAGGACATGTGGGTGGGATTTCCAGAAGTGTTTGCTTTGAGTCCTAGCTCCTTCTGTGGCCTTATCCGAGAAGCCCTGATTCTCGACAGGTAGACCCGACGTGCTCTCCCTCTGTCTTAGAGACTCGCCATGCCTGCTCGCACATTGGGGGGGAGGAGAAATTCCACAGGAAGGGTAGCCGTTCGGTCTTGTTCGGCCCAGTCATTACCGAACTTACTCGACCGTGGAACTACATTTCCCACGAACACCAACGACCATCTTCTAGTTCTCATTGCTCATGAAACACACTTGCCAAAATTCCGGATGAGGAAATTCCTTTTTTTATCTGGGAACTCTCCCTGTGCCAAATTTCAAGTACATTTGCTGGATCAAAGATGGCCTCAGAGGCGATGGCGGCCCGGGCCATCTCTGCAGGCCGACTCTCCCATCAGGTGCGCGTGTCCTCACAGTCTCTGTCCTGGTGCTGTCTCCATCCTGGCACTAAAACGTCATCCAGGTCTTGACTTACACGTTTAAATCCAGAGTTGTTTTGTCACGATGGCTCTGACTGACACCCTCCTAGTAAGAAGGGAAAGAGCACGCCGTAAGGATGTAAAAATATATATTGAAACAGGCATAAATGTCGCCTGGGATTAAAGATTAAATAAAATTTAATTTTTTTTTATTCTTTTCCATGATTTTTCCTATATTTTTAAAATACTGGGTTGTCAGGAAAGTCATGACACATTTTTGCATAGAATAACAGAAAATTACGCCACGACTTTCCCGATAACCTAATACAAAAAAGTTCTTAAATAAAACTAGGAAAAGGAGGGGGCCAGCATGTGGTGTGGTGGCCAGGGCACTGGATTCCCACATGGCCGACTGTGGTTCGAGTCCCGGACCTAGCCACTTGCTTTGTCACTTTCCCTCTCTCTCTCTTGCTCTGTCCCTCTCTGGTCAAATTAAAATAAGTAAATGAATAAATAAAGTTAAATAAAATAATTCTAAAAAAAAAAAAAACTAGGAGAAGGAGGGTCCTGAAAACATTTACTAATGTCTCTAATGAACATACTTTAAACTTCTCCACTGTCTTATATGTCTTGCTTATCCCTTTTCAAAGCCCATCCATAAACTTCATGAGTTTCATTGCCTTTTTTAAAAAATTGTATTTGCTTTGCTTTCCATAGAGAAAAATTCGCAGGTGTTGCAAAATGGCACACTTACTCATGCCCCCTGGTGTTCTAAAACTTCACCCAAATGGTGTCTCCTGACCCCTGGGATTGCTGACCTATCGGCAAAGCAGCGTGGCCCTGAATGTGACACTTGCCCCTACTAAAGACTAGCTCTGGTGCCTGCTGATATCCAACTTGTAGCTGACGCCTAGTCTTTATCTCCTGAAAACATAGCTATGTAATTTGACTTGAGATGATCATTTTTAAATTCATTTCATTTTCGCATATTTGTTTGATGAAATATCCCTCTGACAGGTCCTGGGTAAAAACAGAATGCTTCGTAAAGTCCTTAAGTAATCAAGCATCCACATGCCCCAGATACCAGGAAGCCCAGAAATCCAGTATATCCAGGGGGAAGTCCCACAGTCCCATTCTCATTATCTACCCAAGGTTTCACTCACGCTTACGTGTGTTTTAGGATGGGAAATTCAATCAGATTCAATCCTTTCTCCATCACCTCCCTTCAGCAACAGAACATTGACTGCAGAGAAGAAAGTGGCCAGGATGATGTGAGGAACGTTTTTGTATTCCACACGAGTAAGCTGTCCCCGGCAGCACCGAATTGTCAGGGATGAGCTGTCCACTCCCCATTTAGTGAAGGAGAAGCTAAACTCTTACAACTCTGCCAATTTCCACACCGTCAGTAAAGAGTTCTCAGAACTGGCCAGGGCCCACCTGGATAACTTCTGGGCAAACTGCTGCCTTCAAAATTGAGGAGACAAGTTAAGCAGATGCGAGAATGACAGCTTATCAGAGCAACAAAACGGGAACAGAAGCCTGCCTCTGGAGCCAAAACTGTAGTAGGAGAACAAAAGCTATAAGGGGCAAGTTTCTGGAGTCTCCGTGTGGATGAGCTTAAGAGTTCAAAACTCTAGTGGTGAGGTAGTAGGACTCACCACTCTTGCATATCTTTTACCTCCTGATAAAGTTTTAAGATGAAGATCAGATAAAAACACCCTCATGCTATTCAGGGACAGGGAAAAAGTAACCATTTTTGAAGCATATGTGTGCAAACCCTGAAGAACACATACGTACACAACACGCACACACACACACACACACAGAGTATTATGTTCTCTTTAACAAAATCCTGCCCTCAAGGGAAACTATTTTAGCAGAACTTAACCATCTTCAGTTTCACTAGCGCATAATCATCCTGGGGAGAGAGAAAGATTCAACCCCAGCCCACACTCGCCTTTCATGCAGGGTATTGGAAACCCCAATTCCCTTTCTAGCCTTCCTGTGTCACCAAGGGAGGTGGGAGGGGGAACTGAAAAGCACTTGTGAAGGTCACAGTCCAGGGGCACAGTCTCACTAACATACCGCAAGGCTGCAGAACATTTTCCCTTCCCTACGACTGAAGGCCACATCAGCAGAGTTGTCAGATAGTCACAGGGATTACAACTAAAGATTTGCAAGTCTCAGACTTCAGTAGAAGTCTCCAAAGAAACCCAAAGATAAGCAAGAAGCCAAAGGAAGAGCCCAGAGGAAACGTTAGACTCTGGCATCCATAGATCTAGTAAACAGCAAACAGACTAGTTCTCAGCCATGAAAACAGAAAACCGCACAATCGAGACTTATTTCTCTCAGCACCCAGTAAAAAACGACAAGGCATACTAAAAGGCAAAAGCACAGACACTGAGGAAGTATCAGAACCTGGCACAAAAACGACAGAGATTTTAGAATGATAGGACCAGGAATTTAAAATAACTATGATAAATATACTCAGTGCTCTATGGGAAAAGGTAGATTACTGGTAAGAAGAGATGAGTGATGTAAACAAGGGGAAACTTTAAGAAAGAATAAAAAGGAAGCGATAGAATAAAAACCCTGTAACAAGATGGATAACGCTCTGACGCTTTCATCAGTAGGCCACGCCCAGCCACGGGATAGAGCAGTGAGCATGAAGGTGGTCAGTAGAAGTTTCCCAAGTTGAAATTCAAAGAGAGAAAAATAAATCATTGTCTAATAAACGGAGATATCCAAGAACTGCAACATACATGCAATGAAAATAGCAGAAGGAGAAGAAAGAGAGAATAGAGCCAAAATGTTTAAAGTTATAAAGGCTAGAAGGTTCTAAAAATTAGGCAATGTACATTAAGTGGACAGATTTCAAAAAAGACTTAAAATTACCAAACTGACTCAAGAAGAAGTAGAAATTTGAAGAGACCTATGCCAAATAAGTAGATTAAATTGATAACTAAAAGTCTTTTCTCAAATGAAAGCTTAGGGCCAGATGGCTTCATGGGAAGTTTTTTAGAACATTTAAGGAAAAAATAGTACCAATGTTTCATAAACTCTTCAAGAAAACTGAGAAAGAGGATAAAATACTTCCCAACTCACTCTTTGAAGCTATATTATCCCGAAACCAAAGTGAGGCAAGCACATCACAAGGAAACTATTAGCCAAAACTATTTATTCTTCAGGAATAAGAACACAACAACTTCAGTGAAATAGTAGCCAAGCAACTCTAACAACACATGCAAGAATCATACCACTCACTCTGGACTGTAAGATCCCACAGGGCTGACCACTGTTCAAATCCCAGCCTCAGTGTCTCAAAAAGCAGACCCAAATCTTGCTTGTCTGCAGAATCAAAATTTTGACAGGACAGAGAAATGAAAAAAAGGATTGCATATGGCCATGCCCCACCTGGGGAGAGCTTTCTCTCTCTTTCTCTCTCTCATACATGGACCTATTGGTATTAAAAATTCATGTAAATATCATATAAGTAGAATAAAAATTATGTAATGTGTCATACAAGTAGAAAAAGGGCAAAAAACATGATCGTATTAATAGATGCTAGAAATGCTTTTGAGAAAATGTGCATATGTTCATGATAGAAACTTCATCACTAGAAAAAACGGGGAAGGTTTTCAACCTGTAGCAAGCACCATAACCAGTAGAAGAAGGAATTCTTTCCACCGAAGAACAGAACCACTCTCATCACTTGCTTAGACAGTGCACTGGGTGTTCCAGGGAGTCGGTCGAGAAAACAGTAGACAGACATCTTTATCAGAAAGGAAGATTAAACTTGTCCATATTTTCCATGATCTTATGTGTGCAAACCCTGAAGAACACATACACACACAACACATACACACACACACACACACACACAACTTGAACTAATAAATTCAGCAATATCACAGAATATCAGAAAAATATATTAAATCAAGTGTATTTTTCAGTATTAGTAGTTTTTTGTACTAACCATGGACAGTCTAAAGAAATTAAAATTGAAGGGACCAGCAGTTGGCATAATGGCTATGTCACTGGACTCCCATGTCGTCGACTGCGGTTTGAGTCCCAGACCCAGCAGCTTAAACTCACGCTGGGCACATGTGTGTGCATGCCCAAGATCCCAAGAAGAGAATAGAGGAGAAGGGATTGTGGTGTAGCCGTCCCCCCTGGGGGTGATTTCTCGCTTTCTGTTTCTCTGTCTCTCTCTGTGTTTCTGGCAAATGCATGCACCCTAAAGCAAAAAGCTCTCCCTAAAAATAAAGAGAAGAAAAGAAAAGAAAAAGAAGAAATTAAAATTTAAAAATAGGGAACCAGCAGTTAGCGTAATGGCTATGTCGCTGGACTCCCATGTAGTCGACCGCGGTTCGCATCCCGGACCCGGTGGCTTAAAACTCACGCCAGGCGCATGTGCGTGCGTGCGTGCCCAAGATCCCGAGAGGAGAATGGAGGAGAAGGGATTGCGGCGTGACCATCCCCCCTGGGGGATGATTTCTCGCTTTCTGTCTTTCTGTCTCTCTCTGTCTGGCGAGCGCACGCGCCCTATAGTGAAAAACCTCTCCAAAAAAAAAAAATTTTTTTAAATAAAAAAAGAACAAAGAATGAAATAATTAACAGAAGAAGAGCAAGTCTTGCTCACCAAAAACTACAAAGAATTGTTTTAAAAAATGTAATATAGATATTACTAAGTGGCATTCCATATTCATGGTTTGATAAATTCAATAGTACAAAGTTAACAACCTCATCAAATTGATCTATAGATTCCATAATCCCTGCCAGAATTTTGCCAGGCATTTATAGGAACTGACAAGCTAAAGATTCAGAATAGCCAAAATAGCTTTGAAAAAGAACAAAGCAGAAGAATTACCGTCTCAGATTGCAACACTTGCTGTAAAGTCACTGCAATAAAGACAGAGTGGTACTGGAATAAATGTATACAGATAGAGGAATGGAACAGATAACCCCAGCGGAACGGAATAAAGACCCATAAATACGCCCTCACGTTTATAGTCAGTCGATTTTTGCGAAGGTTTCAAAGCAATTCAATGCAGAAAAGATGGTCCTTTTAACAAGAATAGATATTCACAAGCAAAAGAAAGAACTTAGATTTTTATCTCATATCATACAAAAATTAACTCAAAATGGATCATAGACTTAAAGATAGACCTGACAGTATAAAACTTCTAGAAAAAACATGTTGAAAAGAAATCTTTGTGACCTTGGATTAGAATGGGAACCAGACTAGGCTAATTATGATATTCCCTATTCTTTCAAAAGAACTCTCCTTGGTAGCTTTCTTAAGAAGAGCTGCTACAGAAAATTTTTCTCTCATTTGATCTTGGAGCTCAAACAACCCAAAAGTAAGATCCACTAAAAAATGGGGGAGAAGATAAACTGAAAGTCATCAAAAGTCATTGTATCCCAGTCATGAGAAGGAAGATACTGGAGGGAGAACCCCTGGCTGCAAAGATCTCTGTTACTGTGAGCCCATTGGTGGAACTGATGGGGCCACGCCCAGCTGCAAGTGTGGCTGGGAAATGTAGTCTTGAGCAGTCCGTCTTGTGCCCACAGGGAGCTCTGGGTCTAGTAACGCAGGAAGGCGGGACGGCTTTAGCTGACACAGGTGGTGGTTATTTGTTCCTAACTGCTGCCTGTCTCTAAGGACTCGTCCCTGCTGTCTTCCCTACGCCACTTAGAGAAGACATGGCACACGTTTTAGAAAATGTGCTTCCTCCATTAGTGGGAGATGCATAGAAAGAGAGAGATTGTGCACACACGTAAGGGGGTCCCGATGCCGCCATCCACTCCACCAACAGCCTATACTCGATCTGGGCAAGTGCATGCCCAGCATACTGAAGGAGGTCTCTCGCCTTGAACAAGCACCTTTCCACGTGAGATTGTCTCTCAGAGAGTCACATTTTATATTCAGTTGTTGAACATTTCATCCCAGCCTTCTGAAGACTGCTGAAGGGGGGGAGGCAGCAAAGTCACCCTTTTTTGACCATAGGGTGGGAATGGGAGCCAGACTAGTTATAACGTTTCCTAATTATAGTATTTCCTATCCTTGTTTCCATCAGAATTCTCCTAGGTAGTCTTCTTAAGAACAGCTGCTACTGAAAACGTTTCTCTTATTTGGAGAATAAATCCACCATTCAGAGAGAGGGAGAAGTGAGAGATGATGGGAACGAGAAGAGGATGGTTCAGATTGGTTTTAAAGTTGTTTTAGTTTTCCTTTTTCATCCCATCTTCACCAGCTTGTGTGTACTTTATTCTCCAGCCTTCCTGTGGTGTAACTGAGAGTATAACATGCATTTATTTAAGGCACCCAGCATGCTGTCGTGACACACACCCACACACTGAGGAGTGACTACGGCCATCGAGCTCATCCAGGTTCGCTTACTGTTTGACCTTTGAGTGTGTGTGTTCGGCGGGAGCACGGGGGAGAGTCAAAACATTGACCTTTGCTTTTGCAGTTCCCCCTCAGCACCCTGTTCTCAAGCTGACTTGTGCCGAGTGTTCACAAGCTGTGTCGGAGTGACTCCTGACTACCGGCACCTTCAGCGTGAGCTTGGGCGAGCGGGGAGGAATAGCTCCAGTCAGCCCGTGGGGGAGAACCCTTCCAAACAACGTTTAGCACGGCCTGGCACGGTTTTTGGAAATATCTCACTTTGTTTGTGGTTTTGATTTGCTTTTTAACTAAAATTAATTGCTTCAAAAGAAAATCCCACCACCACCGTCTAGCATGTGAGACACCAGCATTGGCAGCTGCAAGTCCCCGGTATGCGGGTCCCCGCGATGTCCAGTCGGGGCCGACTGCAGACCGGCTGAGTGCGGCGGGGAAGAAGAGCAAACTCACGCATGTCCTTAAGTGTATCTAAGGTGGGATTATTTGGATCCTTTATTAAAATGGTATAGGGGCCAGCTCCTGGCCTGGTGGCTAGGGTAGCTTCATTCCATATGGTCAACCATGCAGTTCAAGTCTGGACCCAGCAGCTTGAGGGACATACAGGTGTGTGTGCATGGGTGCCCAAAATCCTGACATACAGGTGTGTGTGCATGGGTGCCCAAAATCCTGACATACAGGTGTGTGTGCATGGGTGCCCAAAATCCTGACATACAGGTGTGTGTGCATGGGTGCCCAAAATCCTGACATACAGGTGTGTGTGCATGGGTGCCCAAAATCCTGACATACAGGTGTGTGTGCATGGGTGCCCCAAATCCTGACATACAGGTGCGTGTGCATGGGTGCCCAAAATCCTGACATACAGGTGTGTGTGCATGGGTGCCCAAAATCCTGAAAGCAGGGAGAGATGGAGGAGAAGGGGTTGTGGTGTGACCACACCCAGTTGGGGGTATTTTCTTACACTCTCCTCTGCACCCTCCTCCCCCCAACACACACACACATTCCCTCTGTCTCTCCCCAGCAAGTATATGTGACTCCTGAAAAAAAATTAATTAAAAAAATAATAATAAGATAGAATCCTCAAACTTCCTTTGGGAATCAATCCAGATATGGATTGGCTTCAAACCAGTTAAGAAACCCAAGGAAATATGAAACCACTGTCCACAGATCCCTCCAGTTCCGCTGGGGAAGAAGTTAATAAACATGGGGGAAGTAGAATATCTACAAAGTACGAATACCATTTCAGTAACACAGGCAGAAGCAAAGGTGTCACTGCCAAGCATGCGGGACAGGCAGCAGTCGGGGCGTCCGAGGTCTGCGAGGCACTTCAGAGCGAGCTAACACGGGAGAGCCCTGGGGCTCCCAGTGGGCTGCGTCAGGAATGCCACGGCAGAGGGATGGGTGGTGTAGGAGGGAACAGAAACCATAATAGCCGGACCCCGAGAGCTAACAGCCAGCCTCTCAGTGCTGACGGGCCAGGCGCCCCGCTGCTCCACAAATGTTCTTATTTCGCTCTTGCCCCAGCTGATAAGGCACACAGAAATACCACCCGCCTTTTCACAGATGTCAAAACTGAGTAAGTATCTCGGGCTTCTTGGCCCGAGAGTGGAGGATCCAGGGCCCACCTGGGTCTTCGCGCCTGCAGAGCACACCCCACTTACTCCACTGGTGGGAGCAAGGTGGCCTGAGGGCGAACCCGGACCCACCTCTCTGAGCTCGCGGCGTTGTCTTGGGCAAGCGAGCCTCGGTGAGCCCCCTCATCCTTGTGGACACGTGCATGTTCACGCCAGCCTTCCCGAGGGTCAGAGCCGGCCAAGCCCACAAAGGCCCTGGTGGGTAACAGGGGTGTGTGGCACACAGGGCGTGTTCTTCCTGTCTGCCTGCAGCCCAGGGCTCCTGCCCACTTTCTTAGCCAAATGGACTGTATTTTTTCAGGTTTCTTTCTTTCTTTCTCCCATGAGTAAGACAGACAGGCATCCCCAACAGGGGCTCGACCATGCCCCAGCTCTGGCTTCTGCCGGCCTGGTCGTGGCACTGCCCACTCAGGGAGGGCTCTGGACAGGAGCCCTTTAAGTGCTACATTAGACCTAAGGAAGGGTGTGGGACATGGTGTTGATATAAAGAACCTGTGCCATAACTTCACTTTATAAAGAAGACAGATGGAGATCGAAAGGGGTGTTTCCCCAAGATGAAACATCATATAAGTAACTCTGCAGTGCAGATTATCAAATAAAATATCAAAAACCAAACCGAAATAATGAATTACGAGGCAGATGCGATGTTGCACGTGTGGGGGCCTTGGGGCCGGCCTGCTGGGACCTTCCCTGGGGCCGGCCCCATAGCTGCACTGGACCGCGTGCACCTCTGCCCTGACGAGCTTGGTCCAGGGGGCCAGTGGAGTGACTCGGTCTCCTCGCAGGCTCTGAGTGGCAGCAGGCCAACCTCTAGGCCCATTTCCGGGCTGGCGAGTCGGCAGGCGACCCATCCAGTGGCACCTTTGGGGAGTGCTGTACCTCCTTCTCCTGCCTCCATCCACTTGGCACCCACACCCTCCAGAAGGCCCTCGGGCCCACGTCCCCAGAATGTCCTGCAGTCCAGTTCAGTCATAGTCTGCCTGGCCTCATGCCCAAGAGCTCTCTCCCAGCGGTTAAAGGCACGAGGGCATGGGGAGCTGGTGGGGGGGCTGCATGCTTCTGGGGCTTGACCCTGAAGCTGCCCGAACCTCCAGAGTCAAAGCAAATCCAGGGGAAAACGGAGGGTTCTGTTGTAAGATCAGCCCCAATGGATGAGGTCCAGTTCTGCAGCTCTCTGCTCCTGAGCGCCCGAGCACAGCGGGGGCGGGTTGGTGGGGTAGGGGCGCAGTGGGCTCGGGAGGGCCCTGGAGTGCCGTCTGGAAGCAATTAGTGGAGCCTTCATTCAAAAAAGCATTAAGGGCTTGTGGCTCTGGGACTCCAGTGACCCCTAGGCTGGGGCCATAATTCACCAACACTTAATACCATGTAGCCTGCAGACGTGCATTTGTACAGAAATATCATCTTACACTTTGAAAGCTGACCTACTGGAGGCTGTCAAACTCTCCGCCCTCGGGGGGTATTACATACCGTCTACACAGCACCCCGCTTTGCCTTCTACCCCGAGTCGGGGATGCCTGGGTTCATTGAGAAATGAGGTGGGCGGGGAGGGATGAAAACCCCACAGAAATGCTGGCTTTCCTAAGGAGAAACGCTTTCTCTTCAGCTCTAAAATACAAAGGTTTGGGGAAATTCAACTCCTTCAACAACACACGCGCCGTATCTAGAAGTTCTCAGTCGGACCGTCCAGAGTTAACGCACGAGGAGAGAAAATGGAAGCCCGTGTGAGCACAAGGAGCGCTGAGCGGGCCCCCCCACGCGATGGTGTCAGTAAAGACTCCATCACGTGGGGACAGAGACGTCTGCGACTAACAGAGAAAGGCCTTCGGTTACATAAATTAGGTTTTGATGTTCTAGAAGAATGCGATGCAATAAACAGTATCGGAGGGGCCCTTTATCTATCCACCTTAATATTTCAATATATTAATGCCCAGCATTTTCGGGGTGACTCAGGATGCACCCCCTGAAGAAGATTCAAAGTTCGAAGGGCCGCCATGGCTGCTTGCTGTGGCGTCCGAGTTGCCCTCTCCCGTGTTCTCGAAGCTGCCTCACACTGAATCACGCAGGGCGCTGCACGCGGAGCTCAGGGTGTCTGGGTCCTGGCCGGTAGTGCTCTGCCGTTGGTCTGGGGATGGTGCCTCGAGTGCATCTCTGGGTCAGCACCTCATCCCAGAACTTGTTAGGGTCATTTTGTTTGTTGTAAAGATATACAAGGATTGAATGTAAAAAAAATAATGTCAGAGAATAAAAAAGGAATATACATACATACACACACACACACATATATATATGCACACATATATAAAGACATTATATATGGATATATACATAATATATAAAGATATTAATTTTTTTCTTTTTGTGTCTTAAAAAGAATGTGGAGCATTACATGAGAACTCCGTATTTTATGTTCAATATTCCTGTGAGTTTCAACTGTTCTGTGCAATAAAGTGTATATAAAAAGATTTTTAAAAAAGAAAAAGAAAAGTAAAAAAAGAAAAGAAAAGAAAAGAAAAGAAAAGAAAAGAAAAGAAAAGAAAAGAAAAGAAAAGAAAAGAAAAGAAAAGAAAAAGACAACCCTCAGCCCCCATGGCAGCTTTCCCGCCCAGAACTGCAGCACGGCCTCTCCCCGCGTCACCCGGAGCCGCTGACACCTGCCGAACTGCTGAGCCGCGTCCAGGGTGGGCTTGGGCAGCTGCGGTCTGCCAGCACCCAGATCACTCTGCTGTGCGTCCACACTTGGGAACGTGCTCTGGACCCCTTGTCTGAGGACCCTTGGGTCTTTGAGCCTCTGCCTTCAGTTTTACAGTGAATTAAGCAGCCTTTCCATGTTCTTGAGGGCTCTGTAGAAGCAGCTCTCTATTACGCAGGTGGGCTGGCAATGTTCACCACCACACTGAGGGGTGCTAATCCTCTGAACCCCTGGCAGGTGGACCGCAGACAGTGCCTCTCCAGCTGCAGCTCCGGGTAGGCCAGCAGGCCCCGGGACTCGGTCGGGGTCAAGAGAGGGCTGAATGAGCAGCTGGCACGAGGGCTGTCAGGCACCCAATAAGACAGATCAGAAGGCAGGCTGCACGGCGGGTCAGAACGGTCCTGGGGTGCAAGGCTGGGATCTAAGCCTATGCCCTCTGTCTTCATCCCAGGGAGCCCTGCAGGTCTAGGGCCTGTTTGGTGCACGGCCACCATAACTGCAAGCTCTGTCCCAGAACCTATGCTCCTGGTGAGAGCCGGGGTGATTGGCCAGGAAGAACCCACCCAGGGCCCCCAGGTCCTAGCCGAACGCCAGGGTTAGCCTTGCTCAGAAGCGTGTGCACGGCGTGGAGACTGTAGGTGATGGCACCAAGTCATTTACTGTGGTGTGGAGACTGTAGGTGATGGCACCGAGTCATTTACTGTGGCATGGAGACTGTAGGTGACAGCACCGAGTCGTTTACTGTGGTGTGGAGACTGTAGGTGACAGCACCGAGTTGTTTACTGTGGCGTGGAGACTGTAGGTGACAGCACCGAGTCATTTACTGTGGCGTGGAGACTGTAGGTGACGGCACCGAGTCATTTACTGTGGCGTGGAGACTGTAGGTGACGGCACCGAATTGTTTACTGTGGCGTGGAGACTGTAGGTGACGGCACCGAGTCGTTTACTGTGGCGTGGAGACTGTAGGTGACAGCACCGAGTCGTTTACTGTGGCGTGGAGACTGTAGGTGACAGCACATGTCGTTTACTGTGGCGTGGAGACTGTAGGTGACAGCACGTGTCATTTACTGTGGCGTGTAGACTGTAGGTGACAGCATGTGTCATTTACTGTGGCGTGGAGACTGTAGGTGACAGCACCGAGTCGTTTACTGTGGTGTGGAGACTGTAGGTGACAACACCGAGTCATTTACTGTGGCGTGGAGACTGTAGGTAATAGCACCGAGTCGTTTACTGTGGCGTGGAGACTGTAGGTAGTAGTCTGTTAGACTGTCATTCACCACAAGTTTGCTGAGAGGAGCTCTTAGATGCACTTACCACTCACGAGAGCGATGGGCGGTCATGGAGATCTGGATTTGCTCGACTGCGGTAAACATTCTGCTCTGTGTATATTTAATAAAACATCGTGTTGTACACCTTAGAAATATACAGTAAGGAAGGCAGGAGGGAGGAAGGGAAGAAAAAGGAAGGGAAAAGGAAGAAGGGAAAGAAGCAAGAAGGAAGGAGGAAAGAAAACAAGGAAGGAGGAAGAGACCACGTGAGCAATTCTCCCCTCCTCTCTGGGCCTCAGCTCTGCCGTCCACTGCACGGCTGCTAAGGCCGCCCTCCATCTGACGGGTCTTTTGTAGCATCGTTGTTGAGGATGTGGGGCGTGCACCACAGAGAGGAGAGACAGAGAGAGACGCACCCTCCCCAGGTCTCACGACGCTGGGAGCCCTTCTGCACCCTGCAGCTCCTCGGGACCACCCTCCCTCTGACGGGCCTTTTGCAGCATCTTTGTTGAGGATGTGGGGCGTGCACCACAGAGAGGAGAGACAGAGAGAGACGCACCCTCCCCAGGTCTCACGACGCTGGGAGCCCTTCTGCACCCTGCAGCTCCTCGGGACCACCCTCCCTCTGACGGGCCTTTTGCAGCATCTTTGTTGAGGATGTGGGGCGTGCACCACAGAGAGGAGAGACAGAGAGAGACGCACCCTCCCCAGGTCTCACGACGCTGGGAGCCCTTCTGCACCCTGCAGCTCCTCGGGACCACCCTCCCTCTGACGGGCCTTTTGCAGCATCGTTGTTGAGGATGTGGGGCGTGCACCACAGAGAGGAGAGACAGAGAGAGACGCACCCTCCCCAGGTCTCACGACGCTGTGAGCCCCTCTGCACCCTGCAGCTCCTCGGACCACGGTGCCCGAGCACAAGCCCTGAGTACCAGGGGTCCCAGTCGGGGTCGCCATGTCACGCCCGTCACCACAAAGTGCAGCCTTCCCGCCAGAGCCAGGGCAGTTTTTAAACAAGGTTTGCAGCTGAGGCGTGGCCGGAGCTGGCTGTGAGTGTGAGGACGGTGCCTGGGAGTCTTCAAGGCGCCTGTCCTCCCAGCGTTCGCACAACTCTCGGTCCCCGCTGACCTGTGTGGGTGAGGACACCGCCTTCACTTAGGGCTCGGCACCTGAAGCCTGGCTGGCCGGTCCGTCACGGACCCTCACAGAGGCTGATCAGACCCCAGCGCCCCCGTCCCCCTGCAGGCCCTGTGCGAGCAGGCAGAGCCAGCAGCAGAGCCAGCGCCGGGCCACATCTCCTGGCTCCTCCACCGCGGCTCCGTAAAATGGAGCTCCTTGCTCTGTAGCCAAAACAAACCTGCATGTGGAAAGCGGAATCAGGAGCTTGGTGATAGTCTGTCAGAAGTGTCATATATGATTAAAGGAGACTCAGGCTCCCCCACCTCCTGGGACGTCCAGTTTCTCTCTCCAATCTCAATGCTTAGTGTAAATTCGGGCACTCGGATAGAGATCTTTTCATTAGGGTGTCTTTGAAAGATACTAACGCACAGGAAAGAAAAATTCCTCTTCGTGGGGACAACTGTAATCTTATCAGAAGGAGCAGGACAATACCAGGAAGAGGGAGGGGACGTGGAATGCAGAGCAGGGTGCGGCTGGTGGGAAGGAGACAGGCCAGGGGAGGCCCCCGGGAGGCCTTTAATCAGGAGGGCAGCCCTGAGGCTGCTGTGAGCTGGAAACAGGGCAGGGTCGCCTCCCGAGCTGGGCGAGGAGGCTGCTGTCCCGAAGAGCTGCCTGGGGTCTCGGTGTTGACCCCGGTGCTGACGGGCCGAAGACCATCTCACCGGAGCTCGTCCCTGGCCAATGGCCTCCAGGGGAAGCTCCCAGCCACCCAGACGGTCCGAAGTGAGGGAGAAGGGACCGTCTCCCGCCCTGGGCTCAGGTTCCTGGCAGCAGCCTCGGTCCCTTCCCTGACTGCTCCAGAGACAGCCCAGCCCACTACCGACCCCTCTGTAGGAAGCCTCACCCCTGCCCCGTCCAACCCTGTACTCTCAGGTAGCCCTGCGGGCTTCCCAGTAGTTTGCACCCACCTTCCCAGACCAGCCCGGGCTGTGGAGGAAGAGGAATTTCCATGTCAGACTATGAGATCTCAAAACTGGTGCGGGCTAGGACCAGCAGTTAGCGTAATGGCTATGTCGCTGGACTCCCACGTAGTCGACCGTGGTTCGAGTCCCGGACCCGGTGGCTTAAACTCAAGCCGGGAGCGTGTGCGTGCGTGCCCAAGATCCTGCCCGAGAGGAGAATGGAGGAGAAGGGATTGCAGCGTGGCCATCCCCCCTGGGGGGTGATTTCTCGCTTTCTATCTCTCTGTCTCTCTCTGTCTGTCTGGCGAGCGCACGTGCCCTATTGCAAAAACCTCTCCAAAAAAAGAAAAAAAAAAAAACTGGTGTGGGCCGAAGCTGTTTCCTCCTGGCTTACGGAGCGAAGGGCCACCCAGACACGGTGTCTGTGCCCCAGGCCTCGGCAGCCCGCCTCTCTAAATCTGCCCTATACAGAACCCCGAAAACTCCCTGCAGAGGTCCCTGCCCTCACACAGCAGCACGCCTGTTCCCAGAACCCGTGCGAACAGCCCGCACACACCACAGCACTGGGCTCTGATCGTCCTCGCGGGTACAGGGCTCCACGCGCTCCCCCACGACGCTCTTCCCCACGCACACGTCTTTAATCTCCTCTTCTCCTTAGACTTGCTGGGGTTAAATGATCACGTGGGTTGGGATGTCAGTCCGGAAGCCTAGCCTGCGAATCTCAGACACACGGCCTGGGCGATCGGTGCTCCGGCCGATGAGATGGTAATGTCCCAGGGCTGCACGACGTGACGAGCGAATGGTCTCAAAGAAGAGGCCTCCGAGACTCCGACTGCTGTTTTCCAAGCCGGAGCCATTATCCTGTCACGGCACCATCCCCGGACACGCCGGCTGCTAATGTCCGGTGATCAGGATGACAGAGAAAGAAGAGGCAGAGGGGCGCCGCGAGGGTCTTTGCAGCGACCCGCAGACCGGCCGCTCTCACTGGCTTGAGTTGAGGAGGAAGCTGTCCAGGCACGTCGGCCAGGAGCGTGTGCGGCTGAGACGCTGACAGCCGAGCGGCCTCTGTCCCCATCCACATCTTCTTTAGTGACCGAGACTTCAGTTTTTCTGTTGGCTCCCACAGCTGGGTTATTTTCGCCATCCAGCTCTTACTGGTCCGTCACTACCCACCCGAGAACTCTCCTTAGAGAAGTCTCCTCAGGCCCTCGAGCCCAGGGGTACTGCCCTCCGAACCCATGTATTTCCTGCCTGTTACGTTCCCTTGTTATCACCAGAACCTTCCGCTGACACCCTCCATGGTGTTCTCCTTCTCTACTGTGTTTAAATTCTCCAAAACGTCTGTATATCCACCTGGACCGTAGGGCATCGGTCAGCGGTGGTTACATCTCACACACACGGACGAGCTTTCACACCACACACACAGACGAGCCTTTACACCACACACACGGATGAGCCTTCACACCGCACACTCACGGACGAGCCTTCACACCGCACACACGGACGAGCCTTCACACCGCACACACACGGACGAGCCTTCACACCACACACACGTACGAGCCTTCACACCGCACACACACGTACGAGCCTTCACACCGCACACACACGTACGAGCCTTCACACCGCACACACACGGACGAGCCTTCACACCGCACACACACGGACGAGCCTTCACACCGCACACACACGGACGAGCCTTTGCACCGCACACACGGACGAGCCTTCGCACCGCACACACGGATGAGCCTTCACACCGCACACACGGACGAGCCTTCAAACCGCACACACACGGACGAGCCTTCACACCGCACACACACGGACGAGCCTTCACACCGCACACACACGGACAAGATTTTACAACGCACACACACGGACGAGACTTCACACCGCACACACACGGACGAGCCTTCACACCGCACACACACGGAAGAGCCTTCAAACCGCACACACACAGAAGAGCCTTCACACCGCACACACACGGACAAGATTTTACAACGCACACACACGGACGAGCCTTCACACCGCACACACACGGATGAGCCCTCACACTGCACACACGGACGAGCCTTCACACCGCACACACGGACGAGCTTCACACCACACACACACGGACGAGCCTTCACACCGCACACACGGACGAGCCTTCACACTGCACACACGGGCGAGCTTTTACACTGCACACACAGACGAGGCTTCACACCGCAGAGTGTGCTCTGGGAAAACACCTACCGAGGGCTGACCTGTGTGACTGAAGCTTCCCACGTCGGCTGTGACTGGGAACGGGCCCACGGGCCAGGCCATGGTGCTCTTCTTTGTCACCAGCGAGGTGGTAACATCCACCTCCTCCAGTCTGTCACCCCAGAGCACAGAATCCAGGCGGAGCGCAGTACCCCTCGGCGGCTGGCTCAGCGCCCGCCCAGCCTGCCACCTGCTGAGTGCTCTTCCCCTCTCTGCAATGGTACAGCCTTTGAGGGCCCGGGCCTGGCGTCCAGGTTGTCTGTCGGCCGGCCGCTTGCTCTCTGCCTGCCTACGCCTGTTCTCAGTGGATTGAAGAGAAGAGGGCGTGTGCGGATACCGCCTCCCACAGAGCTCCCAGCGCACGCGCTACTCATTTCAACCTTCCACGTCCTCCTCTCCTTATTCGCATGTTTAACTTGTTACCTGGCTAGTTAGTTAAAGATAGTTTGTCATAGCACAGAAATATAAACAGATGTGAAAAGACTTCACAAACTTGTGGAAACATGGAATTAAAGTACAATTTTATTTTGGTGAAAAGTTACTGAAATCCATGCGAATGTTTCAGTACTAGGCATTGTCCATGAACGTTCTGTAAACACTGGTGTGGGTGGAAATAGCCAGCGCTATAGAAGCAATCATTAATGCAGTTTATTTTTAAGCACAAATACAAGTGACGGATCGGAGAAAGGCAAGCACATCTTTCTCAGCGTGCTTAAATACTGGGGTTCCTTTTTTCTTGGATTTGAGAGAGAGAGAGGACATTTGAAATTTAGGGAAAAGAGTTTTTCTATTGACCTGGCCCCAAAAGGTGGCATATCTGGAGTAGGGGGGCTTCAAGGTTATAGGTGGGTTTTAGTAATACAATGTTTAGGTTGGTGACTGGAAATGAAAGTGCGTCTCAGGAAGACATCAGCGAAGGAATGCACTTTAACAGAGGTAAGGAGGCTGGGCACACATCACAAAGACACTGTGGCCAGGCCCAGGACAGTGGCCACAATGGCCTATCGTTTGTGGGCATGACTCCCTCCCAGGTCCTCTGGAAGGATTTTGAAAATAGGAAAAAACGGTCAGACTTGTGTCCTCCCTGGTATATGTGAAACACGGAGATGATGGAACTCGTTGGTATACACTCACCGTAACCTCCAAACCTGAAGCCGATTCCGTTTTATTTCTAACATTTTAAGCTACTTCAAAGGCTGACATAGTCACAGTAGAGGAGACGCTACCACAAGAGCAGTATTTTCCCCTAGGATGGTGGGCTAAACTCCAAACGTCTGAGGCATATTCTTCTCTCCCACTCATTTATGTCTTCTATTTCCAGATCGCGTTTGCTCACATTCTTACTCTAAAGACTCTAGACGCAGTTTCTGTCACGTGCTCTCCCTCGAGTGCTTAGCAGGAAAGGCATGACCATCGGGGTTTCCAGTTACGGCCCTCCAACGGCAGACACACCCCGGCAAGGAAGTGGAGCCACTGCCCGGGCCTGCCTCGAGGGCCGTGGCCAACCAGCCTTCAGGCGTTCCTGCGTGAGCCCTGGCGTCCCAGCTAGCCATCACTCCCTGAGTCACAAGGCTGCATATTTCATCCTGAAACAGAGACCAGCCCTCATCCTCAACTCCACATTATTTACCGTGGCTTCTCTGCCATCCTCCTAAAGTATTCTGAGAAAATGGCTTAGAGAGTAAATCATACAATGCAAGAATCTAATAAAAAATCATTCCTGGGCCAGCAGATGACATAATGGCTACGTTGCTGGACTCCCACACAGTCGACCGCAGTTCCAGTCCCAGACCGAGAGGCTTGAAACACGCTGGGCACACGTGTGTGAGTGCCCAAAGTCTCAAGAGGAGAATGGAGAAGGAGTTGCAGTGTAGCCATCGCCCTGGGAGCGATTTCTCACTTTCTGTTTCTCTCCCTCAATCTCTCTGGAGAGTATAAGTGCTCTGTAACAAAAATCTTAAAAAACAAATAAATAAATAAATAAAAATTGTTCCTATATTCATTTCAACTTTGACTTCAAAGGTCACCAGCAAGGACACCTTCATAAGCAACTGACCTTAGTCCTTGGCCCAGCTCCCAAGGCCCAGGCACAAATGCTACGATAGGTTGAAACTTCATGGAGCTCTGGACCCCGAAATCAGCTGCAGGTGTTTGTCTCAAAGACGAGCGCAGATAATGTTTTATTCATGGCTTTGCATCCAGAAAATGTGACGAGCTTGAGTCTGATGACTGTGGGGACGAGATGAGATACGAGTTTGAGCTCTGCAGCGCTCTTAACACGTCCAAGATGCCGGGGCCGGGCTGCTGCCCACGGACGGGACTCGGCCCAGGTCTGGGGGAGGACGGGGAGACTGCGGGGTGGAAAGGCCTGGAAGAGAGAAACAGGGGAAGAAACCAGATAAGCAGAAGCCAGGGTCTAGCTGGGGCCCTAGATGTGAGCGCTTGCCCTGGAAATCTCACTGAAGACCAGCGTGACCTTCATTTTTGAGGCGGAAGGAAAGACAGAAAGATGAAAATACTCTACAGATTGGCGTCGTGTCTAAGTGTGCTTGGATTTCTGGACTCTGACGTCATTGCAGCCCTGGCCATCAATGATTCCACCTTGCGCTGGGTAGTACAATAGAGACAATCCCGACCATATTTTAGTATAAAGGCGAATATTTAATGTCAAGTCATCCCGACCACATAAAAAGCTACACTTACTCATACAGAAAGGAAGATAACCTTTTCTGGCTGTTTTTTTCCACGGGCAGCTAGCTTCCTTCCCACTTGTGTGGGTGCCGCGCTCTCAGAGAGAGATGAACACGAAGATGTGAAGTTCTGTCTGGAGCGTCAGCCTCGGCCTTGCTCTTGGATTCCGGCTCTCGGCGTTGGGAAGGGCCAGCAGGTGGCGCTGTCACACCGCTCCATTTCAGCGCGCGTCTTCCCTGAGAAGATCCGGGCCAGCGCGCACGCCGGCCCTGCCCGCTCTGCAGTCTCAGCGAAGGGCCCGGTCTCCAACTGGACTCTTGCTTCCCTCAAGAAAAGCGGGCACGCCTGCACTCTAACTTAATCCTTCATAACCGGGGATTGCAGGAGCAATATGCAGTCAGGGTCCTCGGCAGCTCTCCTTGGAAGGCAGCTTGGAGAAGGCCTCCTAGTGGCCTCAGCTGGCCATGCAGCCTGGCCTGCACCTGCCCTTCTGTCCTGGCACCTCGGAGACCACGGGTCTGCTCCTGGGACCCTGCTCCTCTGCAGAAAGCGGGGTGGAGACGGGGAAGCTGCTCACACACAAACAGCATTTGTTGCGGGCAGCGGGTAACTCAGTGCCACTCTGTGCGTTTTATAGTAGGGAATTCACTTTCCCCTCCGACGTCGAGTTTGAATTTCCCAAGGTGAAAGGACAGCAATGCCGGTCTCAGAAGACAGAGGGTGCATGTGGCGCACACAGGCTGGACGAGCCGTGCTGGGCTTGCCCTGGTCCCTGCTTCACGATGCTCCCTTTACAAGGTCCAGGAGGGTCTCGGCTGCCCCAGGGGGCTGGGCCCGGCCCACACGGGAAGGGAGGACCGCCCTCCCGCTCACAGGCCGACTCGGCCCAGCACAGCTCCATGGGCGCGCCAGTCTGCAAGTTCTTCGCTGACCACTCTCGGTCTTTTCTAAAACAAATTTAAAGTTTATTATTTATATATCTTCTTAGTCTTTAAGCATTCAGTCGCTGGGTATCATTAAAGCATGCCAAGGGAATTTTCCTATCACGAGTCACTGTGTCTTAGTCCAGTTAAAGACCATCATCCACGTGAGCATCAGCAGATACTTTTCCATCGTCGTGACCCTTAAATGTTTTGTTTTTCTGTTCCCCCTTGATCCCCTTCCTCTCGTCCGTCCTGACTGAACTCCTGTGGTCAGGGCTGACCTCCCGCCGGCTTTTCATCTCTGGCCGGCTGCTGTGGCACGGTGCTACACAACGCTCCACTAGGCTGGGGTCCAGGGGAATGTCCAGACCCGTGTCCCCAGGCTTTCCTGTAGTGCCTGCCTGCACGGGAGCCTTCTAGGGTCCACAGGGAGCGGAGGCTGGGGAGAAGGAGGCGAGAAAACCTTGCTGGGGGTCTCTCTCTTCCTCCCTCCAAGAAAAAACAAGTAAATTTTTTCAAAAAAGATGTTGTTGGGACAGCTAGTGGCTTGATGGTCAAAGTGGCAAGGTCCCACATGGCCGACTGTACAGTTCAAGTCCTGGACCTGGAAGCTTGAACACACGCATGTGCGTGCATGCCCGAAATCCCAAAGGGGGAGCAGAGGACAAGGGGCTGTGGTGTGGCCATCCGCATGGGTGGTGCTTTCTCACTCTCCTTTCTCTCTCTCTCGAAGCTAAGCACATGTGCCTTCTGGTAAAAAAGACAAAAAGATTCTGTCTCCTTTACCAAAGCATTTGGCATAATATCTGGGACATCGTGCTGTTCTAGAATTACTGTTGAGTAGCGTGTGGTTCCATGTGTTTTAAAGACAATGCTTCCACTGCCTCTGTCTGTTCCCAAGAGTCACTGACCAGAGGCCGGAACAGTGCTCAGGCACTTTGAGGAAATTTCAGCCACAGTATTTCAAAATACCAGCCACTAAAGACACTCCAAGTGAGAGCCGGCAAGATCAAGGCAGTGTGTGAGATGTGGGAGCGCAGAGTACCCAGGGTGTGAGACGTCACGGGAGCGCGGAGTACCCAGGGTGTGAGATGTGGGAGCGCGGAGTACCCAGGGTATGAGATATGGGAACACGGAGTACCCAGGGTGTGAGATGTGGGAACGCGGAGTACCCAGTCTGTGAGACGTCACGGGAACGGGGAGTACCCAGGGTGTGAGACGTCACGGGAGCACGGAGTACCCAGGGTGTGAGACGTCACGGGAGTGCGGAGTACCCAGGGTGTGAGATGTTACGGGAGTGCGGAGTATGCAGTCAGCTTTCTTGAAGAGATGAGGTTGGAACCGAGTCTTTTGGAGCAGGGAGCACACCCCACTGAGTCTTATGGAGTGGGGAGCACACCCCACTAAGTCTCAAAGATCAGGGAGCACACCCCAGTGACTCTTACGGAGTGAGGAGCACACCCCACTGAGCCTCACGGAGCAGGGAGCACACCACACTGAATCTTACGGAGCAGGGAGCGTAGGGCTCACTGGAGTTAACACTCGGCCGAGACCATAACGTGGGAGGCTGAGCTCGCGCCGAGGGGCCAGGTGGTGGCTCGCAGAGCCTTGGTGCTCTGGGAAGCTACAATCACAGGGAAGCCCTGGGATCTGCACCCCAGCATCTCCCTGTGTACACGGGTACACACGTGACGTTTTCTGCCTGCCGAGGCCGAGGGTGAGGGCAGCATGGGGACCCTGCCGGAGGTGCCTCTCTCTCTTTATCTCTCTCTCTTTCTCAGAAGAAATAAGTGGATAACTTTTTGAATTATTATTATTCACTCTAGGGCACATGTACACACCAGAGGGAGACAGACAGAGAGAGAGAAAGAGAGAGAAAGAAACACAGGGAAAGTGAGAAAGCCCGCAGCCAGGCCCAGGATTCGAACTGCACTTGGCCACGTGGGGGTCTAGTGCCTTAGCCTCCACATCATCTGCTGGCCCCTGGATAACCTGTGTATTAAGAAGACATAAGTAGGTAAGTTGGAGTGGCTACGAAGACCATCCAAGCCCAGGCGACCGGCCCTCAGCAGGCGGTTACCTGTCAAACCCAGTGTTGTCATTCTCGGCCCTGAGTACCAAATGTTCATGTCAAAAACTCCTGAAAATAAAGGAGTATAATTGAGAAGGACAAACTCACCCACAGTCCCCAAACCCAATAACCACTGGTAATATTTGAGTATTATCCCCGTAACCATGTGTGCACACATGTGTGTGCATGGGTGTGCATGTGTATGCAGAGAGAGAGACAGAGACAGAGACAGAGACAGAGAAGACATTTTCTTTCCTCTCAATTTTTTTCTTGAACAAGTGAAAAGAAGTTTTGAGTAAAATTGTTAGAAATGGTTACTACTAGAAAAAAGAAATGCTTGTTTGGGGATAATTTATTCTAAAAATTTTAAATGTCCTGAAATTCTCAGAAGAAACAGAACCAGCCCTTCACCACGAGCCAGGTGTAATACCCAGAACAAGAAGCACGCTCTCCTCCGGGACGGAGCAGGCCTCTGTGAGGGAGGAGGTTCGAGGACACCGTGGGATGCCCTCCGAGGCAGGCTCAGTACCAGCAGAAGGGTGTGCTTCACAGGAAAGAAGGCAGCAGGTCTGCCTCATCTCCTGGGGCCCCGAAGGTGCGTGCACTTCATAGAACCGCCTCTTCATTTCTGCCTGTAGTCGGGTTTCAGCTGTTATTGCATGACTCAGATAGGTATCAAACATTTTAAAAATTAGAATTCGATTCCAAAAATGTGTCTATCTTTTTTAAAGCATAAGGTTATACCATGAGCATTGTCACATCATTAAGTATTTTTTGAAATATGATTTTTAAATGATCGGACGATATCCCGTAAGGGATGTATAGTGTTAATTTACCATCCTTTCAGATTGATTTCAAATGCAATATTTTTTAAAATGGCGACAGGGAACGAGGACACCCCAACTATTTCTGAATACGGCGATCCAGCCCAGCCTTTAGGCAGCCCCACATCTCCGGCAAGCGTGTGCCTGGCATGCTCAGGGAGGGCTCCAGACTTGAACTGGGAACCTTTGCTGCAGGATCGCCTCACAGGGGGAATTTTCTGCAACTGTGCCACAGGCCTTTCCACGTGGCGGCCTGACAGCCACAGGCTTCGGGGCTGCAGCGCGCTCTGCATTTCCACCGTGAGGCCGACTACCGCGCAGTCCACAGTCCAGGGACACGAACGACAGCGGGCGAGCCTCTGCGTGCCCACCTGCTGCACACACACACACCCAGAGAGAGAAAACACTTCTTTCCAAGAGTTCCAAAAGTAAAATCGGGAACTGGTAAATAAAACAAAGGGAGCTACTTTAGACTTGAGTGTCAGAAGACACTTCCTTGCACGCACAAGTTATTTATGAAATTGGCTCCCCGAACAGAGCGGAGGAAATCCTGCTGCTCAGGACCTCGGAAGCTGGGCCGCAGGAACGATTCGGCACTGTCAGGCTGAGGCCTCGGCCAGGAACGTCGCAGCCTTCTCTCTTGTTCACAGAAGGAAGTTCTCGAGGCCTACCAATCTGCTGCTCGTTTTGAACCTCAAAGTTGCTTTATGGTGCATGAAGTCAGCTGTTATAACACACGCACACACACGCACACACACACACGCACACACATGCTTGCATAGACATCCATCAGTCACGCAGTCGGGCAGACGTGACAAACACCCACACACACTAGCACTCCCAGTGACTTGCATTAGCTCCCTAAAAGCTCCCCTCCTTGGGGCCACACAATTGCTCAGTGGTAAACACGACACGCTGTGAGGCGGTCCCACCCAGGAAAGCTCCTGGTTCAAGTCCAGAGAGCCCCTGAGTGCATGGGTCACAGTCCTGCTTGTGGCTGGGACGGACCACAGTCCCTTCTCCTTCAGCCTCTCCTCCGTGTCCTGGGCGTGCATGCACATGAGTGCACGGGTCACAGTCCTGCTTGTGGCTGGGACAGACCACAACCCCTTCTCCTTCAGCCTCTCCTCCGTATCCTGGGCGTGCATGCACATGCAGCCACGTGTTTTTAAGCTGCCAGGTGTGGGATTCAAACCCCTCAGTTGGCCACATGGGATCAAGTCACCTTAACCTCCCTGCCACCTGCTGGCCCCTCCTTCAAATCTTTTGATGATGCATCTGTTAAAATAAATTGCATTTCCCTTGCTGGCATTAAATTTCCATGAGGGGAAAAAATGTGTCAAGATTCCCGGACTAAAAACTGTTTGCGACGGGTTTCTCTACACCCGAGGGGGGGGAGCACGGTCTGTGTCTGGCAGGTCAGCCTCCTACCGGTTTCCATGGGTATGTACACGTGTGTGTGTGTGTGTGTGCCCCCTCTCCCTCCCTTCCCGCTTCTCTTCTCCACCTTCTTCCCACCGTCTCGCCCTTCTCCCATCCCCATCCTTCTCTTCTCGTTTCTGTGCTGTGTGGACAGTTCTACGGTCGAGGGCTCCTAGTTCCAAGTCCACGTCGGAGACTGTGGACTCTGGTTCCATCCAGCGATGCGCGTCCTCAGGTCCACATGACCGCAGGCTGTGCTGTATCTGCCCTCCCTCCTCCCAAACTCTCCTCCATGTCATGCAAAATAATCTGGATGATCTTTCCCTAATGTCTTTGAGTCAAATAAATAAAGGGGGAAAATTTCAGGGAGCAGAAATACACCAGAACTCTGAAATATTTTTATGAGTTTCTATCTTGCAGAAAGCTGTTTGTTTAGGACCAAAGTCAAAGAAAGGGAAGGCTCCACCTATGAGTGGTCTTCGAAAAGTCCATGGAGAAATGCGTGCTAAGAAAAACTAGTCACGGGTTTCAAAAGCTTTTGGACCAACACAATCATTTCACTTTAATTCCATTTTGTCACCAATTTTTGAAGCCCTCCCCCACCATAACCTTTCTGGTGCTTTTTGTTTATCAGGACAGAGGACTTGTCAATAGCCTTCCTGCCAGACTGTGGGAGCCCGTGAGAAGATCGGGGTAAGTTACGGAAAGTCTGATCCAAGATGGCGCAGGAGTGGCTCCAGCTGTAGGCAGGCCCACGGGGATGTTTTATCCCAACGGGTGTAACCGCACAGGTTAGTAAGATAAAACATGCAGTCTTGATTTCCATGCTGCCTAGACTTACCTTCACCAAGTTACTAAAACCCGTTTATTTCTTCAGTGTGAAGATCTGTTAAAAACGTTGTGGGGCTATGGGGCCAGAGATGGCAGGGATTAAGGCACTGGACTCGCGCATGGCCAACCACGGGCCTGGCAGCCTGCTTTCTCACTTTCCCTCTCTCTTACTATCTTTCTCTGGTGCACACACATGCCCTATAGCACATTAGAAAATAAAAAATCATAATAAGTAAAATAAATGAATAAACATTTTTAAAAAAACCTTTGTGGGGTTAGATGGTAGAATAATGGTAGAACACGACACTGTGAGGCAATCCCATGTGGGAAGGGCCAAGGTTCTAGTCCGGAGACCTCCAGAGACACTGGGCATGTGCTGGCCACGACTAGGGGTTGCTGGAAGCGTATTGTGGCGTGAGGCCCTGTGGGGTGCTGTGTGCCTCTCTCTCAGAAAATATAGGTAAATAAACTTTAAAAACAAAACCAAATTTTCAACCTGTGGGCGCAGAGCACTTGGCCACATGAGCCCCACTGTGGCGGCCCGTGGCAGGGGCCAGCCTCGTTCCTACTGGGTCACCTCTTGCATATCTTGTGAATGGAATCGGTGTGTTCGGCCTGGACTCACACAGGACGAGTGAAAGGAAGGAAGCACGGAGGAGAAAGGCCCCGGGCACGCCCCTGCCCCCTCGTCTCTCAGTCGGCATCAACAGTCTCTGCTCCCGCCCTCCCGCTCAGGAACTTCCAAGGGGCCGCCCACCCTCCCGTCCAAGGCTGGAGCTGCTCCCACCGAAGCCTTTTTCATGGAACCGTGGTTTCTGCTGTTCTCTGCGTCCCCCTGAGGTGCTGGGAGTCCTCCGTGGGCTGCTGTGGACCAATGTCACCCGCTCTGTCCTGAGTGCCACCGAGCCTGCCAAGGCGTACAGCATCAGGGGCGGGGGCTCGGGGGGCTGCCTGCCCGTGGGAGCCCCATGGTTGATCTTCCCGGAGGCAGGGGCTCTGAAGCTCCGCACCAGGGCCACCCAGAGGGCCCGAGAAGGCGCTGCGGGGCAGGAGCTACAGCACACGGCGCAGACGCTCCCCACGTGGCCGCGCTCGGAGAACGTCTCATGCTCTTGCCGTGCACCTTCCTCGATTTGCTTTAAATCATGTCTCGAGAGCTCACTGAGAACAAGCACCGAGGTAAGACGTGTTTTTAGTTTTGTGTTGTCGTAACAGGACGCCCAGGACAGTGCTTCTTAGAAAGAATGGCGGCCCATTTAGCTCTCAGCCGGCCCCTGGGAGTTCTAGGCCGGAACCTCCTCTCCTGGGCACGTGGTGAGGACCAAGTGCTGTCACAGCGGGGTGGAGGAGCAGAGGGGCGCCACGCGCCGGAGAGAGACAAGGGACGGGGCAGGCCACCTTGCTCCCGCCAGAGGGACACCATTCTGCCCCCTTGGCCTAACTGCTCCCACCAGCCGCACCCTAACCGCCCCACCTCCCAACATTGCCACCTGGGGAACCAACCCTCGACCTGCGTTTCAGGGGGACGCACTCACACCGCACCAGCTTGGCACCTTCCACCTCTACTGCACAGCACAGCACAAGGTCAAAGCGCAGAGAGGCCTGGAGCAGGGAGGGACCACTCCGGGAGGAACCCGAACGGCTCCTGGAAGAAATACGACTGGCCGGTGGGTGAAGGGTGGGTAAGCTCTCATCCTGACCAGCACGTCCTCACCCTGCTCCTTAACAATGCAGACCCGAAGTAGAGACGAGAGTGCCTGTGTCTACTCCTCGCCACTCCCCCCGGAGGGCAGGGCAACACCAGCACTCTGACAGCGCCCCCATCTGCATGAAGTCTTCATCACGCCCAAGGTCACGGCTGCAGACTAAGGGAGGGAGGCCACAGCGCCATCATGGCAGAGGTGCGTGCCCATGGGAAGAGCCGAAGAAGCTGCAGAGACGCAGCTGAGATGGTGCAGCTGGGGATCCGAGATCTGGGTCAAGCTACACCTGGCTGGGGTGGTCAGCCGGCATTGCCTCCCCGGCGTCCAGCAAGAAGCCCCAGACAGAAAGCAGCAGTATTGCTTCTGGCCATGTTGAATGTATGTACACACATGGATATAAACATGTATGTGTGTATATGCACCTTCTATGTGTGCATATGCACGTGTATACACTTGAACTACGTATGTCTATTCCTTCATGTGTATACGTACATATATAAAGTTTGTAAGTATTTCATATGTGTGTGAATGTGTATATTTATGTGTGTATGTGTGTGTGTGTGTGTGTGTGTGTACACATATATCTAACCCAATGTCTAGTCTCATTTAACACCAGGAATATATACGTGTGTGTCTGCAGTAGGTATATATAATTAAGTGTATACACACATACGCATTTAGCTGGATGTCTAGTTTCAGTTCATACTAGAAATATAACCCAAACCAACAGTCAACAACCCCCCAGAGACTGCCCCGTCTCTCACTGTAAACGACTCGTGTAGCCCCTCTGCGTGGTGGTAAGCATTCCGACGAAGCGATCCCGAGGCCAGGGACGTGCTTCCACTCTCTCCTGGTTTCAGCTTTCTGAAAGGATGCTGTTGTCACCTGTTAGAGTGGCCATCAGCAAGCTCCCGTGACGGGCTGCAGGCCACAGAAGACAACCATCCAAGCCATCTGCGTGGGAAGGGTGGTTCTGAGAGACAGCAACGCCAGCCCAGCCGGAGCGGAGGGGCGGGAGGGCTGTGCCCACGGCTCGATCGCAGGTCTGACAGTACCCTCCTGTGGCTGTGTTACAGATCCGAGCTGCATTATCACACCCTAACCTGAGCCCTCCGGGAAATTATGTCAAGCCATAGCCAAGGAAGTGGGGTTGTAAAAATTACCAGTGGAGCCAGCTGTCTGAACTCACCTTGAGGATGTGAGAACTGCTCCAAAAGGTGGCACTGTGAGACCAGGAATAAGGGCTGCGTTTTCTTCTCAAGTCTGGAAGAATTCTGCTCAAGAGTTTAGCCATGGGACAGTGGGTGGGAAGTGTAAAAGTCAGCTTTATTTTTAGAACTTATCTGCTCTCCGGGTGGACCTAAAATTCTCGTAACTGAATCTTCCCGGTTTATTATGCACAGACAACACATTCCTGGCGAGGGCAGGGAACAAAGCAATGTTTACAAAGCCTCTGTGTCAGATTCATCCACTATTTGGCTCTGCTGCCCTGCATGGTAATGCTATTTTCAAAGAACAGAGAAAATCAAGATGACTTCTGAAAAATGATAAGGTCTCTGCAAAATACTGGGAAACAACTGAGCAGGTGGTTGGAAATGCTCATCTGCTCTGACAGGCACGCAGGACTGAAATGATCATGCCACTTCCACCCAGAATCTTGGAGATGCCCCTTTTGAAACGGGGTCCCATGCTAAGCGTTGTGGAAGATGGAGAGTGGGGTTTTTTGACCCCAGCCTGTTAGGGCTGCAGAGAAACCGAAAAGTAGAAGAGCCTCCTGCGTCCATGGGACTAAGTTTCCTCCTTTGTTTACTTCTAGCCAGAGATTTTGTGGAATAAACCTCAGTATCCCTGCTCACTCAGGGCAAAGAAAGGCACATTTTCCAGGAAGCATTTCTTGAGCACAGAAGCACACGTAATGGGCCATAGGCACCAGGTCCCAGAGAACGGCAAGGCCACCGAGTCCCAACTTCCTGCTCCTGAGCCACCTTCCAAAATCAAGCTGAACAAGACCCTGACATATCTTCCTGATCGTCGCCATGTTGGGCCTCATGCCACTGAACTGAACTCGCCGCTTCCACGAGCCCGAACACCCAGCCTCTAGATGGCCACAGCCATGCTTTTCTGGCTGAAGTTCAGACATAATCTCAGAACACAGAGGGACCTAGAAGAAAACAGCTCACATTTCACTGTTGTGTGTGTGTGTGTGTGTGTGTGTGCATGTGTGTGTGCATGTCTGCAACAGTACGAAGTGCTGCATTTTTTTAAAGTTTTTGCCATAGGGTGTGTGTGCATGCTGGAAAGAGACAGAGAGGGAAGTGAGAGATCACCTCCCAGGGAGATGGCCATGCCACAATCTTTTCTCCTTCATTCTCCTCTTGGGATTTCGGGCATGCACACCCATGTGCCTGGTGCTTTGTTTTTGTTTTTGTTCCCCCCCCCCCCAAGCCTCCTGGTCTCCTTTCAAGCCTGCAGTTGGCCATGAGGGATCTAGTGACCTTAACCACCACGCTGCTTAGCTGGCTCTGGTTTATCCTATCAAATCTTTATAATAAGTCTTTAGATTAGCTTCCATTTTATAACTAAAGAAATAGAGGGGTAAAGGCCACCTTCAGTGGCACAGTGGTAACAGACACTCTGCACTGCTGGAGCCAGGCGGGAAGGCCAGCCTGAAGCGTCTCTGGACACACACTCTGGGCGTGTGCACTCCTGCTGGGACCCCAGCTGGTGGGGGCTGGTGCCGGACCCAGGCACACAGACCTGCTGGGGAAAGAGCTCTTTCAATAAATAAAAAAGGAGAAGAAGAAAGAGAAAAATAAAATTAGAAAAAGAAAGAGAAAGGATTGGAAAAAATTTAATGATATGCTCAAAATTAATAAACGGCAAAGCCACGAGTGTGAATCTAAGCCCAAGTGTCTAGAGTCTGTGCTGTGACATCCAGTTTTCAGACCCTAAAAACAGTCCCACCATCAAGTCCAGACGCCCCACAAATGCTGCCTCTCGCCCTGGCTACTCCTCCGGAGCTCACTCTGTCCCCCCAGACAAGGCCTCACTCCCTTTGGGGTAGGCTGTGTCATTTTCGAATAGAGCTTGCTGTTACAAGTATCTGATGGTCACATTTTCAAAGACAAAATATTGAATCCTGGGGTTGCACCACAGTCTTGCACTCCCGGCAATTCGATTCATTTTATTGCCACGGTCATCATCCAAACCCAGGCCGCAACTGCACTTCCCGGACTCCAAGGACGATGTTCACTCCACATGCTCTTCCCTGGGCTGGCCTGTCCTCCGTGGGGCAGTGGAGAGAAATGTCTGAAGGTGTAGTTTGTGTTGTCTCCTCTACTGAGGGGCTGGGTGTAATGGCTTCTCTGGATGGTTAAACTCGTAAGATTCTTACAGAGACCGCGCCTCCATTTGCCTGGCTCCTCCTTGCCGTCCCCAGACCTGCCCCGTGCCACTTCCTCCCTGTCCTAGGCTGGATCCACACCACCTTCCCTGAGAGCCCGAGAATTCAGCCAGCTGTTCTCTAATCTGCGGTTCATTCTTTCTCCTCCCTAGAGCTCGTTTCTACCCATTCTCCAGGTCTGAGGTTAAACCTCCTCTCAGAGACCCTCCTCGGGCCTGAGTGTGCACTGCCCTCCTGACGTACTCCTCTTCCCCGTCTGTACGTCTAGCCGTGTGGCTGTCGATGGACTGAGTGCCCCCCTACTGCGCACTTCACGAGAGCCTGGGCATGCCCCGTGCGCACCGCGGTACGGCCGACAAACCTGGCCCGGCTCGGTGTAACGGGTATCTGCAGTGTGCACGATCTAATGTACGTGTGAACGGGGAGGAGCCAGGCTGCATACCCTACTCTTCCTCACAGTCGTGCGTGTTTGCATTTGCAATCCACCCGTGTTTTCTCTCCGTCTGGGGCCGCTCTCCCAGGCCGTCACACCTGAGCTCTCCCAGCTTCTGTCGCAGTTCGGACCCAGGCACTAGGTTTCTCTGGATTTTAGTCAAGCCATCTGGAAAATAGGGCATGAAATTGTATGTCCCTGACTCGCAGCAGATGCAGCAACTGAGCTGAGCTGCGTTTCCTTTTCAGTAACTAATTGCACACATGGTACAATACAGAGAGCAACATTATAAATCAATTAGGCCATTACGGCAACATTGTGCTCTGTAAATAGAAAGCGAGGCCTTGCACCGGGAAGTGGGACATAGCACCTGGCTCTCCACGCAGCGGCCTTGTAGAGCCATTTATCTCTCTCTTTTTTTTTTTTTTTTTTTTTTGAGAGAGAGTTTTTTTTAATTTTTTTGCTATAGGGCCCTATAGAGGTTTTTTTCTTTTTTGCTATAGGGCGCTATAGAGGGTTTTTGTTTGTTTGTTTGTTTATTTGTTTGTTTTTTGGTATAGTGCACTCGCCAGAAAGAGAGAGACAGAGATAGAAAGCGGGAAATCACCCTCCAAGGGGGATGGCCACACCGCAACCCCTTCTCCTCCATTCTCCTCCATTCTCCTCTCGGGATCTTGGGCACACATGCACACGTGCCCAGCATGAGTTTAAGCCACCGGATCCAGGACTTGAACCGTAGTTAGCTACATGGGAGTCCAGTGACATAGCCATTACGCTAACTGCTGGCCCCATAACCATTTATATCTTTCCATTTAATGGTCTCACCTCTGTTCCAGGTCTCCAGGAAGATTAGTTTATTGATATTTGTTAAGGGGTTGGATTTCCTGCGTTGGAAGGCTGGATATTGCTAGAGGAATGCGAGAGTTTAAAAGTAGTATTGACGTGAAACACACACGTAAGTGTTCGGTGGTCACTGTGTGATATCCAAGGTCAGAGCTGTTGGTGCTTCGGGCCAGGGTTACAGGTGCACGGGCATGAGAAGCTATGAGATAGCCATGGAGCCGGCAATGACTCTGGAAGCCCGGGGCTCAGGAGACGTCAGTACAGACAGCAGGAATCAGGTGGGCTGGGTTCGTCCTCTGGGGAGAAGAGGGAGGGAGGGGTTTATAGAAGGCATTTCACATTCTGTCTCCTCCTGTTCTAGCTTTCATGGGAAGCGCACGTATGCAGAAAACGTCTGACTGTGCTTCTGGAATAAAACAGTCTCAGCGTTGTTTTTTGTTTGTTTTGTTGTCTTTTTTTTTTTTCTTTTCTTTCTTTTTTTTTTTTTTTTTTTTTTTTTTCCACAGAAGAGAGAGTAGGCAAGAAGAAAAGGCCAGGACTTTTACTAGAATGAAAGGAAAAAGCGTGAGGTAAGTAAATATGGGTTTCGGAAATGCCTCTAGCTGCTGTTCCATGTGTTCGGTGAGTGTGTGGGAATTTGCAAACTCGTCTAGGTGACTTGTCCCTGGGACTAAAGTTGTTTGAAAGCTGCTTCAAACATTTAGTGATACGCTTTCCTTTCGTTTTATATATGTGTGTGTGTGTGTGTGTGTGTGTGTGCGTATTTTTAAATTATTTATTATTTTTTATTTCTCCGGAGTGTGCATACACTCAGCAGGGAGAGAGGGGGAGAGAGAGAGAAAGAGAGAGAACACTCCCCCCGACCTTGAGGGATGGTCATGCCTCGATTTCTTCTCTACCTCTCCCTTTGGGATTTTGGGCATGCACATACATGTGCTTGGTATGTTCATTAAGCTGCTGGGTCCAGGGCTCACACGGCACAGCCGGCCACGTGGAAGCCAGCTGCCTTAGCGATCTCGCCACAGGCTGGCCAGGGATGCACTTTTCTTTAACGAAGCCAGGTGTTAATTTTATTTTACCAAACAGTCGTCCTCAGCCCTGGCAGCATACCAGGACGACATAGAGGATTCTAAAACTTAGCCATAGCCCAGAATCACTGGCAGTAGGGCCCAGGCGATGGTACTCTCTAAACTTCTCCAGATAATTCTGTCATACAGCAGGGGTAAGAGCAGAGAACCATAGCCAGTTTTTTAGAACAGGAGCTTAAACCTAAGTGTTGCCTGAGGCCCTGAGCCGGTGTATGCTCTCTGTTCAGCAGCCGCGCGGTCTCCACGTGGTCAAGGGAGCTGTTAGAGGTGCTTGGAGCAGGAAGGGGGGCCTGAATCAGGGGCACAAGCTCCTTTTCACATGTGGCCCAGGGGCTGGGCACCCCTGCTGCCTGTCCCAGATCCTGGCCCAGGGCCCGGCCTCTAGCAGCCCCCCAGTAATTCCAAGTTGCTGATTAAGGAATTATGGAAGCCCACAACTGGGCCATCTCCTCGCTCAGAGTTTGCAGTTTGATCCCAAACCGCCTCACGCATGTGTGCCTCTCAGGGGAGCAGCCCTAGACGGAGCCAGGACCCAGGCGTCCCCACTGGGCATGAGCCACAGCACTAGGCCCCCTCCAGGGCTGCCCCATCCAGCGTCCATCTGGGAGCTTCTGCCACAGCTGCTGCCTCTGCACAGACCCATGGGAGGTCGAAGACCATGCTGTCTGGTGACGTCCCATGTCACTCTGTGCCACGTGCTGCAAATGCAGGCCCATTTCCTGTGAGTCGTCCTGCGTCCCCAGCACCCAGAGGCTCAGGGCCCGGAAGACAGTCTGTGCACTGACCTTGGCATCACGGCCCATGAATCACAGAAGGCAGGGAGACCGCTCATGCTACAGCAGTGGCCTTGGGACACGATAGGAGCGGGGAGCAGAGGGGAGAAAGGGTGGGGTGAGGAGCAGGGTGGGAGAGGAAGGCCGTGCGAGGGAACAATGGGAGACGGGGAGCGTTCATTCTCTGCAGCACGGACTGCTTCCTAGACGTCAGCGGATTATCGTGAGGTGGAGATTGCAGGAGGCCAGTTTGGGGCCAGAGTGTCAAGTAAATATTTTATCGTGTGATGGACTCGCATGCACGGCTCCCTGTAAACAGCTGAGTAGGGGACTCTCTCCAGACGAGAAATGAGCCAGCCCACAGCTGGGCAGTGGAGAAAGCTCGGCTCAGCACCGCTCACACCTGAGGAGGTGCTGTCAGACGCAGTGGTTCATTCATTCACTCGGTCAGATGTCTGGCCCGCTACGTCTGCACCAGCCATGGGACGCGCTGAGACAGAGCAGC
The DNA here is from genome assembly GCA_026018925.1 of Tupaia tana. Lineage (NCBI taxonomy): Eukaryota > Metazoa > Chordata > Mammalia > Scandentia > Tupaiidae > Tupaia > Tupaia tana. The sequence continues at coordinate 110,434,241 of JAKSZU010000015.1, read as the reverse complement.
CCACGAGACTGCCATTAACTCTGGCCCCCCGAGCTTGCAGGCTGGTCGGACCTCAGGCCTGAAACCCAGAATGCAGAGCGAGCTGTATCGTGGGAGGTGAAGACGGGGAACATGCTTGCATCATCTGTGTTTTAAGCACAACTTTGTGGTTCTTAGCTTCATGATAAACGTCCTTTTGAACTTAGACACCGGTACATGACTGCACTCCAGGACTCAACCCGGAATTCTGCCCCATGTTCTTGCACTTTGCTGATCTGCGAGGAATACCTCAGGACGGCCCCAACCTAGCTGCTTCCTACACTCTGGCCTAAAGCCTGCGGCTGTTGCCATGACACTGACCTCTGCAGCTTTCTGGATCATCAAAGTGGTCCTTGGCTTCTTGGCCAACACCTGTGGTGACCCAAGACCAGTCAACAATCTCAACGGTGCAACTAACGCAGCCACTCATAAACAAACCAGGACCCGGGAGCGGGCCAGGCCCGAGCCATCTTAGCTCCGACCCGGACTGGGCTGCTTGGCTGACGCCCAGCTCTGGGATATGCGTGTCTGTTAGAACGGGAAAGTGCTTTTTCTTGGACACAAGCCTGGTGAACCTGAAAATAAAACCGCTGTAATTTTGCACACAGGTTTCACAGAGGAATCATTCACCTGTATTACCAAAGTTGTTTTCGGTAATTATTGTATAAAGGCTGTCCCCTCCTGCTCCTCACCATTTCATTGAATATAAGCTAATTTCCCTAAAAAGAGCTAAACTTTCTTTCTTTTTTCCTTATGAGGATCACGGTTTGTTTCTTTTCAAATCCCAGACTCAGTGATATTAAGCAGGCATGCTTGGACAAAAATGAGTGTCAGTTTGTGATAACGGTTTTCAAACTTCTTTAAAAAAGATTTTTTTTTTCCCCAAAAGAATCTTTCCTTTTTCTCTGCATGTGTTGGATTGAAAGAGGAAGCAAGAAAGCACCCCATGAGGCAGGGCCACGCTGCAATCCCCTCTCCCTCATTCCTCCCCTCTTCAGAATTGTGGGCACACACGCAGAAGCTCCAGTGTGTTTTTCAAGCCACTGAATCTGGGCCTCTAACCACGATCAACCACACAGGATTCAGTGCCTTGACCACCATGCCACAGACTGGCCACCAAAACGCTCCCAACACCCAGCGTGATGGTGCAGCAGTCGCACGGTGGCCTACGTGCTGGAGGCCGTCTGGAAGGCTGGGGTTCCATTCCCAGTTCAGCTTGTAGATACCGAGTATGCAACCGCGTCCGTAATCCTGCAGGGGCGGGAAAGGCTGGGGAGGAGGGTCGTGACCTGGGACCTTGTTAGGGAGTCTCTCTCTCTTCCCCGCTCATGAAAAGTGTAAATCAAACTTAACAACAACAGCAAAAAAGAAGAGTAGTGGAGAGGGATCGTGGACTCTGAAGTCAGAGATCTGTGTTGTATCCCGATTCCAGTAGCCACACGTTCTTGAACAAGGGCGTGGACGAGCTGGTCTCAATTTCTTCACCCGTGTGGAGGAACGACTAACCTGAACACCGCATGATGGCGCTGTTGTGGAGACTGGATCAGAGACATGGTAGCCGCATGCACACTGAGGCTGACGCGCCCTGCGCTAGGTAAATGCAGGTGTCCTGACCTTTCACCTCTGACCTCTCCCAGTCTCCCGACGCTGTGCTGCTTTGAGCAGTGCCAGTACTGGGAGCATTTGGGCAGCGCCAGTGCTGGGGCATTTGGACAGCGCCAGGGCTGGGCATTTGGGCGGCACCGGTGCTGGGCATTTGGGTGGCGCCGGTGCTGGGATACTTGCACACATGTGTACAGACGGTTCCTGCTCCTCTGCTAACAAATCATTTTTTCAGATGTGCTTTCATTTTATTAATTTTTCAATTAAAAGTAAGTGGTAAGATTTCACTTTAATCATTTCTTTCTCTTAACTTTCGGGTCAAGAATCGAATGCTCTCATAAACAGTTCTGAAAGAATCCCTTTGTAATTTGATCATAAAGATTTCCCTAAAGCAGAGCACAACGGCATGGTTTAAAAATAGACTATTTTTATTGTTTCCTTTCAGGACAGCAAATGGTAAACTTTAAGACTTGAAGAGCATAAATTTTAACTTCAGCAGACAAAATGTATGTACTGTAGCCATACCCGTCAGGGACAGAACTGAGGCCAAGGAATGTGCAGCCTGCCCTGTGGGAGGCCAGCTTCGGCGGGAGGAGGCGAGCTGGGGCGAGGAGGTGACTAGTGGCGCGCTGATAGACGCCCATTTGAGTGAGCTTTGAAGAAAGGGTGTCCCACAAGCCCAGGACAGCAGACCAGCGGAGGCGGGGAGTGAGCTTAAACGCGGATGGAGCAGCTCGCGAAGCCTCTCTCTGCCACCCCGTCTTCTCCTTACTCCACTGACATCCTCTCCCCCTTCCTCCCTGTCTCCACAGCCACCCACCACTCCCGCTGTTTCCTCCAGTTTTCAAATGAAAAGATTCAAACATGGCCTCTCCCAAACGTGCGCATTGCTTCTGAAAACACAACAGAAGCTCTCTAGGTCTTCACTTAAACTGCCCAGGTAAGGGGCCAGCAGATGGTGTGATGGGTACACCACTGAACTCCCACATGACTGACTGCAGTTCCAGTCCCAAACCCGGGGACTTGAGACTCATGCCAGGCCCATGTGCACGTGTGCCCGAAGTCCTGAGAGGAGAAAGGAGGAGAAGGGATTGTGGGGTGGTCAGCCCTCCTGGGGGTGATTCCTCGCTTCCTATCACTCTCTGCTGAGTGTACTCTCGCTTTAGCAAAATCTCTCTGAAAAAAAAAGAAAGAAAGAAAGAAAGAAACAAAGGAATAAAGAAAGGAAGGAAGAAAGGAAGGAAGAAAGAAAGAAAGATTGCCCAGGTAAAAAACATCATTTGACCGAGTTTGCCCAAGCACTACCTGCTGGGCCAGGTAAAGGTGGGCAGAGCAGCACGGTCACGTGGGGAGAAGGAGGGAGAGGGGATGGGGCGAGGTGGGAGGGGCGAGAACATTTCTGAGTGGCAGGACAAACGTAGTGACGACGGGCACGCCCAGCGCCCCGACGACGCCCCTGCCCTGATGCCTGGCTCTTGGCTGTTGATGTGCCAAGCAGTGAAGTGGGCAAAGGCATGGCGCTCTGAGCAGAGTGGTGCTTCTGGCCTGGAGCCACACGTAAGCAAGGGCCTGGTGAACGTGAGAGGGAGCCCTGCAGAAATGAGCACGTCTGATGTGCACCATCGAGGATGGCGGGGACGGGTAAGAAAAAGCAAGGACAGAGAAAGATTTGGGAGCAGAGTGACAACACTTGGTGACTGATTTACACAATTAAGGATAAAAATCCCCACAAAGATAACTTAGGTATTCTGGTGCCGATGACCGAAGACGGTCACCGTTAACGAGGTAGATACACACACAGTGACCTCTGTGCAATGTTCTCCGTGATTCCTCTCCTTGCACTAGACTCGCTGCTGCGGTTTGGATAATGGTTTGTCCCCAAATAGTCAGGTGTTGTAATATGGTCCCTACTGCAACGGCATTGGGAGGTGGTGAGACCTTCAAGACAAAGCCCTACCTCCAACATGAGTGGCACCGTCTAGACGGCGAGGAGCTCGGGGAGGACAAACAGGAAAGCACCTGCTTTCTTGTCCTTCTTCTCTTCCCTCCCTCTCTCCCCCTGCACGGGGTTGCTCACCTGCCTGCCTACCCTTGTGTGGCTTAGGACCAGAGGCCAGCCGGATGCCAGACCACACTTTCCAGCCACCAGATTCATGAGTCAAAGGAACCTGCATTCTTGGGACCAGCGGTTAGCGTAATGGCTATGTCACTGGACTCCCACCTAGTCGACTGCGGTTCAAGTCCTTGACCCGATGGCTTAAACTCACGCCGGATGCGTGTGCGTGCGTTCCTGAGATCCCAAGAGGAGAATGGAGAAGGGATTGCGGCGTGGCCATCCCCCCCGGGGGGTGATTTCTCCCTTTCTGTTTCTCTGTCTCTGTCTGGTGAGCGCACACGCCCTATAGCAAAAAACCTCTGGGCGGGGCGGGGGGGGGGGGGGGGCAACAAGGCACCTGCGTTCTTTATAAATGCCCAGTCTCAGGGGTTTCTATTGAGCGACACAGGAATGCACTAAGACGTTTGATTTGCATTTTCCTGACTCTACCCCTTGGCCACGTGGATTCCTCGGGGGCCTCACTGCAGTTACGTCAGCGCTCAAGGGCTTTTCCTGCCTCGTTTCTGGAGTCCTCAACCCACCAAGCACGTTCCTGCCACAGGGCCTTTGCTCCCGCTCTGCCTCGGTCCCGAAATGCCCGTGCTCAGGGACCTGGTGGCTCTAGCACTCACTCCCTGAGGCCTCTCAGACCTGCCTGTCTTTTCTTTGCCAGGAGCTCTCTATCCCTGACCTGGTTCATTATCTGACACTTTATCATCAGGAAATGAATACACATATCAGTAATAGAAATGCAAATGAAGGTAATCACTTCTTGACCGACTCTGCGTGCTAGCAGGCCAGCTCCACGAGGGCACGACGTGCTGTTCACTGTTGTGCTTTGAGCCTGGGCCCACCAGGTGCTCACAGTCCCCGAGGAGCGCGTGAGTGAGCACGTCTCGGGGACGGCCTGCAGGGCTCATCTCAGCTCGGAATAAAGCTTGGTAGGCTTAAGCCAGTATGAGAGGGAAATTAACAACAGGGTCACGTGCTCCACTTCTCTGTGACCTGGATAAGGCTTTGGCCGTTCCTGTGAACGGGCGCACGCACCTGCACCATGAGCCCTGGGCTCACACGCTGTCCGCAGAGCGTGGCGTGGGGACAACAGGGGACACATGTGAGCGGGCCTGGTCTCAGATCCCACAACATCACAGTCTCTTCTCTGTGCCTCAGTGTCCTCTCACCGTAAAGTGACCGAAATCATTTAACATGTGATATGACTTGAACTGGGCCTCTCCAGAAGAGATTCGACCTGCCCCCCCGCCCGTCTGTAAATGTGACCTCGTTTGGAAATGGGGTCTCTGCAGAAGCATGAGCTGAGATGAGGTCCTAGCACGAGCCCGAATCCGACATGATTGGTGTCCTTATGAGACGGGGCAGTCGGACACAGTAAAACCACGTGGAGACGAGGGAGAATACAGACCAAGGAAGGCAGGGAGCTGACTGAAGCCGGGGAGACACAGAAGACCTCGCCCTCCACTCTCAGGAGCAGCCGGGCCTGCTGACACCCAAGTTTCAGACCTCTAGCCTTTGGGACAGTGAGACAAACGTCCCTGATGCTAAGTCTCCTGGTGTGTGGGGTGTGACACTCACTCCAGCACCCTGAGCAAGCACACCCACCATAATACACGCACAGACCTGTCCCAGCTTAGGACACAGAGTCACCGTGAGGCCCACCTCCACGCCCTTCTCTGTCCTTCCAGACGCTGCGATGAAGAGAGGAGTTTGGCTCATTTTAAGGGACACGGAGCCAGGATTATTCATGGGATCATTTCCTTGTTTTCGGGGCCAACGGGAGAGTAGTAAGAAGCACATTTGTGAATGAGGAGAGAGCCGGCCCCGTGCCAACATCTGCCGGAGTCTCCCACGTAGCCGGCCAGATGCGGACAGCCGGTGTCTGCGGGGGAGGCTTCCTGACGCAGCCCTGCACCCCGGCTCCTCCCGGCCGTCCCACATGTTCTGCATCACGCAGAGCAGCACTCTGTTTCCATGGGAACTGGAGGCAGAGGCTCCCAGAAGGCCTTGACTTTGGCAGAGGCTGGAGCTCTGGAATTGCTGCAGGGCAGCCTTCATCCGGGAGCAAACGGCTACTCCAGGCTGCTGTCCCAACACCATGCAGGGCTCAGGGCCACGGCCCACACCAGCCCGGGGACATCAGAGGCTCAGGCCACGAGCAGAAACTGCGGGTGGGAATGCTGGTCCTGAAAAACACGGGTGCCACCGAGCTCGGAGGAGGGCATCTCACTAAGCCTGGAGTACGGAGAGCACAGCCCAGAGCAGGGGACGTCGGAGGCCATATGGGCAGGGAGGGAGCAGGTAGGACGCCGGGAGAGGCCGGAGGACGCGCTCCACAGAGGGTGGGCTGAGTCCAGCCTCGGAGTCTGACTTCCAGGCTCCGCTGCAGTGTCGGCTGTGCTCTGCGACTTCGGAAACCCCAGAACTCCATCGGCCGGGATGCGATGCGCGGAACCTCGTCCCTCCCTGGGAACAGCGGGCTGTGGCTTCACTCACGTGCAGGCTAAACAGCTCTGGGGAAAGCAGGCACCGCGGGAGTGACCACAGAACGCCCCTGAGCCCGGCGACCCTGCGTACTTCCGGCACCTGCTGTCCTCCGCTCCTGACTCCTGCCGTGCTGAAAACCGTGTGTCGAGGAGTGATGTCCCCGCTCCGAACTCAGCCTGGGCTCCTGGAAGCCTGCCCCCGTGAGCAGCTCCACAGCCTGTGCAGGGCCCCTCCCCAGCAGGCCACTCGGCGTGCACAGAGGCCGAAGCCCGGGGAACACACTTGCAGGAATTATTTAGGAAGGACTCGACCAAGGCTCTTCACTTGGCTTTCAGGGTCTCAGGTGCCCCGCCCAAGTCCCTAGCCAGCGGCCGTATCTCCAGACGGCCTGGCAGCAGAGCACCTGGCCTGTAGTCTATGCTAGACACAGATGAGGAAAAATGTGAAGCATGAGTTTATTCTGGTGCAAAAACGTTGAAATCCGTGCAGACCTTTTCTATATTACAAGTAACCAGGAACTTCTTGAAGACTTCTCGAGTGTGTGTGTAAAATGAAGGCTGAAAGGACGTTCCTCTTCTTCGACCTTGACTGCATTGGCCGGAATGCTTTCACATAGTAGGATCCTCATAAACGTCGGTGGGCGGGTTGGCCAGCTGACTGACTGGCGGACAAAAAGAAACAACTGGCCTTTCTACCACAAGTTCAAAAGTGCAAGAGGTCGTCAAAATGTTCAGAGAAAATGCATATTATGAACAAAAGAGCAAATGCATGTTATGACAAGACTATGCAGGACTGCAGCATTCTTTGCACCAACGGGAACTCGTACTTTATTATTTACACCCTCCCTGACCTTCCAAGGAACGTCGGGAGATTGTGCATCACAAGCAGTTTTCCCCGTCCTGCCGATTGAAGGTCCTCATAGCACCAGGCTCGTCCACGTAGGCTCTAGGGAAGGAGAGCTCCAGCACAGAGCAGGACGCACAGCCTCGGACCATGCCCCCACACCACCACCATCACCGGGACCTGCAGCCCCTACGTCGGCCCTGGTGAGACGGCCCCAGGCGCTCGGGAGAACCAGCATCTAAACCAGAGTGGCAGTGTGGTGTCGGGCCACCTGAAGGGATGAAAGGCCAATAAGACCCACCTGGATCTTTATTCCCCAGCTCATCGGCTCTGCAGCCAGGCAAAGTGAACCCCACCTCCTGATTCAATCTCATCTCAGAATCTCTCCAATGCTGTCCCCAAAACAGTGACAGTAAAGAGCACCATAAGCCGACCTCACCACTTGGCTTGGAGTTGGTCTTAGGGTGTCATCAGGACACCGCCCACCCTGTGACTAAGCTTGGGTGATGGAGCGAGTGTGAAGGATGCATGCACGTGTTCCTGGCCTGGCGCCCGTGGTCCATCCCGTCATCTACGCTCTCACTTTGCCATGATTCAGAGTTGGAGAGGATCTGGCAGATCCCAAGTCCCCAGAGTCTGTGGAGCCACCAGCTGATGACATTCTGAGTCCCACACGCCTGAATGTGGGACAACAGACAGAAGGCCCCCACATTGCCAGCCCACGTAACGCACAGGTACGAACTAAGCTTCTGGAAAGTTGGCATCATGCGTTATAGCCATTGGCGTTGGATGAATCATCCCCACCTATTTCTAGAACACTTCTTCCTGACCCGCTGTTGAACATCATGGAAGGTACGTACACAAACCTACTTAGTACAGGCCACTTACACACCCACACGGCACACTCCCAGCTTACGGAGCTGCCCTGCGTGTGCTGTCCAGCTGTGATGGAAACATGGTGGTGTGGAGTAAGACTGTATATCCCGGATGGAGCATCACTACACCTCGGTGTCTCCAATCCCATCCACTGCCATAAGAATACCAAATGTATTTCTACCACATGAATTAAAATGATTTCAATGCTAAATATATTGAAGTCAAATACGCCATCTCCACATGTATATTAAATTTACTATCATAAAAATCCCATGAAACCTCAACCAGAAATGATATAAATGGTGATACCCATCACAGATTGTAAATATGAATGAGATAATGGCTATAAAACAAATATTGAAGTACGTCAATAGTTGTCCATTATTTTGGCTAGAAATAATTACTAGCAGTTGTTGGGAAAATGGTTTGTCCCACGAAGTTTCTTATGTTGGAACTTGGTCATATTATAAAGATGGTAAGTAAAAACTCAATTCCTTCGTGGTGCCCTGGGTGGGGCCTTTGAGTGTAATGAAGTCCTTAGGGCCCTTGTCACCCTTGAGTTGCGGTGTGATTATAGGAGGGGAGAGGAGGCCAGAGCAGGCAGATTCTGAAGGACAGCAGGACAGCATTCTGCTCAAAGCCCTCCCCCTACATGTAGTCACACTAAAAGTTGGTCTTTGGTCCTCAGACCCCAAACTGTGAGCTAAATAAACCTCTATTTACTTATAAGTTATCCAGCCTCAGATATTCTGTTAGCAACACAGTAATGACCCAAGATAGTCATTAAATACTAATTGCTGTTTTTCAGTCCCTGACCTACTACATTTTATTTTTCAAAATAACATCAAGAATGATCCTTTGTAAAATGTAAGTCGGATAGTATCATCCCACTCAAAACCATCCAGTAGATTTTATCTCACTCAGAGTAAAACAGAAGTTAGGAGAGTCTCCAATCTTGTCCCCCTAACGGTGACAGCAGGAAACTCCGCTCTGCCAGGAGAATAGGTCTGCCCCGCCGCCCGCTCTGGCACTCCACCTGCCTGACTAGCTCCTGCAGGTCTGCCCCGCCACCCACTCTGGGACTCCACCAGCCCGACTGGCTCCCGCGCGTATCCTGAACACAGCAGACAGGCCTCATGTCAGCACCTTTGCCCCGTCCTGTCCTCAGCCCAAACTCTCATTCCACGGATACCCACCCCGTTCCCCTGCTCCTTCTTTTTTTTTTTTTTTTTTTTTTTTTTTTGAGAGATTTTTGCTATAGGGCACATGCGCTCTCCAGACAGACAGAGAAATAGAGACAGAAAGCGAGACATCACCCCCCAGGGGGGATGGTCATGCCGCAATCCCTTCTCCATTCTCCTCTCGGGATCTTGGGCACGCACGCACATGCGCCCGGCGTGAGTTTTAAGCCACTGGGTCCGGGATGCGAACCGCGGTCGACTACGTGGGGGTCCAGCGACATAGCCATTACGCTAACTGCTGGTTCCCCCCGCTCCTTCTTCAGGTCTTGGTCTGAACGACACCTCCGGAGAGAGACTTTGCTTCCCCAGTCCAGCCTCTCCTCACCCTCTCGGCTGTCTCCTCAGCACATAACGCTCTGATAAACAGCATTTGCTCATGGATGTGCGGTTTCACCTCCTCTTCCCTCCACTTTGTATCTGCAGCACTTGTAGCCCTCTGCGTGTCATGCATTCTATGTGTGTCTTATTTAGAACGTGAGCTCTACCAGAACGGAGAGTCCGCCTGCTCCGTCGCCAGCTGCACCTCCGGGAAGGCCCGCGGCCACACAGCAGTTAGGGCAGCTGGGTCCCGCGTGGCCGGGGCACAGTCTCAGCACTGAACCCAACGGCCTGAAAAAACATGCTGGGGGAGGGCGCGGATGTGCCCAAGTCCCCAGAGGAGAATGAAGGAAGGGGGTGAGGCATGGCCACACCCTGGGGTGCCTGCTCGCTCTCTCTCATTCTCCCCGTCTCTGTCTCTCTGGCAAGTACACATACACTATAACAAATTAAAAACAAACAAACAAAAAGATTGCTGAGGATAGCAGGCCCTCAAAAAAATATAGAGTGAGTGAACGAAACGTGCTCACAGAAGCAAACAGATCTCGGCGAAGGAGTGGCCGGTCCAACGGTGACTGAATACGCGTTCAGTGACTCGAGGTGTAATCTCACTCCAAACTGAAACACAGTGAAACACGTCATGAATTTCCACATCAATTCTGTAAACACAAACCATGCTTCCAACAGTTAAATCCTGGGAGAGCTTCAAGTTCATTCATTCTCTAATCCTACTTCTTCATGTTAAAATGAAGATCCATCTGGACCAGCAGATGGCATAGTGGTTATATTGCTGGACTCCCATATAGTCAGCCATGGATTGAATCCCAGATCAGGTGGCTTAAAACTCACACTGGGTGCATGTGCATGCATGCCCAAGATCCCAAGAGGAGAATGGAGGAGAAGGAATTACGGCGTGGCCATCCCCCCGGGGGAATGAGTTCTCGCTTTCTGTCTCTCTGTCTCTCCTGCAAGTGCATGTACCCCACAAAAAAAATCTCTCTTAAAAAAAAACAAAAGAGAGATAGAGAGAGAGATAAGTTTACAGAGGAGACGAGGCATGAATGGTGACATTTCGCGTGAACTGGTGACAGAATCTCCCATCTGTGAGTGTCCAGAAAGCCTGGTTTTGTGTTCGCTGCTGCTCCTTCAGACATGGAGGACGGAGACGCTGTGGTGCAACCCCCTGAAGATGCGACGAGGCTTTCTCCCAGAAACTCGCCCCCTCTGCCTGCTGGGCAGACCTTCCTCTACGCGTCCCTCCTGCTAGCGAACTCGGAGGGGCGGTCTGCCGGGAGCAGCTGCGGAACTCGGAGCAATCGGAGAAGGTGTCCGGGTCGTGTTTGAGGACAGTCCTTCGAACCTGCGAGCCTGTGCTTTCCTTCACTCTGGGGTCTCCGTTGCTCAGACGCTGGTGACGTGGCGTTTGGGAGAAGGGTCTGGAAATAAAGATGAGATGTGAATGTAAAAGGCAAGTTGCCGCCTAGCATCTCTCTGTTTCCCAGACCTTCAGATTCCGGGTTTACGAGCGTTTCCAAAGCTCCAGTAATGCACAACTTAATAACCCTCCCGAGCTCGGGCTGCAGGCTGGGTAAAGAGGGTTAAATGACAGCCATCTCCCAGTGCTGAAGGCCGTAAAACTCACGGTATAGAAATAAAGCACAGTGCAACAGCGTAAATAATAGGATGACATTGAGAAAAAAAGGAACTTGGGGAGGAGTAACTGAGAAACTTCCTTACGTCCAAGATCAGCTCAATGATAAACGAGGCCCTGGGGGAAGGCTGGGAGCCTCCGAGCTCGAGAGATTTTGAAATCTGACTGCACTGAGCTCCAGAGGCCAATGCCACAGGATCATCCCCCCCTTTCATATGAAAAGGCAGCGGCGTGAGCTAATGGGCTTTTCCACCTAACACCAGTTTGTCGTCCGGACTGGAGGCCACATCTCTCACTGAGGTAAGAAAGCCATTCTGGGACCAAAGGGCGGTGGTCCCGGTGGCAGTTCAGGCAGCCACACGGGTAGTTATTTCTGGAAGGTTTCTTCATTAAAGAATGGAATAAACAAACAGTGACACTGACCCCTTTGCCTGCCTCTCCCCCCTCCCCACTCTCCCCTGTCCTCCTTCCTCCCTCCCCCTCCCTCCCCACTCTCCCCTGTCCTCCTTCCTCTCTCCCCCTCCCTCCCCCTCACTCCCCATCCTCCTCTCTCCCTTCCTCCCTCCTCTATTCCTCCTTTCCCTCTGCTTCCCTCTGCTTCCCGTTGGGGCCTTCTTTCCCTCCCCACATCTTCCCTTGTGTGTGTCCAGAATTGCAGGACAGCTGGACAGACGTCTGTGCTTCCCATCACCCCCTCTTAAAGAATCAGCGAGGTCTCAGAGCCTCGGGGACAGTGGCCGCCAGAGCGTGCTGAGGCCAAAGAGCACACACACCTGGGAGGAGCCGTCAGAGCCCTGCACTGGGCACATCCAGGCGCTGGCGCATGCTCTCGGGTACATCGCTGTCACATGCCAGAGACGTCTGACAACCGCACTTGAGATCTACGGAAGGGCGCAGTCAGTGGGGTGAGCAGCACGTCCTCCTGGCCCGGAATCGCCCAGAGCCCTCTCCGCGAGTTGCAGGGCTGTCCTGTGACCCCTCGCTTTCTCTAGGCTGTGCTGGCAGCTCACACGGCCTCCCCCTGCGTTCGTGGTGCCCCTGCCCTGGAGCACACCGGGGACCACAGGGTGCCCAGCGAGGGCGTACACAGGCGCAGATGGACCTGTGCCCGGTGCCATCGGACACAGCGGGGAGGCGAGACGCTGGTGCGGCGGCCAGCCCAGCGCAGGAAAGGGACTCCCAAGCGTGTGTCATGTCCAGAAGATGATGATATTTACCTCTACCGTGACAAAGAAATAGTACTATGGGGGAGCCAGCCCATGCTGTGGCAGACACACACACACTGGGCATCCTGGCAGGAGCGTCAGGTGGAAGCTGGCACCTGCTCACACGCCCGCCCCGGCCCTCACCGCGCAGGGCAGGCCACTGGGTCCTGGTGGTTTCCAGTTTACTATGGAAAGTACTTTGTCAACAAAATCACCCCAAAATTGCGGCCTGAGTGTTCCCGGACCTTTAATCCCCAGTGTCCCTCCGGGGTGTGTGTGTGTAAAGTGTGTTTCTTGCCTTGTCCACATTTTTAACCACCTCCATGAATTCCGTGGCATACCCATTTGACACTAGAAGTGGTCCACATTCTGCCTCACACGGCCGTCCCTGGAACCCACCCCGAGCGATTGCCCGTGCCGTGAGGGGGAAAACGGCAGGACACTGAGCACATGGGCACCGCCCATGGCCAGCCAGCAGCGGAGCAGCCGTGAGCTGAGCTGGGTCTCTGCGGGCAGGCCCTGGCGTCTGTGTGCAACGAGGTTTCTGTACGTGTGGGAATGTTCCGCGAGCTGAGCTGGATCTCTGCAGGCAGGCCCTGGCGTCTGTGCGCGACGAGGTCTCTGTACGTGCGGGCACACTCTGTGAGCTGAGCTGGCTGACACTGGGGGGATTGTGGCATGGGGACGCTGTAGGGAGATCTCTCTCTATCTCTGCCTCGGTCTGTCTCTCTCTCTCCCTCTCTCTAAGAAAATTAATAAATACACTTTTTTAAAAGAGTAATTTTATTAACCACAGACTGATATATTTTTTTCTGTTTAAAACTTTTTTTGAGAAATTTTTGCTCAAAGAGCATGTGCACTCACTGGAGAGACATAGAGACAGGAAACGAGAAGTCACCACCCAGGGCGTGGGAGGGGGTACGGCCATGCCACAGAACTTCTCCTCCATTCTCCTTTCAGGATTGTGGACGTGCGTGCTCATGAACCCAGTATGAGTTTCAAGCTGCCAGGTCTGGGACTCGAACTGCAGTCAACCATGTGGAAGTCCAGCACCTTAACCACTGTGTACTGCTGGCCCTCTGGGTTTCAATGTTACTGGACGGACAATAACCCAACTGGCAGAACCGGGTAGTCACAATATAGGTGGGGCTTTCTACCTTCTGCTGTGGAGGACAGATGTTCTCCAAATTTTCTTTATCAGAATCACTTTCTTGTCACTTATTGAAAGAAAGAGAAAGAGAAAAAGGAAGAAAGGGAGGAAAAATGAAAGGGAAGAGGGAGAGGAGGAAGGAGGGGAAGCAGCCCAGCCCCTCTGGTCTGCAGCATCCGCTGCGTGTCCCCGGCCGTCACAGAGTCCCACCGGACACATCTCCAACATCCGCAAGCCTGTCTTTGACTGGGAGGAGAGCAGCGCTGTAGTGAGTACCGGTGAGCCGGCCAGCGCTCTGCAGACTTTACTCATCACCGCGTGGTAACCACCAGCCTCTGCCCTGTAACTGGGCGTGTCTCAGGGCCTGGGGTGCACATCTGGCCATGCTGGAGAGCACATTTGCAGTCACCTTCCCTTTCTGAGCCCTAATATATCGGAGTACAGGAAGAGCCAAAGCTTCAGAAGGACACGCCTCGGACTTGCAAAGCAAGTGCCAGTCTGTGGGAAACTGCGATGCATAAAAGACGTTAATAGAAACACAAATAAAACATGCAGTGTCGAGGCCTTCGGGGTTGTGGTGACCAGCAGTAGACGGCGTTGGCGAGGAATTCGACTCCCTGCAGTCGGACGCACACATCTGCACTCGCTCCCCCGAGCTCCCACATGTGGGCTCGCAATTTGTAGAAGGCTGTTTCTCATTAGTATGGGAAGGAATGTGTTCCACATTTTTTAAAGATTTGAGTTTTTTATAGGGAGAGAGTGGAAAAGGAATCTGTCCGAATATTGGACTTCAAATGCAGAAGATCCGAACAGCGAGCTCTGCAGCCCCGAGACAGGGTTACACCCAGCTCCCTTGCCCGGGGAAGGTAAGAGGAACGGCAGTGACGCCCGGTCCCCAGCACGGAAGTGCTCTGGACGGCACTAGCCAGTGGGGCTGGCAGGGCACAGTCCCTGTGTTCCCGTTCGCTGTTCAGTTAGGTGTTGTCAAGCCCGACACTGATAGTCACCAGCCAATGCTACTGGTTCCCAGGAAGTAGTGGGCCGTGGAAAAGTCATGATGCATTTTTGCATAGGAAAAAGCAAAATCAAAAGCCAGAAAACTACGTGGTGACTCCCTGACAATAACCCAGTACTTCTCAGGTGAGTAACCCTGTGTCTGCGTTCTCCCTGGGTCCCTGAATCTGTGGCTTTTCAGGTCAGGAATTTTCACTCAGGGGCCAGAGTCCCCATGTAGCTTGTGAAATGCAAAGCCCCAGGCCATGCCCAAGCCCTGGTCTAGAGCAAGGTTCTGGAGTCTGCATTTCCAACCAACACCCTAGAGAACCCAGATGCAGACCACCCACGAGCTCGCTTTTACAGACACCCTGGAGGTGTTTATCTAATTCATCTTCTCGCGATTCATAAGGACATTGGGGTGGGGGCTTTGCAGATCACACTCACTCTGGACCACTGAGCAGTGCACCATCACCACACTATCCCACTGGCCCCCTCGTGTCCAGGGGCCTTACCGAATGAGTTATTCTCCAGTGAAACTGCCCAGCACCCGATCAGCTCCCAGTCTGAAGAACAGCTTTGGTGGCAGCGTTCATTTTACTAGAAGGTACAAATGAGATGGAGAAGGAGAGCCGCCAGTGAAATGGGCGCCAGCGCTGCAAGGCCATTGCTCTGACAAAGTCAGGGCTCTGTTTGTCCTGCCATGTGATTACGGTGATGTTCTTACAGCACTGACTTCACACTGCATGCAGTATCCCTTCACGATCAGGTGAAAATGATGAATTATGTATTTTTATCACTAATCAATAATTTCACTATTAATAATGAATGCTCGGGACCAGCAGTTGGCATAATGGCTATGTCGCTGGACTCCCATGTAGTTCGAGTCCCGGACCTGGTGTCTTAAACTCACGCCAGGTGTGTGTGTGTGCGTGCCCAAGATCCTGAGAGGAGAATGGAGGAGAAGGGATTGTGGTGTGGCTATCCACCCTGGAGGTGATTTCTCACTTTCTGTCTCTCTGTCTCTCTCTTTCTAGCGAGTACACATGCCCTAGAGCAAAAACCTCTCAAAAAAATAATAATAATGAATGCTCTTGGGAGATTTCTGAGAAGCTGTAGCCAAAGCAGTGCATGGAGATGAGCACTGACGCGCGGCCCGGCCCCGTAGCTCCCCTGGCTGCTGCTGCTCTTCTGTAGACTGAAGCCACACGACAGGCTCGGGTTTGATTCCCAGTCACCCTGAAGGCCAGGCGAGAGGTGCGTGCCTGTATTCCCAGCAATCTGGGGTGCCGAGGCAGAAGGATCCCGGCAGAGTAAGACCCTGTCTCTGAAACTAAGGGGCAGTGGAGAAGGTGGCACAGCAGTGACATAATGCTTCACAGTGCTGGGCACACGGAGGGTCCAAGGTACATGTCCCAAGGCCTCCCTGGGCACATCAGTGTGTGTGTGTGTGTGTGCATGCCCGTGACCCAGGCTGGCTAAGGCCGCACGCAGGTTGCCATGTGAAAACCCTACTGGGGTTACTGTCTCTCTTTTGTGAAGAAACAAAACACTTTTTTAAAATGTGATTTGATTTCATCACACCTCTTCAGCTTTCAGTACCTGGAAATGTTAAGAAATCTAGTTTTGGTTCTAATTATCCAATAGTCATCTATTCTGTATTGTATTCAGAACTTGATGTTCTATCCCATCCGTGGTCGTGACTGGCTGTCTCTCTTTGAAGCCCATTTTTCTTCAATGAGTGAAATCACTAACGGAGGGGCGGACGTAATTTGCAGGAGAAAGGCTACCCAGGAAAGGGATGAGGGTCCTGCAGATGTGCGCAGCTGCCACCCCAGCTGGCAGCGCGGCGTCTGCGTGGCTGTGAGCCCAGAAGCCAGTGAAAGGAAACAATCAGTTCTAGCTGACTCAATTTTTTTATTTTCATTTTTCTAACACAGATGAATATGATGCAAATTGTTTGAAAATAAGAGCCTTCCAGTTAGTACATTACCATACTCTGAAAAAAAAAAAAAAAAAAAAAACACTTCCCCGGTGACGTGCTGAGAGTCTGGAAATACTGCCTTCTAACGGCCGTTGAGGCGCCGTGGAACCCCGGTAAGCTGCTTCTCCTTTACGAAGGAGAGAACAGAGAGGGAGCCAGGGAGGTGCAAAACGGGAGTTTCCACAGGGTCTCGCAGGCTGCAGTGCTCCTGACAGCCTCCCAGCTAGCCGGGTGATATGACAGCCGTGCCCAGCCTGCCCAGTGTGCTCAGGTGGGCCTGGGCGCTGCACCTGCGCTCCCCGACATGCCTGAGCCCGGCGCCTTCCAGACCGGAGCAGAAACACCGTCCGTGCAACACCATGGCCGGACTCCTGTCCGCAAACTCGCCTGCGGGTGCTGTCGGTGGCGGCACAAATAATTAGAATCCTTTCCCATGTAATGTACCTTCTCCAAGGAGTCGAACAGTCTTTGCAAGTAAAAGAGAAATTGGAGAAGGTGGGGCTAGACCACAATCCCTCAGGTGCGACAACGGCTACAAGAAATGGGTGGTCATGAGCTACGGCAGACCTGCGTTTTACCGATCTTTCCTCTTCTCTTTTCTGAATGCTTGAGAATGTATACACACGCATGAGAGAAAGAGAGAGAGAAAGAGCCCCCAGTGGGGCCTGGTCATGCAACAATCTTTTTTCCTCCAATTCTCTACCCTGTCAGAATCCTGTGCGTACACACCCAACACAGAGCTGATGGGGCTGGGATTCAAACCCTGGTCTGCCACGTGAGGTCCAACTTCCCCTGCACGCACTTCGCTGCTGTAGTGTGGGGCTGACCCAAATGTCAGTCTTCAAATGACTGACGGCGCCCTTCACTGGTGACTGAAGGGTAGTAAGAACATTAACAACTCATCTCCACCTACGCTCACTACACATCAGGCACTGTATGTGCGTTAGCTAATCCCTCCTCAACTCTGATTTACGTATTACTATTAAATTCATTCTACGGATAAAGCTCCAGCACACGAGACTGGAGCCCCGTGGGAGGCCCTGGCTCAGACCCCAGACCCACCCGATCACATCAGGCACACCTGCCTGCTCTCGGGGTCCTGGCTGCCGGGAGGCTGCCGGGAGGATCATGGCACGGTGAGACCCTGTCAGGTCCGTGTCTCTGTCATTATCTCTCATGAGGAGAGGAAAGACATTTTAAATAGTCTGCCTAGGATTGCAAAATCAACACTGAATATGAGCTTCACACTGAGGGATTCCAGAACCTACAGGCTCTTGATCCAAACACTTTGGGACTCACCGTGGGGTTGGCAGTATGTGGGAGAAACATCTCGGGGTAGGTCAGGGGTCCAGGCTATACAAGACAGGGGTCTGCTAGAGATACAGAGAGTCCTTTTAGTCTTACCCCATTTTTTTTTCAAGAATGGAATATCTGAATGTGTCATCAACTTATCTTATTTGACAAGGAAGTATTCAGTGTCTTTCCCAGAAGCCCTGAGACTTGATTTAAAAATAATTCCTGGTTACGCAATGCCTAGAGGGCACATCTTAACCCAGTGATCTCGGGCACAAGCTTCCACGATCTCCACCCAGCCTGTCTTACCAGCAGGCCCTTCACCTCGTCACTGCCACCATCCCTCTGCCTGCCCTGCCCCAACAGACCCGCTGCGCCCTGCACACGCATGCTCATTGTCTGCCGTTTTACAAAGATTGCACCATCCTTTGTCCATGCTAACCCCTAGGTTTGGTGCTCCTTCCGCCCCAACATCAGCATACACACACGTGCACACACACACATGCACACACACACACGCACACACGACTTGGCAAAGAAAACACATACAAATATTTCATACCCAGCTCAAATGTGCTTCATGTGGCATGCTCCTAACTAAAGAGCCCCCATGACCCCTTACACAGGCACACCTTCTTCCCAGCTCCTCCCTGGGCAGCTGGGCACTAAGTTCCTCACTCTTCATTCTTGGATGCCCAGCTAATTGTTTTCAAAAGTAGAATTCAGTGGGAGTGGCGTCCCATCATGCTGAGCCTGGCCAAGAGGCCTGGGCTTCCCAGAGCCTCACCCCTGGAAAGCTGCTGGACCAACACGCTGAAAAGCCAGATGGAGGGGGGCTCCCCTCACCACCAGGTGCACGGGTACTCTCCTAGATTCTGGTCCCAGCCAACCTACATGAGTGATCCTAGGAGACATTACCGGAAGGATCCTGTGGCAGAGCTCAGACCCAGAGCAAAGGCATGAACAGTTAAACACCTATTGTTTACCTTTTTTTTTTTTTTTTTTGAGAGGTTTTCGCCATAGGGCGCGTGCGCTCGCCAGATAGACAGAGCGAGACAGAGAGACAGAAAGCGAGAAATCACCCCCCCAGGGGGGATGGTCACGCCGCAATCCTTTCTCCTCCATTCTCCTCTCAGGATCTTGGGCACGCACGCACACGCGCCCGGCATGAGTTTTAAGCCACCGGGTCCGGGACGCGAACCGTGGTCGACTACGTGGGAGTCCAGCGACATAGCCATTACGCTAACTGCTGGTTCCCAACACCTATTGTTGTAAGCCACTTTGTTCTGGAACGGGCAGTCAGGCAGCAGTAGATAATTGATATAACCCACCCCAACTCCGACCTCGGAGAACCAATTATTCTGCATTCTGAGAGACCACAGCACTGTGTCTAGTCCTTTTAAAAGACTCATAATTTACTATGATTTGTTTAGCATTTCTCTCCACTCCTAGATTCTGAGTTCTCTGGAAGCAGAAATATCCTCAGGACCTCCCACCAAGCCTGAGTCCATAGCAGGCACTAAAGAAATAACTGCTGACCCAGGAAATGGCCAAAGGACTGGCCTTCATCAGATAGGTCCTGTTCAAGGGAACACAGACCATGGGCAGAGGGAACCGCACTTCCTGTGCAGAGAACGGTGAACCCCATGCCCCAGTGGTGTGGCTCACAGGAGGTTAAACTTAGCAGCACTAATAGATCGGATTTTTTTCAGAGTGCTAAGATTAAATGGCCTCCAATGAGCAGTATTTCTGCCAATCCCGCAGCCTAGGGAACTCTATGCTTGCAAATAACAAAATGTAATTCCAAGCAAAATCTTGTAAGACTTGGCTTTGAGTCAAAATGCATTATAAAAATAAAAACATTGGTTTTATCCAAATCCTCTCTAGAGTTTTGTTCAGCATTATCTTGAGCAAGTCAAATTAGTCACTATAACCCATGGTTACTTGCACATTCCTGGTAAATTGGCTGGGAAAAGACAGGATGATCTTACTAATTTTTTTTTTTTTGAAAGAGAGACATTTTTGCTATAGGGCATGTACACGTACACTCGTCGGAGAGACAGAAGAGACAGAAAGTGAGAAATGACCCCACAGGAGGGATGACCATGCTGCAGTCCCTTCTCCTCCATTCTCCTCTCAGGATCTTGGGTACACATGCAAATGCACCCGGAATAAATTTTAAGCCACCAGGTCCAGGACTCGAACCATGGTTGACTATGTGGGAGTCCAGTGACATAACCGCTACATCATCTGCAGCCCCACTAATCATCTTTAAGTCATAATTTCTCCAGATTAAAATCTTATTTTTGCATATAGTTCAGCTTGATGAATCCAGCCACACAATCGTTGAAGAACACATATCGAAGCACAAACATCACTCTTGTGTATTTCACTGAGGTCACATTAGCTCACGTGGTGCTTCGTCACGTGTTTCGATATCACATCATCTTTACGATGATCGTTATGTGAGGCTGGAAAGCGAGGAATGTTAACTCGGAGCTCAGAGAAGAAACTGAATCCACCATTTTGATTTGCCAGTGACTTGCTTTTGTCCCTTCTCATCGTAAACACTTGCCACTCATTTCTTTAATGACAATCTTTCACCGAAAATAGGATTTATATATTAAGCAGAATAACATTGGTTGATGTCAATTAAAAAAAAAACATACCATTTGAAAATTTGTAACCATAACCAAAACCAAAAGCTAGCCTGATTTTTTAAAAACATAGATTTCAGAGCGTCTTCTGGAGGTGTACTGGAACCCTGTCCTCACCATCCTTTTTCCTTTCTGCTGTGGAGTGGCCGGGACATCCAGGCCCAGGCAGGCCGCGTTCTCGCTGAGCGGCTGGTGTTGGGCAAATAGAAGCTCACGCCTGGTTAGCCAGCCCGCGCTTGCCTGCAGGTTCCATAATCCGTAAGGTTCTGACTCACTGACGTTCACGGTGACACACCAGATCGTGCTTCTTACGTACTACTTGATTTCTAGGAACACTTCTGAATCACCTTTTCGGATGGTTTTGTTTTGTTTGTTGTTGTTTTGTTTTGTTTCTGCTAGAGGACAAGTGCATTGTTGGAGACAGAGACAGAGAAGGAAAGTGAGAAAGCGTGGTAAGCTGTGACGCTCATGCTAGAAGACACGGAGTGCCGTGGTCTCTCAGAATGCAGAAGAACTGGTTCTCTGAGGTGGGAGTTGGGCTGGGTCATAGCAGTTATCTACTGCTGCCTGACCACGCGTTCCAGAGCGAAGTGGCTTACAAGGGGACTGGCCATGCCACTGTCCCCTCTCCATTTCTCCTCTGGGGGGTTTGGGCACACACACGTGCATACACACAGTGTGCTTTTCAAACCGCTGGGTCCAGGACTCAAACTATGCTGGACCTCCACACCACCAGCCGGGCCAGTCTTTTCTTACAACAAGGTTTATTTTTACTGGTTGAAAAGTAGAAAAGGCTCAAATTTGATTTAAAAAAAAAAGTTACCATAATAGGGGATGAAAAACAGACTTCTCTAAGACTAGCTGCAGTACATGTGTCAAAGATGTCCTAGACAGACAGACAGACAGACCTCAGCTGTGAAGTCACACTCTCTGGGCAAAGATCAATCCTCCTCCGTCCCGAGCCAGCAGGAAGAAGAAGCCACTCGCCTTCCCCACGCTGCTGAGCAGAAGTCCTCAGTGGATGGCTGGCAGCTACAGGAGAGATATGAATCAAAGTTTTGTGAATTAAATGCTGTTGACTGCAGCACTCTGGTAGCTGTGTGAGCGAGGGAATGAATTAGTCTTGTGTTCTTGTTACACTGGGTACCGGATAGACTCCTCCTCCACTGGCCTCGAGTTCATTCCAGAGCAATGAATCACCTTGAAGCTAACTCAGGGAGCACTTTGGCTCCGAAGCCCACTGACCCTGGGAACTCCCCCACTGAGAGGTGGGACTGGCGAGATTTAGAACTGCTGACTTGGAGTTGTGAGTCATGGTTGGGTGCCAACGAATGGTGTAAATCGTGGAAGAACTTGAATGTAATGTCCGTGACGAATAACACATCACAACGTACTCCAGCTTGTACAGCAGACACTTATTCCACAGAAATTTTAAAAAGAGCTTTATTAAAAATCTTTGTATTGTAAGCTAAATAATGTGATTGGATGTATAAATAATAATAAAAATATTTGTATTAAATTTAAACATCAAGCATTAAAACGCAGGAGAGCTGATTGTTCTCAAGCCACAACTAAAGTAGGAGAAAGAGAGTCTGCTCGTGAGCCTGATACTGCTTTCATATCCGCACAGCTAGAAACGGTGCAGAGTCATGAAATTCGGAATCACTGATGAAGTTTAAGACCCAGTTCGGTTGATGGCCAGTTGTTCGATGTTGGGAAATGATAAAACTCTCCTGTTCAGCCTTAGTTTTCCCTGTTGCTGCCCGGCATGCTTTCGTGAGGTTAATATCCAGATCTTACATGGTTCTGTGTCCAGAAACCTTTTCTGGTAATAAAACCCTCTACCCATGTACTCATAAATTACATGTTCAAAAGCACAAGCTTAGTGTGATTAAAACCCAGCAAACTGGGAATGGGTTTCTTATTTCTATAGGAGAGCTTTGTGAGGCCTGCAGCACTGCATTTCAGTCTGTTTCTGGGCACCAAGAACTGCGTATTTGGGGTTCTCCAGTGGCATGCTGGTTTAGACACTAGATTCCCACATGAACAACCTCAGTTCAAGTCCCAGACCTGGAGCCTTGAAAAATCACACCTGGTGTGTGTCGGGTGTGTGTGTGGGGGGGGTGGGGGTGGGGGGCACAGTTCCCAAAATCCCACATCTCTCTACCTTTCTGTCTCTGTCTCATTCACACATACACACACTTTAACATAAATAAAGAAAAAAATATAAAAAAAGGAAAAAATAAAGGCCAATTAAAGGAGATACATTCAGCATATATATTTCTGTATCTAGAATATAAAAAATATATAAGTAACAAAGAAAAATACCAAGGAACATAATAGAAAATGTGTAAAGTGTTATTCATGGAAAATGACAAACTGAAATGGAAAGCTGAATATGCAAAATACATAGGAAAGCATGCTCAGTTATGCAAATAATCAAGAAAGTTCAAGAAGTGAGACACACTTTCAGACCTATGAGAAGACCAATGCTTGGTCAAGGGCTTTCACTTCACACGGCATGCCAGGGCGGCAGAGGGCAGAGCTGCCAGGGAGAGCCGTGGTGGCCTCAAAGCTCCCACGCCCTATGACCCAGGTGAGAGTCTGCGCACACGGGTGTGGGTGTGCCCCAGGAAACCTCCACGCACACTCGCCCATACAGATAATGCACATGAGGCTGTCCCACACGCGCTGTGAAGGGGAAGCGAGCCCAAGTCCAGGGACAGTGGAGACGGTACCTGTAGGCAGGGTGTGCAGCCGTGCGGTGAGGATTCTGCACACGGAGTACACTATGCGTCTATCGTCATGCGTCTACCATGAAATTCAATATGGGATGAGCAAGCAAGTTAGCAAACCTCACACATACAGGGCTGAAGTTAGACAATGCACATAAAGGAGTTATTTATGTAAATATATACATATTAGCTTCGTATGATAATACGTATATGCACGTATTATGTTATTCCATTTAATGAGCACATATTTGGAACTGGACACATCCAAGTTCTTCTAAAGGAGTGCTCCCGAAGGAAAGGAAATGCAAGAAGGGAGACCCCAACTTTACCCATAAGTTCCTTTTGCTTTTAGACAAGAAAATACTTGAAAAGGGATGAATGGCTATTCTAATTTGGTGATGGACAAGTAGGTATTTATTAATTAACATTTGTTTTATTCTGTATTTTCTTTCTTTGAAGAGAACATGTCTAAATTCAAGGAGCTTAGTATGGGCTTCAGTGTTTTCGAAGCTAGAAAATTCAGGAGAGGCTTTGAGAGGGCAGCACCTACAGAGGCCGAACAGCAGACCTGGTGAGGGCGCCCGAGGGCATCTCAGGAGGGCGAACAAGGAGAAAGAGGAGGGGGCCGTCACGCACCCCACACGGGGAGCCCGTCACGCACCCCACACGGGGAGCCCGTCACACACTCGGGGCTCTGGGAGCTATGCTGGCTCCTCTCCTCTGCTTCAGGGTGCTAATCAAAACCTACATATGTGAGTAGAAGGTGGGGTTTAGCCTCAAAAGAAGAGAGAATTCCATATCAATTACAACTTAAAAAGCTCTACGGCAATCTCGGGAGGCGGTAGGTCCTCTCACTGGAGCTGACGAGACTGGAGTGGTAAAAGTGGGTGCAAATATGGCCTCTGGGGTCGCCGACTGCCAGCTTCGTAGGCCCCGCCTCACGTGGTCCTTAAGTGACACCCCAGGCTGGCATTGCGCTGTGTGCCCATTTTACAAGATGAACGGCTCATGCTTGATAAGGATTTTAATCCAGACTCGTGACTGTCAGGGCGACTTCACTGAACTTCTTACTACCTTTAGAATGTCAAGATGAATTCCAGGCGCTGGCTTTCTAGTTGTGAGTCTGGGCGAGAGGGGGAGAGATGTCCTGGAGGTGTCTGGGCTAGCCAGAGCGCCCGAAGGCGAGCCGCGGAAAAGTGTGCTTCGAGCGGTGCTGCTGGGTGTCCCGACGCTGACAGGATGAGGGAGGTGTACGCACACCAGGAGAAAGGGGGGGCTCAGAGCCTGGCTCTTTACTCTAGGGCCCGTGGGTGTGTGTGCTCCACCAATCAACGGCCCGATGACCCCACGCTGCTCAGATTTTCAAAATATCCCCACTGCAGTCCCATCACACGCTCACTTCTTCCCACCTGCGAGCTCTGTCAGTTCTCCTACCGCAGCCAACCCTTCCCACACAGCTAGCCACCCGCACGCACTCATCTCATCTGAACAACAGAGAAGTAGGTGAGTCAAACCTGCCAGAGTTCTAACTTGAGGTTTGAAAGAAGTGTGGGTGTTTGCAAATCCAAGTTTTACTCACTCCCCAGGCCAGGGGCCTTTGGGGGATGACATGCAATTTGCACACTTAGCCTCTGTGTCTGTGCAGGTTCAGAGGGGCACCTCCCCAAGGACCATGTGTCGAAGCAAAGGAGATAAATGACAAGAGAATGAAGCCCCGACAAGCGTGTACCTGTCACTGGGCCCTCTTGGCTAGGTAGAGTCCTCGAAAAGAACATGGAGGATTAAACGAGTTGTCCCTGAGTTTAGGGCCAAGGGTCAGACCTACAAATAAATGTGACGCGTTTTGTAGGTGAGAGATAAAACAGGGAATGCCACAGGCTGACGTGCATGCCTTCCTGTCTCAGCCGGATTCAGTGAGGAGCGTGCCGTTAGTGTCCAGGGAGACTCCAAAGGCAGACAGGGAGGAGGGAAAACAGCTCCCACACTCTAGCACTGTGCTGCTGCCCCCTCCTTCCTGTCTCTCCTGCCACCAGGAAAAGGACGCTGACAGTGCCAACGACCGTTCAAATGACTTCTCCAATGAAGGTTAACCCCACCAGCCCCTAAACGTGGAGACACACGGGATGGGGACACGATAGAGTGAGCTTCCCAAAGGCACCCCGACACGCACCTCGAGGACACTGTCCTGACCCCGGAGTGTGGCCTGCAGAGTACCCGAGTCTCTGGTCTCTGTGCTCCGTGCAGGACCAGCTGCTGCTCTCAAGTTCTGGAAGGGGCATTCGTCAGGGATTCACGCTGAGCAGACAGTGACTGCGGGGGAGAGGACTGGAAAGATTTCATACATCGAAGCAGGAAATACCAAGACAGAGAAGGGTTCTGCCAGGAGTTACATTTGTGAGCCCAGAAAGGGATTCCACTCCAGTAGATGAAAACTAGAGAATCGCGAGTAACAGCCCTGCTCAAGGTTTGCTCCTAGACCTTCATCACAACTCACCTCTGAAGTCAGGGCCCCAGGAAGTTCCATTCAAAGCCAGTGTCATGGTATCTACATGCAGAAGGGAAGTCCTCGGGCTGGGGGCACGTGCGGCCACCTGGAAAGTGCAGCATCCAGTCTGAAGTCGCTAGAGCAACCCCTACATAGAGGTTAGCAGGCCCACGGCCAGTGACCTTCACTGTCGAGGGGGAATCCGGAAGCTAGGGACAGAATTCTTTTAAAGTTTTATATATTTTCTTTCTTTAGATATAGAGAAGGAGAGAGAGAATGGGAGAACAAGAAACTGCCACTCTTGTCAGGGTCCTGTCATGCTGCAGGCCCTCACCCCCGGTCTCCAGCCAGCTAGGAGCTCAGAGATGTCTGCCATGCTTCTGGTCAGCCTGGGATCTGAACCCGTGTCTTCCCCACAGGGCTGCACCCTGCCACCCACGTCACCACGGTGGAGCTGACGAGCAGCCGTGAGGACACCTGCAGGCCCTTTACCCTCAGAGCAGGAGCACGCTGAGCCTCAGTGTTCTCATCTCTAAAACTGGAAATGTAGAGCCCATTCCGTCCACCTCAGTGAAGTGGCTAATTGTGAGAACCGAATACTGCGGTCGTCTTAGCTTAGGCGGTTACAGCAAAACACCATAGAATGGTACAGCTCTGGAGGCTGGGAAGTCCAATCAGCTCCTAATGATTGGTTTCTGGTGAGGCTCCTCTTCCTGGATTGTAGATAGCTGACTCCTTGCTGTACCCCAATGACAGAAAGTGAGACAGACAGAGACAGAGACAGAGAGAAAGGGCGCCGTGCAGCCTCTTCATCCTCACATCAGCACACTGCCCTCGCCAGGACTTTGCTGTAATACCTAAACCCAAGTATTGCCCAGAACCCCCACCTCCAAACGCCATCAACTGGAAGGCTGAGCTTCAGCACATGGATCTGGAGGGAGGAGGAAGGTAGAAACACAAACATTCAGCTCACACCCGTTATAAAATAAAAACATTTTGTAGTTATTTATTATCACTAAACCTACATGCATTCACCAGAGGAAGACAACACCCCTTAATGTGGCATGCTCACTCCACAGTCCCTTTTCCTCCTCCTGTCCATTCTATCAGGGTTTGGGGCATGCATACACACAGGCTTGGTATGTTTCTCCAACTGTTGGGGCCAGAGTTCAGACTATGCCGAACACGCGGGACCCAGCTTCCCATGCACTGAGCTACAGAGCCAGCGCGAGAGCTTTCAATATTTTTCTTTCTTTCTTTATTTCATGAGAGGGAAAGACGGAGACAGAGACAAGCACCCCTACAGAGTCTTCACCCCTGGGGAGGCTGTTTCACCACCAATCACTGCCGGCCCAGCTCACGGCCACACCCGTGCATGCCCAGCTGTACAGGACATGCCAGAGACACCAACAAGGGCTTTCCCACGTGGGTCTGGTGCTCCCACCTGACCCATGACGTTAAAGTCGTATAAATGACCCAGCGCTACACACTCACTCGAGCATCATTATCCTGAATGTTCGCGGAAGCTGCATACGATGCACTTGGTAGCCCCA
The DNA here is from genome assembly GCA_026018925.1 of Tupaia tana. NCBI lineage: Eukaryota > Metazoa > Chordata > Mammalia > Scandentia > Tupaiidae > Tupaia > Tupaia tana. Next base: position 110,407,043 of record JAKSZU010000015.1, on the reverse strand, counting down.
GCCCCTAGTCTGCTTTACACACGAGGAACTAGATAGACCTGAGAGAAACTCCACTATGTGTTTTATTCTGGTCTGCTTTTTGTTTCGTTTTGCCACAGGGTGTGTGTGCTTACTGGAGACAGACAGAAAGAGAGAGTAGAAGTGAGAAATCACCCCCCAGAGGAGTGGCCCCACCACAATGCCTTCTCCTCCATTCTCCTCTCGGGATTTTGGGCACATCAGTGTTTTTCCAGCTGGGTCTGGACTGGAGCCATGCGGTCAGCCACGTGAGACCCAGACCCCTTTACCTCCACCATCGCTTTTCAGTAAGTTGTGTCCTCGGACAACTTGTGTGATCTCTGAAAGGCTCGGTTCCTTCGTGTGTAAGAGAAAGGATGACCTACTTCGCTGGAGCCGTGATCAAGTTGAACCAGACGCACGTTCATCCATATTGACACAAAGCAGGGGCCTGATAGATACTGTTACTGTAAATGCTACTGAGTGGTAAATGTCCCTGTCGTGCTTTGTTATAGTTAGTATTCTCATTAATCACAGAGTTGAAATATACACCCAGGTCTCCAGGCATCTGGGGTTCTTTACAAAAAGAAAGTGTTCTAATCTAGCAAAGCCAAATGCGGCCAGGACGATTACTCCGTAATGACACCTTGTCTTCGTTGTCTCCAGCTGTTTTTTAGACAGTAAAGTTGAGTGCAAGGGAACACCTGTTTCTGAAAATAGCCATTGGAAGGCCAGGAAGCAGGACAGAACCCAGGGTCTGAAGCTCAGTAGGTCGTAGCCAAGCCGTGCTGCACGGGTGTGTGCATTTTCCGAAAGCTGGAGACAGCGTGAGGTCTGATGCGACACCATCAGCCAGACCTCGGTGAGCAAAGCCATCCCCGGGTGCACTGTCCTGCTGGAAGCTCGGCGTGGAGGGAGCTTTTCCCAGATGGCGTGTACCTTCCTTCAGCCCTAAGTCCATCTGTTTCCGAGCTCTTGAACTTGCTGCTGTGTTTGTCTGAAAGAAGAACAGGAACGACAGAAGTGGACGGTGAGCGCTGGCCAGGACGGGGGCTACTGCTCAGAGCTCAGGACCGAGGTCTCTGCCAGAGGCGGCTGGACGGGTGCCTCATATCCGAGCTCTGGGCTTAAGCAGGAAAGTTAATGGATTAGCCTTGATGGATGGCCGATGCTCTCAGCAGGCACGGGCTCCAAGCCAGAAAGCTGCCCTCCGTGTAGACGGCAGCCTTGTCTGGGGTTGCCGGACGTGGCTGATAACAGGACCGGAACCCATCAGAGACACCCACCCCTTACCTCTGGGCCTCATCAAAATTACCTGCCAAAGAGACTCCGCTGCAGACCTGCACCTTGTCGGCCTGTTTGTAATAGAAAGCAGCTGTTCCGCCAGGGAGGCGGCGGTGGGAGGGGAAAGGACGCGGGACAGCACCATTCATAACTTCTCCGCTGTGCAGAACTGAAAGTTGGAATCCCGAAGCCAGCAAGAACGGGAAATTCTAGGGACCCCGTGGGAATGATATTATCCTCCTCAAAGGGATGGAGAGGAAATCAAAGCTACTGAACTGAAATCACAGATGGCTGGGATCCCCGTCCAGGGTTAGAGCAGGCTCTGGCGCTGCTCGGTGGGACCCTGGGCCTGGCAGAGGCCGTGTGCTGCAGGTCTTCGGTCAGGCGACCTGGGCCTGGGAGCATGTCCGGCGTCACCCCCTGCTCGTCACCGCACCCAGTGTCTAGAGCAGAGCCTATCTCGTGCGTGCTCCGCAGGTGCTGGCCGAGCGGGTGGGTGGTCGGGTGACGGCCCACGGCTTCCAAGGCTAGGGGTGGGTTTTCGACCTGGACCAGTCAGGGTTTGGCTCCACGCCCTACCGTGGTGCTCTGCTGTCCTAGGAAAGCCGCTTCACGCACCGCACCGTATTCACGGGTGGAGCCAACGCGGCTCCAACAGCTGCCTGGTGTGGCCTGCGGGACTGCGGAAGCAAGGACGCATTCCTAAGATCCTGCACGGCAGAGAGACCCGTGAAGATGAGCGCGGTCCGGGTTATGAGCATGCGCAGGGACTGGGGGGGCTTATGAGTGACGTCCAGATCTCAGAGAAAGGACAGCAGCAGTAGCGTGAGGACAGCGCAGGGTCCCCGCAAACGGTAGCCGGGAAAACTCCAGCACGTCTCCACGCCCTCGCCATCACCAGTCGGAAAGACATGCCCTGCCCGAGCCCAGAGAGCTCACCCGGAGAGGGCTGCGGAGAGACCTCGCAGAGCCGCTGACACCAGAGACAGAGACTCTGTTATGAGGGGCTCCACCAGACCCCCGCCCCTTGCATTTCTGTAGAGGCCACTTAGTTTCCACATGAGATCCGGCTTTCTTTCTTTGAACAAGGAAATGATCTCTCTATACAAATACAGTGACACACACACACAAGTACACTTACACACAGAAAAAAAATGTTGATTGAAGAATAGGACTCCCACATGGCCGACTGCAGTTCGAGTCTCTGACCTGGTGGCTTGCTTTCTCTCGCTTTCTCCCTCTCTATCTGATGAGCACGTGTGCCCCATAGCAAATTAAAAATTAACAATAATAATAATAAAGTTAAATAAAATAATTCTTTGAAAAGATAGGAAAAGAATTGATCATTGAAACCAAAATTCTCAGAATGTGAGTGCATGTGCTGTACTTTCAACAATGAGAAGTGTGGGGACCAGCAGTTGGTGTAATGGCTATGTCGCTGGACTCCCATGTGGTCGACCGTGGTCCGGCCAGGGGGTGAGTGGCGTGTCCTTCCCGTGTGGTCTCCGGTCCCTCTGTGGCCTGTGCTCTGTGCTAGAGAAGCATGCTGGTTCTACCGTCCCTCTGCGCCCGCCGCAGTCCCGGCCCCAGCGGACCAGGAGGTCGGAGCCAGTCCCCCAGCGCTCCGATTCCCTCACACACCCTGGACTAACACTGGTCAAAACGGAGTGGGGTCAGTCACACAGGACTGTCCTGCAGACCTTATGGAAACGCGGGTTCGAAATCGAATGAGTCCGGGATGAGAATCTAAGGCTCTGTAACTTCCTTTTCATCTTCAAAGAGTAACTTCTTCCTCTGCAATGCCAGCTCAGATGCACACATTTTTATCCTGGCTGCTGGTAAGCGCTATCGCCCCCGACGTTTCGAGTGTGTTGTAGTTTGAGGGTTTCTTCACTCCCCTTCTATTCTTACCATCTCCAAATCTTCTCTTTGATGACCCCGAAGACAGTAATGCCGGAAGCGCTCAGTCCTGTTGTGACGGTTACTTTCGTCACATCCTATAAAGCAGCCAGAACTCGAGGAGGTGCTTAGTGTGTGGACGCGACTCTCATCTTCACCTTGTCTTTGAACGGCCTTGTGACCCCCTGCGTGGCGGCTGCTGTGGACGCTGCTGTGTGCTGTCTAACCCAAGGCCATGCTCACAGCAGACTCCCCGCAGTCCAGGAAGCGCCGTGAACCTCCTCAACATTGCCACGCTCCTCGGGCTTGACTTAAAGCGTTCAGAGGAGATTCACCCTGTGTCCAGTCTCCTGTTTGGACTTGCCCGTGGGGTCCCCTCTAAAGCGCGCCTGACTGCCAGGAAAGAGGCGGTTGTGAAATAAGCCTCGACGTCACACTGGCTGCACGCTCGGCCCTACCGGGAGCAGGCACTGCTCTCTGCTGAGGCCTCGCCTCGCCACGCCACGCCGAGTCACTGGCTGCCTCCCTCCTGCCAACGAAAACAGAGTGATTCCAAGGAAGCTTCTCCTGGGTTAGTCTCCCGGCCTCCAGTTTCATCTCTATCACAACAGCATCACTTATCCATTGTGGGGCTGACAGGGTGGTCAGTTCGTCTCCAATGCATCATTTAGTTCAACTGAGTCAGCAGAACGCTGGACCAAGAATGTGTGTGTGCACGCGGGTGTGCTTGTGTGTGTGTACACAGACGTCCATGCCCGAGGTTTCACACTAGCTGGAAGGCCGTCTGTCTCTAGGTTCGTGACAAAAAGCTCAGGAACACAATTGTAAGTTGAGTCTCGTTTGGACCTTCTCAAATCACGTTTAGCGTATGCTAAGTGATTATGACCTTTGGAAAATTCACAAGTTTCTGGGGATGCAAAACAGTAGTTAGCTCTTATTTAGAAAAACAGGTGATGAAGAACAGAAGGGCATAACAAACCAGGAACCAGGACTTTGCAGTGAGTGACGTAAAAGAATGAATCGAAGAATAAATGAACAACCTGATTTTCTGTTGCTAACACCGTCCAAGGAAATGAAATGTCTGAAAATCCACTTGGCTTGTATTTCGAAATTATCAGCAGATATTTGATCTTCTTTACCTCAGATTCCTTGGTTCTGCCTAAACCCAGTGTCTCTCCTATTAAATCAGTCAGGTCACAAACTGGTTTTCCAAGGAGACGAATGAGGCTGATATGCCTAGTTATAATAAAGACATGTAAACTGATGGTCTGGTGGAGATTGCTGAGGCAAATGTCAACTAACAGAAAAGAGAACTCACTAACACATTTTTATACTTTTTTCTTGTTATAGTTTCCTAGCAATATTAGTGATTGATGAAACAACAACAAGCCCAGAGAGCTAGTTAGTGATGTTCTAGAAATTACCCTGTGATAGGTAGTCCTGTTTTCCTAACTCATTAATATTACATTGAAGTGCTGATAACACTATCAACACATGGAAATCTCCCAAATCTATGTCTCATCTGAGAATTCTTTCACTTCAGACTTTTAAACCTCATGCATTTCAGAGGAAATCATTTCTGGCTCATTTATACTTATTTCAACAAAACATTGCAAATAAGATTTGTAGGCTCTGAAGTTGCTTCGGTACGTTTTTAAGCCAAGAAGTTACACGTCAAGAAGTCTTATGGAAGTTCAGCTTTCCAGAGCTGCCAACGTTGCTGGGTAGGTGAGAAATCGCAGGGAGCCTCCTGAGTAACATTCCTCCTCGCAGAAGATGCTCAGCGGAACGCTTCATGGAGAATGCCACGCCTGCCCACCTTGGCAGCAGGAGGGACTGGAGGGACGCCGCTGCCGCTGCAGGAGCGGCAGGACTCACTCACACTTGGGTTCCAGTCACGAGCCCACGATTTCCCTCCAGGAGAGCACTGATAGCCGTTTATACAGACCCACTCTGAAGGGTGTGTGGAGGATTAATGTGAGGATCGCAGGATTAATAACTTAAATGTACTGTTATTAGCAACGGGAGTTGTGGTTCAATTGGCATGTGATACTAAGACATCAAAATGGGAGGACACGGAGTTGCTGCTCCATTAGAAGTCTGAGTGTGGCGCTCAGGGGCCGTCCTGGAGGACAGACTGACCGCCCTGCCAGGGGGAAAGGGACCGCACTGCGGCCTCCGACAGGCAGGTGGGGCTGGTCAGAAGGAGAGATTCCTGAAAGTCCAGCTCATCTCTACTGTGCTGCAGCCTAGAACTGAAATGGATACGCTCAATGACAAGAGCGTAGATTCCAGGCCTGCGCTGGCAAGACCCAAACTGTGGCTCCATCACTCGGAGCCGGCCTTGCAGGCTAGACACGACCTCAGACATATCGCTAACCCTCTGTCTCCCTGTTTCCTCTTCTGTAAATTAGAAACACAGTTTTATCTATCTCATATATTTATTTATTTTATTCACGATAGAGAGTACATACCCATGCACAAGAAAAAGAGCGAGAGAGAAGGCAGAGGAGAGAGAGAGAAGCACCTCCAACAGGGCTGTGTCGTGCTGCAATACCTTGCCCCAGCCCTGTAGGCAGTCGAGGGCGATCCTGGGCACACGCACCCCCCGTGCTTCAGGCAGAGCGGCAGGGGTCTGAACCCCCTCGGCTGCCTGTCTTCCAGCACTGCGTTCAGCCCCCTAGCCACTGTGCCCAGGGGCAGGCCAAGCCAGCTCATGCCCGTGTCATGGTAAGTAGGTTTATCAACGTGTGAAGTGTTTGGCACCTAACAGAGTACAATTACTAGTTACTAGTAGTTTTTCATCATCATCATAAAGTGAGTTTTATTTTGTTTTGTCTTTGCGGGGGGCAAGAGAAGTAATATTTTAAAGAGACAGCCTTAAGGGACCAGCAGTTGGCGTAATGGCTATGTCACTGAACTCCCATGTAGCTGACCACAGTTCAAATCCTGGACCTGGTGGCTTAAACTCACGCTAGGTGCGTGTGCGTGCATACCCAAGATCCCAAGAGGAGAATGGAAGAGAAGGGATTGTGGCATGGCCATCCCCCCTGGGGGGCGATTTCTTGCTTTCTGTCTGTCTCTCTCTCTCTCTCTCTGTCTTTCTTGCGAGTGCATGCACCCTATAGCAAAAACCTCTCAAAAACAAAAAAGAAGGCCTTAAAATGATATATGCAAGAATGAACTATTTTTAAAGAATTATTTTATTTAACTTTATTTATTTATTTACTTATTTATTTTAATTTGACCAGAGAGGGCCAGAGAGAGAGAAAGTGAAAATGACAAGGCAAGCCGCCAGGTCTGAGACTTGAATCATGGTCATGTGGGAGTCCGGAGCCCCAACCACCACGTCACCTGCCAGCCCCATGACCTCTGATTTTTATATACCTATACTATACTTGCCTCAAATTGTCACAGGGATTATGAATTATGTATAACCTGGTTTTCTCTAAATTGCGTTGACATTTCTGGTAGACAGTTGTTTGGGGCACTATGCGGGAGGTTGTAGGGTATTCACAGCATCCCTGGGTCTGCCCATGAAAAGATGGGCGTACCTCCCCGAGTTACGACGACCAGAACTGTCCGAGTGTCACCACATGCTTCCCAGGGGCCAGGCTGCCTCCACGCGCCCACTGAGACCACTGCTCTGTGCCTGTGGAGTGGCCACCTCCCCAGGAACATTCGGAACCGTCTTGCCAAAGGAGTCCACCTGGAGCAGAGGACCCCCTGCGCAGGGCACGCGAGCTCAGCCGCTCACCCCAAGGGCACCCTCCTGAGGGTCACTGCCGTCCCGAAGCCGTCTCCTTCCTTGCACTAGCTGAGGAGGAAGATCAAGTTCTTCCACAAGAAAAACCTGACAGTGGAGCGCCTCAAATCTGCGAGCTGTCAGGGCTCGGATAAGCTGGTCTGCGGGAGCAGAAGCCGGTCCGCTCTGGGGCTCCCAGGGTGGAGGCCTAGGAGGACGGCTGCAGACCGCCCACCAGCGCCTCCTCCGGCCGCACTCCTTGCTGCCTCAGTGCGCACTAGGTCCCGGTGGAATGGAGCCGAGGCGTTGGCCCCAGCGTGTGGTTTATCAGGACTGCAGGCATTTGCGAAAGCAAGTGGTCTGTTTGGATGAGATGTTTCCCAGGAAAAAGAAAAAAAAAATCTGGCTTGATCCTTCCTGCTCTTCAACTTATAAACATCGTTGGTTCTTCTCAACACAGAAACAATGGGAACTCCGTCTGCAGGAGGCTCGAGGGGTTCCAGGCATGGCTCACCCCGACTCCAGTCATCTCCACAAGCACTTTTATTTCCTTGCACCAGGAATGTCAATAAACCCACAGGCTACACTGCTCTCCAACCCCTCACCAGGCTCTCCTCCTCAGACCTCCCCCGCCCCCGGCTCCAGGCCCACCCCCATCTGGTTTCTGTTAGAAGCTCGTTTTCAGAGTGCAGGCTGGTGGAATTTGAGTGCAGACCCCCTCGAGTGATGAGAGTCCTGGGGCTGCAGAAGGTCCCCTCGCAGGGTCCCTGCCACCTCCCCCGCGGTTCCCTCCCTCTGCCCTGTTCGCCCTTGTGCAGGAACACGCTGGAGTCCACATCTGCTTCTAATTCTGTGTTCATTTGAACCGCTCTGGGAAAATGGAAGCTCTCACTAAAGGCTGGGGTCTTAAAGCAACAGCATGGGTACAAACAACATTATTGGGCCAACAAAGGAAAATATGTGCAAGTGTGAGTGTGTGTGCACACGCGTGTGCACATATGTCCCTCAGTGCCCAGTCTAGAACTGTTGACTGCACGTCTGTCCACACCGGTTCTGAACGAGGCCACACATAATCTCGGGCCCTGGGTGTCTAATTCCTGGCCCCAGAGGTCAACTCCATCCCAGTTTCCAATCTGGGAAGGTGGCCTGAATTCCACGATTTGAATCGAAGAGTGGATATTCCCAGACTCCTGGCTTCATCTTCAGCTTGTCGTTTAATCACAACTGTAGATTTTTTTCTCATTAGAACAGTAATGTGGGGGATTGTGTTGTCATTTTTTCCCTCTCATTTTGCTGCCAGCGTACGATGGGTGGTAGGCAAGCCTTTCAGCGGGAAAGACCCGGAGCACGTTCTTGTGGGCAAAGCACACGAACGACCTTCTGTGGGAAGGCGGTGCTGCACCCCCTCCAACAGTCCTCTGACCGCGATCAGGAGCCGTTATCTACGGCTTCCAGATTGCCACCACGTCATGGAGACAATGGACCAAAAAAAGCTTTGGCATCTGGAAGATTCCAGAAAAACAACCTTTATCATTATTAAAAAAAAAAAAAAAAAAGTGATAAGAAGTTGCCGTAGTAAAGAGCGTTTATTCTTCCAGGAACTGGGGAGTCAAAGGTTGTTTATTGTAGTGTCTGAAAATACTGATGTTTCCATTCCATGGTGTCTCAAGAAGCAGCCAGACATGTATGCCCCGAGATCATTTGATTGACATCAGAGTCACAGGTGCAGTAGAAAGAAAAGAGGAAAGGACACACCAGGCTGAGCTGATTAGAGGATTATGCGTTCATTCATTTGGAAAGTATTAATATTAATTTATTATATATTGTATGATAATGTAATATTCGTGTAAGTAACAAAATATAATAAGCTACCCTGAAAAATAATTACGAATTCAGATACCATCTATGTATATATAGTAGGAGACTTCAAAAAGTACGTGGAGAAATAAAATCAAAGTTTATTTTGGTGCCCCAAAAGTGAAAATCCACAGATCATTTTTTCATAATTCACATTTTTCATAAAGTTTTTGAAGAACTCTCATACATAGATACATTTTTATTCAGCAAATATTGAGACACTACATGTTAATTATCTTTTAAATTGTCATTTTATTTTTTAACATTCAATCACAGTATATCATTACAGCATACAAAACGAATTTCCCCCGCATGAATACACTGAGTTAGCCCAGTCAGAGGTGTTACCTTATACGTCATGATCAACAAATAATTTTCCATTTGTGTGTTTCTTAAATGCTTTGCTTCTTTCTTTTCCCCCTTGATTCAGTCCCTTTCAGCCTCCTCCGTTTCCCACCCTCCTTCCACACTGTCTCTGGGATCCACAGTTGCCTCCATGCTTTATGCCTTCCGATCTTTCCGTTTCGGCTGGAGAGTGCAGACATTCAGTGTGTCTTGAGTGGGGACATACAATGTCTCTCTTTCATAGTCTGACTTGCTTCGCCTAGCAATAAATCTTTCTATAGTTTTCCCCTTTCTATCAAATGCCAAGGTCCCATTTTTATGACTGAGTAGTATTCCACAGGGTATATGTGCCACACTTTTTCATATTAGTCACCTTAATAGATTAATGTAATAGACTATATAGCATATGTGTATTATATGAGTAATATCAACATATACAATTATTTTGAGTTAATGTATACAGAATTAATATAAAATTCTATTCTAAAATGTCATGTTAATATTATAGACATTCATTCAACAACTACTTGTTGAGGTAGGAGAGCTCAGTAGTTTAGAGTTGGGCTCTGGCACTTTTCAAGTTTGACTCTTGTTCAGATCCACTTAGTAGCTGTGTGATGTCACAAGTCACTTACTCTGTCCGGGCTGTGATTCCACCCAGTGTGAAATAGGTACACTGACACTACTTAACTCAAAGGAGTCTTAAGAGGTTTTAATGAGTTAATCCTCAAAAAAGATGTCAAGATGCCTAAAACAATCCTAGCATGTGGTCAAAGTTTGATAAATGTTATCTATTATGAGGGTCAGTTGGTGGTTTGACGGTTGCACAACTGGATCTACTGTGAAAAGCCTTGGGTTCGTATCCCGCGACCTCACTGGCACACCAGGCAGATGAGGCTGGGAATGGATCATGGTATGGGGACCCTGTTGGGGGTGCCTTTCTCTCTGTGTGCCACTTTCTCTCATGGAAGAAATAAATTTAAAAAAAAGTTAAATGAGGCCACTTATTATGTGCTCCGTCCATACAATGCTAGTTACAATCTCATGAGGAAGACAGACAAGAGTGAGAAGTCAGAGAGAAAAAACAAAGTGGTCAGGGAGTAGGTGCCAGTCGAGGAGGAAGGAAAAGAAAGGCCTTCGTCCTGGTCCCAGACTTTTTATAAAGTATTCAAGAAACAATTTCTGTTTACTAAGAAGAGATTTTATTACAGAGCTCTAGCTACCGCTAATATCACAACAAGAACCAGAACTATTGTCAGCTTCCTCCATTTTTTATTTGATTTCACATCAAGCTTAGAATATAATTAGTTTGTTTCCTACCCAGAGTTAATCTGTTTTGAGAGGAGAGGGATTTTGGCATTGAAAATGGAACAATAGATTTACTGCTTCCACAGCAATCCCTACATGCACATTTGCTACAAAAAGAAACTTTAAGTTGTGTCAATTCTGAAAGTGTTGACCTAATTTTAGGTTAGTATCACTTTGAATCCTAAATAGCGTTAAGGAGACCGTCTACAACCTTTATCCAGCCTTTGGTTGGAACTTGAATTGAATGAAGGGAAGGCTCTTTCTCTCTACCAAGAATCTTGTACATGGATTTCTATAAATAAGGCTATTCGTCTTCATCTAGTTACCTTCTCAGCTGGCTCTCATGCAGTTCCTACATAATTTCACTCATGTGGCATCTCGCTTCTCCTCACAGATCCAGCTCGCTTTCACCTGGTCGTGAAGGCAGAGAATATAAAGGTTTTCGGATGAGAAACACAACCTCGTCCAGTCCTCAGCCCAGGAGAGCTTCAGTACTGTATCTCAGAACTCACGTGTACCAAGAGTCTAGTTCTTCATTATAAAAACTGTAAAACTTTGGAACCCCATTGGACTTTGGAAGGACTGCTAAGGTCAAAACAACCTTGAGAGAACAGTCGTTCAGTAGCTCCTTAGTGAACTCTTCAACAGAAGAATCTCTCTCTATATATACGTGTGTGCGTCTATGTGAAGAGGAGACAACGTTAGCAAGGATACCTTCTAGATTAATGGAAAGAAAAAATATTGGAAAACAAGACCATGTTAACTCAGTCTGAAGAAGGAGGAAAATTCATTCCTTAGACAAAAATGTCATGTGCTCAGACTCACAGATTGGTAAGAATGGAGAAGATGAAATCAGATTGGGATGGAAAAAAGATGGTGGAATAAAGCAAGAGAACAGCTGTGGAATTAATGTGCTCTTTGGAAAAAGAGACCAAGGTCAAACATCAGCTCTATCACCTAGCGATGTGATCTGAGGTCGCTCTCCATGGCACGACCTTTAGCTTTCCTATTACACACGCGCCTACTTGGGCGGCTTTTACAATGACTGGCAATTGTGCTCATTCATCCCCTTGTTCCACAGAGATTGTACCACAGCACAAAAGTCATACAGTGCAGCCTCCTGTCCTCACAGGGATCAGCATGGCATGGCATTAGAGCGGAAGAGAGCAGCGTGGGGACAAGGTCTGAGACATGCCATGCACTGACCTGCTGTGTGGTCTTGGGCTCTGCTGTGTCTTTGTTAAGCTGTATCCTAATAAACCTCACTGGGCATAATAGTGATGAGGATGAAGTTCCAGTGTACAGTCTCTGGCTCGTGTATGTGTTAGGTGCGGAATGAGCATTTTTATTATTCCCATGGAGCAGGGCAGAGAAGTTCCAGCATTAACTGTAGTATAGCGTCACGAGGCCTGGCTTCAGCTACCTCCTTAGACAACTAGTGAATGCTCACATACTCCAGGAATGGAAGGCTTCAGTCAGGTAAAGAGGCAGGAGAGTTGCATGGAGAGAAAACAAGAAGACAGAACAGTTTACCAGTGGGTGGTCAATATACAGATACCCCAATTCCCAGAATAGCTCTTCAAGGCTCCAGGGGTAGCAGACTACCATCACCTTAATAGTTCATGGCAGACAAATGGCTCCTAGAGAGAGAGCAGCAAGAGAAACGTGTTTGTCTTCCACAGAATACTTACAAAATAGTGGGTGAGGAGGTCTCCTAGGGTTACTTTGAGTGTATAAACTGTTTATTTTTGCAGTACTGATTGGACGGGCATGGAGAGGGCTAATGCACTTGGGTTCTGTGTTTATTCCTCCCAAGAGGCTGAGCTGGGTTCATGACTCTGCAGTCACTCTCTTCTGGAACAGATGTGATTCTCCAGCCATTCCCTGATGACAATGACACAAGCCTGTACCATCTCACCCATTTCCTCCTCTCAAGCCTCGTGCATGCAAGTAGAAACCATCATTCTTTTTTTTTTTCTTTTGAGAGATTTTTGCTATAGGGCGCATGAGCTCACCAGAAAGACAGAGAGAGACAGAGAGACAGAAAGTGAGAAATTAACCCCTAGGGGGATGGCCACCCTACAATCCCCTCTCCTCCATTCTCCTCTCAGGATCTTGGGCACGGACGCGCATGCACCCAGCACCCTCGGTCCGGGACTTGAACCGCGGTCAACTACATGGGAGTCCAGCGACAAAGCCATTACTCTAACTGCTGGTCCCAAAACCATCATTCTTGAAGCCCATTCTTGGAAGGAATTTAGGGGCACACTCAGACACAGGCCATACATACACAGACTAAGTACCCTCTTGTTCTCACTCCCACTAGTTGATTGGGGGAGGGAATGACTGTTTTCAGTCGACCTTGTTTCAAATGGACCTTGTCCCGCATTAAGACTTAATGAAAAAGATGGTTTTTCTCAAACAATTCATCATAACTAGTAGTCATGACCATAAAAATCTGTTCTTTTTTCATGAAGCATAAAAATAATGCGAAATATATCCAATACTATTAATAATAGTTAACACTAAATGAATGCTGATCAGGTACTAGGTATTGTTCCAAGTGCTTTACAGAGATTAATTTATTAATTCTCACAATAATTATCCTATGTGACTAAATACGTCTCTATTTACAGATAAGATAATAGTTCACGGACGTACACAGAGGTTAAGTGTTTGCCTAGGATATTTAAGTTGTGAGATTAGTAAGGGTCAACACCACAAGTCGGAAGAAGGCCAACTCAGGTTGGAGCCCACCTTTTGCCACATAAAAAAGGTCATTTTATGCCACTTGTGAGACAGAGAAGTGTCCTAAAACACTAGAAATGCTGCAGACTCAGAAGGTCTGGATCTCAACCGCAGGAGGAACGGCCTCTCCAGACCTCATCATTTTTTGGGTGCAGTGTCTCAACCCTCCAGGCAGTAGCTGCTCCCTCCAGCTCCCCTTTCTGTGTTGTCCTGAGTTCTCTTTATCACGGACTAGCCAATCTTCTGCTTCTCCAGCCTCCTGCTGCATAGATAAAGGTGAGCTATTTTCGATATGGCCAGCAGAGAAAAATTTCTCCTCAACCTAGAAGTTCTCATAGGGAATATAGTTCATTATCTACTGAGCAATATCTTCAATAATATTTCATTAGGTCTTCAGGAAAGTCATGATGTGTTTTTCTATGTAAAAATGCATCATGACTTTCCCTACAATCTGACAGTAAACAAGACAATGAACTTCATGATGTATTTTAACAACATCTCTTAAAATAAAACAAATCATTGACCACAAAGCGAAAATAAATATTCAACATGATGGATGCACTAATTATTCTGATTTGGTTATGACATTATGACTCTTTTTTCATGTACTAAAAAAGAAACCACACTTTATTCCATAAATGTACGATTATTATGTATCAAATAAAATGTTTTAAAATTGAAAATAAAATAAATTATTGACATCATACAAAGTGTTATTCAGTAAATACCACTGAGAAATTCACATTAATCTTTAAAATGTAATGACATTTTATAATATCCATTATTAAAAGTTTTCAAAGTGTTTCTCCTATGAAAATTCAACAAGATGTTTATAAACTTATCTCATTTTGTTTTAGTAACATGCATTATAAAATACTACTCTGTCTCTTATTCCATAAGAATATACCTGACTTTCTGATTTTGTTACTTAGAGTGTTATCTTGTCCAGGTTCAGTTCCTATGGACCTAGATCACATGGTTACTCATATCAGGTGCTTCTAAAAATGCCCACCCCAGGGCATGAAATACTGTAGTCTTTAGTCTACCCCTAATAACCTCATTCATGGCACATACAGTACAGCGGAGCTTTCTGACTTGGTTAGTCAACCCCTCCCTCTTCTGTCTACTTCAGCTGTTCTTCACTAATTTTAAAATAATTACAATACCCAGTTTTATTTTACCAAAGCTGCCCTTAGGTATTCCAAGAATACATTATTAAATTCACCCTTTTTCTAAAACTGATTGCAAGTAGAAGTGATTCAGATTTGCATATTCACAAGCTGAAATATTTACAGCAAAACAGAGAGAAGCAAATAGCTATTTTTGGAGGCATTATGTAATGGAAATTTTCACTTGTTTTTGAAGTATGTTCCTCGTAATTATAGATAAAATCAAGAAAAAATAGAATTAAAGAAAAATAAAAGTATCAAGAGAGTGCTAAATGATGTGATAGTAAATCCAAATATATCACTATGACAGTAAATGGATTGTGCCTTCTTATTGAAAGAGAAGTTCTGACAAGGTTTTTAAATATCACGTTTTAAATTCTGCTTCTACTATGACCAAATAAAACTACTGTCTTGCCCGCAACTGTTTAAACATGAATAAAACACAGGTGGGAAAAAAATAACAATACCAAGAGCATCTGAAGGTGGAAGTTGAAAGGGAGCTAAAATGTGGAAGAATAGAGCAGAATGGGATTTATTTCTTATTTTTATCACTATATTTGAGATTAGCTGCTATCTGCACGGAGTGCTAAAAATTTAGGCACTTAGAGAAAATCCGCTGTGTTTCAGACCTAAAGAACAAGAAGAGAAAATAGGGCAATAAGAGCCATTCTGAAGCAAAAGAATTACAGAAAAGAAAGACCAAGATAGGCAAAAATCTCTAATTCAGTATAGTGCTTGTGCCAAGGCTCTGACTTGTCCTTTAAATATGCACAATCAGGGAAGACAGCAAGCAACTGAGCTTACAATAAAATAACCACATTTCTATTTGCGGTGGACTCCAACAATTTGACAGTCTGGGGCCATCAAGTTAATTGTTTGGTAAATAAAAAAATTATAAAACATTTCAAGGAATATATCTTAATCCAGAGAACTATTACTCAGTGAATAAAAAATGAGGAAAATAAATTTGTTCCAAAGGAATTATTCAGACCCAAATAAATGACCAGAGATTTAAAACAGCTATATAAAAATTCTCTGTAAGATTAAGAAACATATTTCTGAAAAAATTAAAATTTAAAGAATCTTTTGGTGAAACAGAACTAAATCAAAATTTTATAATTAAAATATACAACATCCAATTTTTTAAAATGTCACTGGGTGGATTGAACCAAATAATGAAGATGGCAGAAGACCATCAAGACAAATCAATACAAATGATCCAATCTGAAGAATAGAGAGAAAAAGAATGAGGGGAGAAAGAAACCTCAGAGACCTGTTGGATAATATTAAATATTCTAAAATACAGTTAGTTAAAATTTCAGAGGATTAAAAAAAAGAATGGCACAAAAACTTAACTGAAAAACTAATGACTAGAACAAATTTGAAGTAATTTAGAAATTTGAAGAGTCAAACAAGTTAGCTAATTCTAAAAAGCTAAATATGCAGTTGGTCATAGTTCAGCACTTACACAAAGTGATGCAAACCAATGATAATGAGACTATTTTGAAAGAAGTGAGAGAAAAATGACACATTGTATACAGAGGGGAAATGATTGCAATACTGTTGACTTCTCACCAGAAACAATGGTAGTGAGAAGACAGTGGAAATACATTTATATCAGTGATCGGTGAACTAAATTGTTATAAATTGTTAAGATATAGGAAGACTGCACAGCACAATAAGTTTACACTTAGTGTTTTTTTTCAGATTATAAAATTATGATGTTATCAAGTCAATAAAATAATCAACTCTATCCTAGCCATTACCTTGTGTATTTGTTATCTCAAAATATTTTTAATAATTATTTATTTAATTTTATTTATTCACTCATTTATTTTAATTTGACCAGAGAGAGACACAGAGGAGGAAAGAGAGAGAGGGAAAGTGAGAAAGGAAGCCACCAGATCCGGGACTCGAACTGTGGTCGGCCATGTGGGAGTGTCCAGCACCTTAACCACCACACCACCTGCTGGTCCCATATCTCAAAATATTTTAAAGTAATTCATGGATCAGTACAAAACTCTTATTCGAAATAATAAAATGCTAAAAAGGAATTCTATTAAAATATTGTAAAGTTCTTAAAGAGAATTTTTATCTTAAATGTTTATATTAGAAAATACGAACTGTTAAAAATAATTTTATCTTAAGAATTTAGAAAATCAATAGGTCAAATGTCTGCACCCTATGCCAGAAACTGAAATATTGCATGGAAAGCAATTGTGAATACCAGAGACAGCATGGGAGAAGGGTGGGAAATGGCAGAGGATGAAAGGAAGGGAATCAAAGGGGAAAGGTACACAATATACAGTGTATTCTGGATGGGAAAATTCACTTTGTATGCTGTAATGATATACAATGAATTAATGTAAAATAAATTTTAAAAATAAAAAGCCAATAAATAAATGAGTAATTCTGAAGGAAATAGATTGAATAAAATAATAAAGATAATAATAATAAAGATAATAAAGATATTGGCTTTCATTTATGAAAATGAAAGTCAATAAAAATATCAAAAGAGATAGAAAGAATTAATACAACAATATATAAAACTTTGACAAAGTTAGTCGATATAAAATGAAACTTTCAATTAAGCTGAGTGACAATTTTATGTTATGGCACACAAAATAGGTTTTTAAAAATTAAAAGAAAATATTGAGAATATTATTATCTACAGATTTGAAACTTAAAGGTAATAGACAGTGTGAAAGGGAAATAGAAGATACTCAAGGAAAAAATCCAGAAGATCAAATGTACTTAGAAGCCATTAAAGAAGATGAATCTATACAGACTCCATTTTCAACCAAGAAGTAATAACAAACCATCTTTGCCTAGCCACCCAAAATAAATAAGTAGAAAAAATATCTGGAACAATTATTTTTCAAGACACCAGAACTCAGGCAACAAAAGACCGTGATTCCTCGGGGGCTTTGGGAAAGAATGAGGTAAGACCCAGGACTTTCCCTGCTTCATTCTGTACAGAATGTAATTCAGCAAGAGGTAACCCAGGTAAAGCCTGGAAAATGCCTGTGTTGAGGAGACAACTGGGAATCTGGGGTGACTGAGATGCTTAGACTTCCCAGGACAGAGTACTACAGAGGAGAGAGCCACACAGACAGAACCCTGGAGGCCGCAGAGGATTTCCCTTCCATTCGTGCCGGAGCACGTCCCAGTGCATGTGTGTGAAGAGCTACAGAGACTCCCCCAGTAGAAAGTATCATCAGTCAAAAGTGCCACAGTGGGCTCTGGGACAATTTCACATGACCTAACACATGCATCTAAAACCCTTGCAAAGAAGAAGGGGGAAAGTAACAGAGTAAATGTTTAAAGGAATAATGGCCAGTATATTTAAATTTTGGAGAAAACTATAAACCCACAAATCTAAAAAGCAAAAGTAACCCCAAGTTTAAAAAGCATGTAAAAAAACTACTCCAAGATTTATCATAATTAAGTTAATCAATGCTTCTGATAAGAAAAATCTTAAAAGCAGCCTGAAGAAAAAGGAATATTACACAAAACAGATAAGGAAAACAGCAGATTTCTTGTCTGAACAAAGCAAGCATGAAGACAGTGGAACAATATCTTTTAAATGCTGGGGGGAAAAAAAAAAAAAAAAACAGAAACCTCTAACTAAAATATCATACCCAGTGAAACATCTTTCAGAAATGACATACAATAGATGGGGCTGGCAGGTGGCATGGTGTTCAAGGTGCTAGACTCTCACACAGCCAACCACAATTCGAGTCCCAGTCCTGGTGGTTTGCTTTCTCACTTTCCCTTTCTCTCTCTCTGGTCAAATTAAATAATAATAATAAATAAAATTAAATAATTCTTTAAAAAATTTAATGAAGATTAAAATAATCCATCACAAGAGGACTCAAACTATAAGAAATGTTGCAGGAAGTTCTTAAGGCAGATGAAAAATGATACTCTATGGATGTATAGGTACATCCAAAGGAAGGCTATATTGAATACATCTTAATTACATAGGTAGACATATTAGATTTTTATTATGTAAGTATCTTTAAAAAATAGTATCTGATGGGACCAGCAGATGGTGTAATGGTTACATTGCTGGACTCCAACATAATAGACCTTGGTTCAAGTCCCAGACCCGGCAGCTTAAAACTCACACTGGGTACATGCAGGCCTAAAATCCCAAGAGGAGAATGGAGGAAAAGGGATTGCGGTGTGGCCATCCCCCCAGATGGTGATTTCTCTCTTCTGTCTCTCTGTCTCTCTGGCGAGTGCATGAGCTCCATAGCAAAATATCTCTCTTAAAAAATTTTTTAAAAGAGAGTATCTGTTTAAGTAGAAATATAAAAATGTAGCATAAAGTGTATAGTATATGCATGAGTAAAATGCAATGGTAAGAGAAAGTAGATCCTTGGTTCTTTGGGGTCTAGGTTTGGGTAAAGGTTTGAGGAGTCAGGGAGAGAAGTGAAAAGGAGACCAGAGCAAATTTCTGGAAACTATGGAAACATTTGTGATCTGGGTCATGGCCATGACTCCTCAGGGGTCCACACTGATCAAAACTTATCAAATTACTTTTAAAAATAAAAGTCTACAAGTGAAGTAACTGTGTTAGGCTTTATAGCAAGTTCAATTTAAGTATCCATGAAGAGTCTCTATTTTATAAATTGTTTCAGGAAATAGAAAAGGCGTGAACAATCCCCAAGTCATTTAACAAGGCTAATATTATCTTGAAACTAAACTGGAATAGCACAGGGAGGGGAAAAGGTAGGTTATGCTGAGTTTGGGCAGATGCAATACCTTGGCAGTGAGTCCTCTGCTGAGGAAAGGACTGAAAGGCCATTTGACAGCACCTCCTATGCAGCTCCGCTCACAAGTGTCCCTGAAGTTCATTGTGGCTCCAGAGGCAGGGGCAGGCCTCGGTCCCCCACACGTGCTCCAGCTGTCCTGCTCTTGAATATTACCAAGCAACCAACTGTTTAGAGACGATTTAATTGTAATGAGCCCTCATAGCTAAGTGCTCTTTTATTAGCCCAAATGGAGTCCCCTGTGTCAGGAGGGGCCACCTTCCCCCATCTCCCTTCCAGTCCTGCCCCATTAAAGTGAAATATGGCTTTAATATAGTCACACCTGGGGGACAGGCTCTTTCAGTTGGCAGCCATGAATGCCCGCCCTCCCCCACTTCAGGGTTGCCTCTCATTTCTCTACTCCTCAGGGTTGGGTTGGGCAGCTTTCTGAATTATCAGATTCGTTTTAAAGTCAACAGAAACATGCATGTGAAAAGCAAAATCACCGGCACTTATGAGCTTTGGAGCTGATTTTAATCAGGATTTAAGTAAGAAAGGGGGAAGGAGAAGAAACAGCAAACAGCTCATGAAAACTCATTTTAGAATTGCTTTATTCATTATAAGTTTGGAGAAATTGCAGTTAAATGACTCCACCAAATCCCAGTCGCAGGGTCTCTTGGGCTCCTCAAGCGTGGAAAGATGAACCAAACTGCCGTCCTCGACGTCGGTGGGAACCGCGCACGATGAGAATGCACAGGGAAGAGTGCAGAGCTCCACTTCGATTCTTATAGTGAGGTACACTCTCAGGAGTAGAGAATAGGGCTCACCCAGAATACATACCTCAAAGAAAATGGTCATCAACTCCCTCAGTAACTCCCCACCATGCTTACACGTCCACATCTCCTACCCGTCCAACCCAGAGCTCCGCTGCATTTAGGCACCAAACTATTCACTCCTGTCCTGTCTCTCAGTATCCTCATCTCACTCATGTTAGCAAAGGCTCTGAGCAGTTAATAACTTTGGGAAGACCACACAGCTCTCACCTCCTAGGCTCAAGTCTGCACTCCTCCTGTTTATGCTAAAGTGGTAGACGGGCGAGGATATGTTCGAATGTGATTAGAATTTCTTGACAAGAGTTAATTATTATGAACTGTCTTTGGTATTTGCAGTCTCCTCCTCTTTGAAATAAGACAATAGCGTGTCTGAGTGGTAGCTCAGTGGGGTAGCCCCTTCTCCATTTATGGGTGATTACATATACTTTTGCATATTTGACATATTTATATTCCTAAAAAAGTTATATTAACTGGTTCGTATCTTCAGTCAAATATAACTTTATAGACACAAAGACCAAACTTCCCCACTTGCACATTAAAGTATTCCAGATCTTTCTGAAGAGCCAGTGTCTACAGGGACCATCAAGTATCTTTAAGTGTGTCTCAGAGAATTCGATCGGATTGGCTTGCCTTCTAAATTGTTTGAGCATTCTTGCTAAAGGAAAAGGCTACAGAACATATAAGGAAATACAATGGCGAATTTAACCTAAGTGTCTAATTCCAGTGGAAAATGTTAAGAGGGAGAGAGGGAGATAAATATCATGCTGGAAGACAGAGAAATTCTTTCAATCTGTTAGCTGAGACTTCAAGTCAAATTCCAAACTCCTTTTTTCACACTCTTTGCACCATGCTCCCTTTTTCCTCTCAATCTGCTCCTTCCTTTACTACTACCACCCTAGGAAACTGTGACATTGCTGCCTGGCAGCGTCCTCCTTCTCCTTGAAAGAGTCACTCACCTACTTTGCATGGTGGGCAAAGCCCCGGTACCTTATAATCAAGGCCCGATCTTAATGGTGTGAGAGTGGAAGGGATGCAGGGGCTTTCTTGTGTTCTAATGATATTTATATGAGCTCCTGTATTCCCACCAAAACCGGGCGATGACGTGCTTAGAGTACATGAAAGGTGTATTGGCCGGCAGTGCAACTGAATCATCTCATCCCTGACACAGCTCCTGGGAAATAAGCCAGTGCAGCACAGCAAATGGGAAAGGCTAGGTACAGAGTCTGGACAGCCCCCGTAATGCTCCCTCACATAAGTAGAAAAGCCAAGACAATGAAGCACAAGTCAAATTGAGAGGGGCTTACCTCAACATGTAGAATTTGGGTTACACAGGGAAAAACTTTCCAGTAGAGAGAGCATCATACGTAGGAAAAGAATTTGTCCAGATGACTTCTGAAAATCCATTATCCAGAATAACCATAAAGGTCGAAGGCTCCCAGGGGTAGATAACGGGAAACACGCCCTGGGCCCTGAGTGGAAGGTGGTGAGTCTAGCACCATGTCCTGCAGAGTGCAAGCCTACAGGCCATCAGCAGGCTCACAAAGATAGGAGACAGGAGGGTCTTCAAAAAGTTCATGGGACGTGCATATTATTAAAAAGTCTATGCTAATTTTTTAACGCCAGAACAATTCACACTTTAATTCCATTTTTCATGAAATGTTTGAAATCCCCCCATATCTTTCTCAGCTCTTGTACCTTTTGAGTAGTGGGTCACCGTGCAAAGAACATAGCCAGGGTCATAGAAACTCATCAGAAGAGCTGATGGGAAGCTTCAGTTTCGCACCATGGTACCTTTTCCTTTATTGCTTAGGTTCTCTCTTCTGAAAGGAAACTTTGTAGTGATTTGACCGTTGTTTGTCTGGCTTAAGAGAAGCTTAGGAAAACTCTGCTTCTAATTTGTTTTCATTCACCCCCATATATTTTTGATTGACTTGGAAGTTTCAGCCTCAAGGAGTCAACAAACACTGGAAAATAAAGTAGTACTAGTGGTTCATCTGAGAGGAAATAAAGAAATGGATGGGGGAAAATAGCAATACCAAATTTCAGTGTTAGGGATTATTAAAGTATTCTCGTTCCCATCTCCCTTTATCCCTTCGGGCAATCTCTGTGGTTTGGCTTCTTTGGTTCTCAATTTAAAAGATCAAATTCTAATGAAAATTAACCATCTCATTTTATAACAGCCCCCTTTCCCATTTATGCAGAATGCCTAAATCCTGACCTAAAATATCTCCTCTCTGTTGTGCCATACCTCTGATTCTTTATCTCTAACTTCCATGGCCCAGAAATATGAAGCTTTACCCTTACTACAGCTAAATAATAATGTTTTTCGCCCAAAGGTTCATGTTCTGGAAGCTGGGTCCCCAGTGTAATGGCTTTGAGAGGTGGTCCTAGCAGGAGGGCACCATCAAATCAGCCGGGCACATGGGAAGGGCAAACGGGGAAGTGAACATAATGGTTTCCTCCTCCCTCCCTTCTCTCTGTCTCTTTCGCAGGTGCCCACCTTCTTCTCTCCTTCTGTTGCTCATGTCATCATGACAGGCCCCGTCCTTGGACTTCCCAGTCACCAGAATGGTAAGCCAGATAAACCTCCGTTCTTTGTAAATCATGCAGTCTCAGTATTTCTGTTAGCACACATTAACAGACTAAGACACCCTCTCCATGCCTCGACACTACACCCTCTGTCAGCATCATTTAACTGGCTGGATACTGGTTTCTTTTTTATTTTAATTTTAACTGCATTATAATAGTTCACATACTTATGTACATATGACTGTACAGACTAATGGGTAAATGTGATTTGTCATCCAATGGATACAATGTATAATGGTCAAATCAAGACAATTTATCCACCATTTTAAATTATTGTCATTATTTCTGCATTGTGGACATTAACTTCTACTTACTTTGAAATATGTATTTAACTATAACTGCCTATGGTTTCTCTACTGCTCTATAATGCTGTAGAGCTCATTTCACTTATCTACTCACAATTTTGTATCTGCTAACCAATTTCTACCAATCTTCACCTCCTCTTTCCCCTTTCCAGATTTTGTTAACTACTATTTCACCTTCTACTCCTATGCAATTAAATTTTTTGGCTTCCCTTAATGAGTAAGAACATGTAGTATTTGTCTTTCAGCCCATGGATAATTTCACTTAGAATAATTTCCTTTTTTTTTTTTTTTTGGAGAGGTTTTTGCTTATAGGGCGTGTGCGCTTGCCAGACAGACAGAGAGACAGAGAGACAGAAAGCGAGAAATCACCCCCCAGGGGGGATGGTCATGCCGCAATCCCTTCTCCTCCATTCTCCTCTCGGGATCTTGGGCACGCATACACACGTGCCCGGCGTGAGTTTAAGCCACCGGGTCTGGGACTTGAACCATGGTCGACTACGTGGGAGTCCAGTGACATAGCCATTACGCTAACTGCTGGTCCCTAGAATAATTTCCTTTAAGCTCAACCCATTGCTACAAATTACAGGATTTTTTCCTTTTTTAATGACTGAATAATATCCTATTGTGTTTATATATCCCAATTTCTTTATCCATTGATCAGTCAATGAACCTGAAGTTAATTCCATACCTGGGCTAGTGAGAATAGTAATGCAATAAACATGAGGGTGCATGTATATAATTAACAATCTGATTTTCTTTCCTTAGAACGTATACTCAGTGGCAGGATTACTGAATTGTCAGATAGGTCTCTCTTTAGTTTTTTGAAGAACCATCATATTGTTTTCAATAATGGCTACACTAATTTATATTTCTACCACTAATGCTTAAGAATTTCCCTTCTCTTTATCCTTACCAAAATTTGTTGTTCTTTGCTTCTTTTTCATAGTAGCCATTTTAACTGGGGTGAAGGACTATCTCATTGTGATTTTTTTGGCATTTCTGTGATGATTAATGATGTTGAGTATATTTTCATATACTTGTTGATCATTCATATCAATTCTTTTAAGAACTGTCTGTTCAGATAACTGTCAATTTTTAGAATCAGATTATTTGGATTTTTGCTGCAAAGTTGGTTAAGTTCCATGTATATTCTAGTGATTAATCTATTGTTGAATGCAGTGTAGCTTGCAAATATTTTCTTTCATTCTGTAGATTGTCTCTTCCCTTTGTTAATTGCTTTTTTTCTTATGCAGAAATAAAGTTTTGTCAATGTTGTTGGGCTTTTATTTTTTCATTTTTGAATCTTGGCAGAATATTTTAATTTATTTAAATGAAAATGTGAGTGGATGATAAAAAGAAATCCAGAATGTACTGCATTTCACGCACATGGATGTAAAATAGAGGAGAGAGAATTAGACTGGAGGATGGCGTTTCAGCACCGGCTAGATTCCTAGTAGCTTTGTGGCCTTGGGGAAATCTCTTCTCTGGAGCAATTACCCATTGGTAAGATGGAGGACCCAGATAATCTCCCATGTCTTTTGTTGCTATTACAGAGCATCACTGCATGCACCTCCTTATTGACACATGCAGGAAATCTGTGTACCACCAGCTCTTGAATTATTTTTGTTGCAGATTCTTTTTCCTTGAAAAGTAAAATAATGAGCTCAGTGAAGAAGATGTTTAAACCTCAGAGGCCAGGTGTGTTGCACCTTTTTGCCAGTCTGAGCTGAGCCTGCAATGCATCTAGCCTGAGTCTTCCTGTTGGACTTTTAAAAGCCAGGTTTTGGGGCCAGCCCCATGGCTAGTGGTTAAGGGAGTTAGATCCCACATGACTAATTTCAGTTTGAATCCTAGCCATGGTGGCTTGAAAAAAAAAATTACAGGTATCTACATGCCCAAAATCCCAATAGAATGGAGAAATGAAGGAGAAGAGATTATGGCATGATCATACCTTATTGGGGGTGCTTTTATCCTTTGCTCTCTCTCTCTGTCTGGTGAGTGGATATGCCCATTAGCAATTAAAAAATTAGAAATAAATAATTAAAGAGGAAACTTAATAATTAAGTTTAAAAAAAGTCAGTCTGTAAAGGCTTCAGACTGTATATTTATATCTTAGAGAAGGCAAAACTATGAAAATGGTAAAAAAAAAAAGCAGTGATTATTAGATGTTTAGGGGGAATGAAGGATGTATATATGTGGAGAACAGAGGATTTTTAGGGTAGTAAACTATCTAGTACAATACTATACTGTGGATAGATGTCATCAATTTGACCAAATCCTAGAAAATATGACACCAAGAATGAACCCTAATGTAAGCTGTAAGCTATCAGTGCTAATGATATGTCACCATCTGTAAGAAATGTACCATTCTGTGAGGGCTTCTGACAATGGGGGAGACTGTGCTCGTTTGTGTGGAATGGGGGTATTTAGGACATCTCCACATAGTCCTTTCAATTTTTGGTGCAAACCTAAACTGCTTTAAAAGTAATTTAAAAATATTTACTAGTATAAGTGACTTAGAAAGGTGCATTACAATGAAAGGTTAGTAGTGCCTTCTAGTAAAAAGAATAAAGCCAGGTAGTTTAAAGGTCCCACGTTCTAATGGAAATATTTATGCTTCAGTTTATGTTCCTTAGATTTTAAGAGTTAATAAGAAAGTCCCAAAGCACCATGAAGTTGGCCTTTATTGCCAAGGTCATTTGAAGAGATAAACGGACAGATTAACACCTTTTGGCCTTTTATTTATTTAGTTAGTTTTTGGTCAGAATATATTTCCTTCCTAGACAGATGGCAGATTGCTAATGTCAGGTTATCTTTGGGGCCAATTAACTCAAATAGTGACAACGTAAATAGCTGTTGACTTGTT